>JBAMJV010002559.1:0-285000 GCA_037951105.1 Echinarachnius parma
CTTTAAAGACCACCTGCTCCTAAAACCTAGATGGTGGAACAGGCTTAGAAATACTCTTCTGAGGCATTCGCATACTCATTGCGAATGACGGACAGTGCCAGATTTTTGGTTCCATTTCGTGCTTGGTGCTGGTGGCCATTCAGTAGAGAGGACCCATTGTCTGCGCGGTACACGATGTTTGGATTGGTGGCTGCCAGACCAAAGATCACCTGGTACACATGAGGAAGAAGAAAACAATGGCATATAAAAATATATTACCAATCAGGATGATTTATACTCTATTGTTTTGTGTCTGCAATTTTTTTTTATTCATCGTCTATTTTCTGTACGCTTCCGAGTTTTATCACGTGGTCGCGTGACGCGCCAGCCTCACTTTGCTTTGTATTGGCAGCAAAGTGAGGCATCGACGTCACGAAAATTGCATGCTGGGATAGATCCCACTGGCGGCAGATTCGATCAAGAACTGTTACCTTATTTAGTCCAAAAGTGATTGTGAATGATCCAGTTGGTCTTTTTTCGTTGGGACAAAGGCAATATGTTGAACAAAATATTGCTTCTTTGATTGGTAAATGCTGGAAATCGTCCGAACCCCTCCTTTAATACCCCCGCAGTACTCGTATGTGAAGATACAACAATGATTAAGTGAAGTGTACCACATTATCATTAAAATTGCTCAAAAACTGAGGAAAAAGTTCGCTCCAGAAGGTTTTTATAAATGGCACATTTTTGGAGCAAATTTGTGGTTACCATAGCAACGCCTTATCTAAAAAAACACAATTATGTCTTACACACAATCCCCTCAAGAACATCAAGTGTACCAATTTTTTTTTATTAGAATAGCTCAAAAAATGCAGAAGTACATGTAGTTTGCTCCACAAGGTTTTTATAACAAAATTATATATTTTTTACAAATTGTGGTTACCATGGCAACACCTTATCCGAAAGACACAACAAATATATCTTGCACAACCTCACCTGAACAACATTAAGTGTACCAAATTTCATCAAAATTGCTCTAAAACTGTGGAAGTAGTTCCATCCACAAGATTTGTATATTTTGGTACAAATTTGCGGTTACCATGTCAACCCCTTATCCAACAATCACAAAAAATATGTCTTGCACCAAATTTCATTAAAATTGCTCGAAAACTGTGAAAGTAGTTTGCTCCACAAACTTTTTGCAACGGACCGACCGACCGCCCGCCCGTACGCCGATTCCTATATACCCAACCTTTGTTTGGCAGGGGTATTATAGCAAGTATTAATCAATTCTGGCAAACACAGATCATAATACAAATGTGACAAGCAATATACGCATGTCGCTTTCACAATGTCCAAATTGGAAATTGGATACACAATTTGTACACATTAACCCGTTCCCTTCAAGATTCTGAAATTGTACAAAGCCCAACTGGTTCCAGTAAAGCAGCTGGTTAATACTTGCAGAGCTGCTTTAGCAGTTATACATCTAAACATAATACGAACCTGATCTCCATGGTAACCATTGTTGACATTGTGCATGTAGTAGGTCTGATGTTTGGCATCTATCATGCCGCGCCTGAAGCTTTCCTGACGTCGCATGCGAACGTAGAAGTAGCAGCAGGACGAGACAAACAAGATCAAGAGCAGCACCCCCACAAGTGACAACAGGCCAGCCAACAATCCAACATCAATGTTGCTTGTTCCTTCGGCTAAAATAATGAACAAAAAGGATTACACATACTTGGAAGTATTCAAGACTTTAGAGTCAGCATTAGCACTGGTAACGTTAGATATTGCTATAAGACAGTGGCGTAGCTAGGCGGAGGTGGGCGGGGGGGGGGGGGGGGGTGGGGGGGCACGTGCCCCCCAATAATTTGCCTAAACAATAACAAACATAACAGGAAAATCTGTTTTAAAATAAAGAAATACATATTAAAGGTGTGCCCGACAATGCTACGCCACTGCTATAAGGCATGTTAGACATGATTAAAAGCAATGCCATCCCACTTGACAACAAATCAACATCGCTGTTTCTTGTTCATGCAAAATCAACAAGGGTTATCAGTTCAGATTTTGGTTGGTAGCATTTTTCTCTATATTGCTATAAGACATAGCAAACATGATCTGATTCAAGCTAATCAAACAACAGTTTAGGGAAACCTCTCACACAACAAACGTTTTACATTTATAATTTAATGAGCCCTGTGATCTTTGACCTCGTGACCCTGAAATCTATTAATTTCATTAGCTCCACGGGATACAAAATGGTACCAAGTTTGGTGTCAGTATAGGTAAAAATTTTCTTGAAATATTCTGATAACGATAACTAAATAACAGTAAAGTATGTAATCAAGTATAGTTGGACCAACAGACAATATCAAATCATAAGAGGTCTGAAGCATAAAAGAGATAATTTTTTCCTGAAAGAAGAACATGTAATCCTGGAATTGTCCTTACCCAGTGTTGCTGGAACAGGTGTGGTGGTCAACACTTCAGTTTCTGTATATCGAAAACAGCAAATAAATGAATACATTAAATGAAATGAAATAAAAGATGATCTAGGTTTTGTAAATGGTTGATATTCAGTGATTATTTTGTATTTAAACAGAACACCTGAAGACATAAATAATACCGTAACTTGTAGATATATACATGCACATCCAGTATTTGCAACCTGTAGTACAACAAATCAAATCAAACCAAAGAAAATCAAAGTGACACAATACCTTCTGTGCAGTATCTGCCTGGAAGGGCTGCTAGGTAAAGATCTGTAAAACCATTGAAACACTGGCAGGTATAGCCCACCCCAGACTCTTCGACACAGAAGCCATTTGCAGAGCAATCATTTGTCGTTGGACTCAAGCATTCCGTAACAGTATTTGAAATGTCTGGAATAAAAGAAAAATTTAATAATAAATACAAATAATCATAATGGTTATTTATAGCGCCATTCACGCCAGAATAATAGCGCTAATTACACCCTCATTATAACTTCTGTCAACGGACATGCAATCAAAGAGCACATTACCACTCCCTGTCTAGGGAGAGTTCCAGCCAGTCACCTGTTAGGCGCACACAAATATTTATATTTTGCAAGATTGCTTATGCTTAAAGGACCTACAGCGTCTAGATGGCCTAATTTTCACAATTCGGCTCTCTATAAGTAATTTTTCCTGAAAAAGGGGAATTTGGCAGTCATTTCTCATGAAATCAATCAATTTTGGGGTAATTAGTAAATATCTTATTGTCCTGGGAACGCCCCTTTTAAATCGCCAAAATGTGACGTCATCTAAAGATCGTACTAATGCACTAAATTCTGTAGATGACGCGTCATGACGTAAGCCAATGAATTGTCAATCATGTCAATGTCAATGTCAATGTCAATCACGCTGCAGCTTCTTGACCCTAAATGTGGGTGGGGCGTAAACTGGCTGCTAAGTGAGATTTGGCATCAGAAAATTAGTCTTAAATCACAACTGTGTTTATTTTCATGGATTTTTTTTCGGCAGACCTATTTTACAAGTCATCAACTATGGAATAAGTGCCAAAGTACGTTGTATTCTTTAGGTCCTTTAATCAAAAATATATTCTATAGCAGGATTTTAAGCAGTTGTTGCATATTTAGAGCTACCATCTATAGACTGATGCTCTAAGTTGAGACACAATCCTTCTAGGATCCTATTTCAATGTTTGTGAAATTTCAATGTCAGAAAGTATGATATTTTTCTGTAGTTTTTCTTATCACATAACTTGTAAAGACAACATTTGTTGTAATTTCTTTGGGGAGCTTGCTAGTATTACAAGCTCTGCTTCTTTTCCAAGTCTCCCAAATATCCGCATATCATTTTTAACCTAAGATGTTAAAGGGATAGTTGAGTTTTGGTAAATCGAGTAGTTTTGGTCAAACTGAAATTTAGTAACCAAAATCTGAATCATCACATTAGAAACTAACAGTTATGACTCCACCATGCCCAAAAGGAACACAAAATTACAAATGACTAAGTAAAGAGCATGTTATCATTCAAAAATAGCCGTTAAAACTCATGAGGGCACTCTCTCAAAAAATCACTGGTTTCATCAATTTTAAACAAAATATTGTGCATGCGATGCTTTTTTGAAATAGTGATTAGATAGAGATATAATCAACAACTATTCAACAACCTCTTCTCTCAATTTTTGAAAAGAGAAAGCATTTTGGTTAATGTTTAACGGCTGGTTCAAAATTCTCTAATAATTGTGGGGCCCCATATTTATTACAAATGGTCATGTTTATGGATATTTCAGCCATTTCTGAACCGATTTTGATCAAATCAAGTTTATTCTGTCATTAATATATTATGGTCTTTCAAATTTGACACTCAGTTTCTCATTATCTCACACAAAAAAGAATTGGGTATCGCCCTCTATACCAGAACTCAACTATCCCTTTAAATCAATTTCTCTCCCCCACTAATACCAAACCTGCCAGATTCTACCTTCTCCCCAAGATACACAAACCAGGGAATCCAGGCCGTCCTATCCTATCGGGGAATGGTTCACCCACAGAGAACATCTCACTCTTCGTTGATTATCACATTAAACCTCTTGTCCCTCTAGCACCTGCCTACATCCATGACACCCCTGACTTTCTTAGGAAACTTGAAGCCATCAAGGATCAAATACCAGAGACTGCCATCATTGGCACTTTTGATGTTTCTTCCCTGTACACCAACATCCCTTTCGATGAAGGAGTCACTGCATCATGTGAAGCTTTGACTAGGAGCGGTCACTCCAACCCACTCATTTCTGACATCAAATCTCTCATGTCCCATGTACTAACCAAAAACAACTTCACTTTCTTGGATCAGCACTATCTACAGGTATTTGGCACGGCAATGGGTACCCGTATGGCTCCCTCATTTGCCTGTCTCTTCATGACCAAGCTCGAACAGCAGATGTTGGATTCAGCTCCGTGTCGTCCATGGATCTGGTGGCGCTACATTGACGACATCTTCTTCATCTGGACCAGTGATGAAGACAGCCTCAACACATTCATTGATCACATGAATTCCTTTCATAGGACTATCAAGTTCACTTCTGATTTCTCCCCAGATGAGACGCACTTCCTAGATGTCACCGTCAAGAAGGCAAACGGCCATATCACCACAGATCTCTACACCAAACCGACAGACACCCACCAATACCTTCATTCTACTAGTTGCCATCCCCGTCACTGCAAGACCGGCATCGCTTACAGCCAAGCTCTCCGACTCCGCCGCATCTGCTCCAAAGATTCCGACTTTTCCCTCCACGCCAGAAATCTCAAGAAACATCTCACATCTAGGGGTCACAGTGCCAGAACAGTTACACAGGCCATTAACAAAGTTCGTTCTCTCCTCAGATCTGATGTCCTCAAGCAGAAGACTCACAACCAGACCACCACTAACGTGTTGCCCCTTGTGACCACCTTCCATCCCAACTTACCTCCCCTCCGTACCATCCTCCACGATAATCACCACATCCTCCACACCTCCGACCGGCTCCAACATGCTGTCCCAGACCAGCCCATTCTTGCCTACCGACGCCCCCGAAACCTCAAGGATCTCATCGTTCGTGCTGAAGTCCCTCCTCTCACTAATGATTCTTCTCCCACACAGCATGGCACCTTCAAGTGCACAGCCGACAGATGCGTCATATGCAAGGTTCATCTCTCCCAGGGCGATTCCTTCACCAGCCACTCTAACAACCTCTCTTTCCACACTAAAGGTAACATCATATGCACCACCACCAACGTTGTCTACCTGATCACCTGACGAGTCTGCCGCATCCAGTATGTAGGGGAAACCAAGACCACTCTCAAGAGACGCTTCTATGGACACAGATCCACCGTCCACACATCCAAGCTCGACACCCCAGTTGGCCATCATTTCAACCTACCTAACCATTCCATTTCTGACATGATTCTACAGGGCATAGAATCTCTAGGCAACCGCCCAGATTCGCTACGCACCAGCAGGGAGAAACACTGGATGAGATGTCTCTGCACCATCCAACCCCGTGGGCTTAACATTCAAGAAGGCAGTGTTTAGCTTCATCCTGCACATTCTCCTAATATGCTTGCTATCTTTGTTTTGTTTTTGTTTTGCTTCCATTAACTTTTCTCAACAGATCTCCATGCTTCCTTTTGAACACATTGTTGTATTCACATTCACTATGCTTTGCACATTGGTACGTTTCGTATGATTGCATTATAACTTGTATACTCGCATGTTCTCACATTTACATCGTGTCACCTACATGCTTGTTTAACTAACATTTATTATTCTCTTGTTTTCCCACAGGCTTCCCTCTCATTTATTAGCAGATTCTCTAATTTTCCCTCCTTATCCATGCATTGTTTGCTCGATTTTCATCCATAGTCTTCTATTCTCTCACTTTTTCTTTACATTAGAGTATCATTTGTTATAGTTTGATACTGTATATAGTCGTACATATTGTATATATGCTCATCTGTTTATTGATATAATGTATCACATGCACCACTTTTTAATTACGTTCAATCTACATTTCTCCCACTTTCTGTTTTCCCACAGGACTCTAATCGGCAGTCATCTGCATTAGTTTCATAAGACTCATTTATTTATGATGTTGTAATTATTTTCATATGTTGTTTATATCTTAATACACTTATTTATATATCATGTATATATCTTGCCAACTAATGATAAACCAACATTACACTACCATTTTCCATTTTTCTACAGGGTTCCATTTGTGTACATCCTTCTTTCTCTTGTGCATTCTTCATCTTTCAATTGATCATCACCCATTCTTATCCCCCCTCCCTCCCCATCAGCATTCCTTTTCATCCTACCATCACTCTTCATTAATCCCACCTCCTCCACTTAAGCACCCCTTTGTTTACCCCCCCCCCCCCCCCCTACCCTCACACCTCCCTCTTCAATCTTTTGTGGCCACCTTGGCCTCCTTTACCATTAGCCCTTTCATCTCACCTCTATTCACATCTCGCCTCCATTCACTATTCATGTCCTTAATTACCATCCTGTATGGTACTCCTTTGATCTTGCCTCCTATCTCTCTATGAACCACACTCCAACCCCTTGCCCCTTGTTACATAACTTCTCTTTGTGTGTATTTCCTCCAATCCCAGCCTATCCTAATTGGCCACTCACAGCCTTTTCATTGTTCCATGTCTTCGCCCCCTTCTTAGTTGTTTACATGTGTACCTCTATGTGTATATATACTCCGCAAAAAAAGAAACTGGACACTTGTATGAGTTGAAATATTTCATATTAATGTACGACAAAGTGTACATGATCATATATCAAATTAAAGGGAATTTAGTCCTCTACATGCAGGGTATAACTTAAAGGTGTAATCGTTCATGCATGAAATGCCATGGTCAATTAACACTAGCAAGGTTTGTTTTCAAAAATAGCAAAACAATGGAGGACCACACCATTCGACTGAAATGATAGTAAGCGTTTCACTTAAAACAAGATGAGCGGGGCAAGTAAATTATGACATTATTCAACTTTATTGTTATGAACTAACTCTGGAAATACAAATTTGTCAATAAAACAGGGCCAGGTTATGAGAGCATTACCATACTGGTCTGTATTACAGACATGAAGCTTGTCTATTTCATGTGTCCCCTGCAATTTTAACCATATTTACCTAGAGAAATGTCATGTTAAAGACTGCCCAACTGTTTGACCAAGGGTGACTTCAGGTTTTGAAGATCTTTGGACTACGGTAGAATTCTTGAGAAGAATTTATACCATTATCATGCTGAAATAAGGGCACAAACTGTGGTTTTGACTAATAAAGCTTTGCCATGGACTTCCCCATTTTGTTACTTTTGTATGAAAATAACACCTATAACGTTCACAATTTGTCTTCATTTATACTCTTTATTGAGATGAAGATAGAAAAGGTCACATTTGTAATGACAAATTATGCCATCTCATTAATATAGCGTTTTAGATTATGCTTATCAACATTTATATGGTTGAGTGGATGTTCCATTTTTGCTATTTTTGAAAACAGACCTTGGTGTGGTTAATTGACCGTGACAAGTCATGCATGAATGATTTCATCTGGATTTCATGCGAATATTGAAGAGGGTAATTTTATCTTTAATTTGATATACAATATCATATATTTTATCGTTAATGAATACGAAATATTTGGTCTCATACAAGTGTCCAGTTTCTTTTTTTGCGGAGTATATATGTTGTTTTCGTTTGTATAATCGTCACTTTATAGCCTCTGAAGAAGATTCTGCTAGGATCGAAAATTTAGGCCCTATATTGACTCTCATTTTTATTACCCGGCATCATTATAGTAGCTAAGCAGTTTTCAGCAGTATTTTTGCATCATTTAATTCAATTTAGCTACAAGAAGTAGCAGGGTTGGGAAAAAAATCATGATAAACAAAATTATTTGATTTAAATCTTTTGTTAACTTTTGTTATCAGATTTGTATTTAATTTTTTGGAAAGTCATCAGATACATTTACAATTTAAAAATGCATATTCTTGTAGATTGTATATTGCATTTAAAATAGAAAAGGACAAAAGATGAGAACAAACTATTAACCATTCACTTTGATATTCTTAAATTCCCATAGACGTTGTTAATAGCCCACCCGGTTCCCATTTGGGGATACTTTTGGTATTTGTTCAATATAGTATTAAAGGGTAGCACCATCCAAAAATAATATTCTTATAAATGAAAGGAAACATTTTTAGTAGTCCATTCCATCAACAAGTTCAGAAAAATATGTTTCCTGAAAAATATATAATTGTAAAACGCATCAGTATACTAAAGCATTGCATGCGTTCATGGGTCTGCATGTACGAAGACTACCTTTGTCTGTTTGCAAACGTACGCATGAATAGAATTGGCGCACTCGCAAATGTTTGGCGCTACGGAACCATGAAATAATAATGGTTCCGTAGGTAGTGGTAATTAATTGCATTGTTTATGAATTGCACAACCCTTTGCAAAATGTTGGGTATCTATTTGATATCACAAAACGGTACTTAAACATATAATTATGTGTTGTTCTTTGTCTGGTAAAACTATTTTATAATATTTTGTATCAGGGCTGTGTGTGTTTTATGATATCTAAGAAATGTAATTCAACCAGCTCTAACTTCTAATCGCAGGGTTGGGGAAATCCTGAATTAAAGGGAGTATCCGTGATTTTTCAAGCCAAATTTCAAAAATTATTATCTCATCATCTCTAAAGTGCATGCTACATTATATAATTCCCATAATACCAATTACCAGTGACATTGATTGATGCTGGAGTTTATAGCAAACTGAAACAAGACGTGTCAGATTTTGTCTATTTAGCGTGAATGTTTCAAACTTGTTTTAATCTACACTAAAAACTGTGCTCTAACTTATGTTATTATCATCAGCACCATCACCATCACCATCATCATCATCATCATAATCAGCATCATCAGCATCATCATTATCATCATCATTATCATCATCATCATCATAATCAGCATCATCATTATCATTAACATTTAGAAGTAGTATTTTGTTGTATTATTACCTGTGGCATTGATTGGTGCAGGGGACAAGAAAAGATCATTGGTGTCAGCTAGGAGATGTCCATTGGTTTCCACACTGTGTCCCTGCAGGGTGTTCTGTATGGTGGATGCATCTCCTGTAAATGTTTCTTCCGTGCTTATCTGCATTTCCACTCCAAGACCAAGACTGCCAGAGTGAAAACTGACTTTGCTGTTGATGATCCCGAAGACACCTCGTGCCTCCAATATTTTGTAAACCTGAAATCACATTGACAAATATTTAAATCTCATGTTATGTCATCGTCCGATGGCATAGTGGGTACTTCAAAAATACTATTTTGTTCATGACCCTCTCCGACAAAATGAAATGTTTGCTTGGCAAAAACAACATATCAAATTCTGACTGCCTTGCTAACAAATCCTACGCTGGACACCCCCAGGTAGAAGACAAAGGAGTCGACCAAAATGAGCGGACAACAGAACATTCAAAGTGACCATCATGGCTGCCTCAAGAGCTGGAACAACAGCACACCGTACTGCTGAACGATCCAGCAGCTGGAGAGGGATGACCGCCTCAGACAACACATTAGCTAGGCTACTTAACCCTAAATCCCCCTCCCACAACTTTTCAAGCAATAATTCAGAAAATAATTAAAAACTATTGGGAAAAAAATGTAGTCTTGATGATTATGCCGCAAGCTACCTGCGTGCCAAATTTTGTGGCTGCCGTGCATTCCAAAAATCAAAGTAATTTATGAGCTTAAAAATATGTGAATTTTCATGTACAAAACCCATGGCGAATTCCTTGTCAGTGAAATTTGCAATATTGGAAAGTCGCCGGAAAGTATCCATCATATCTATCATTGTTCAAATCTGCATAACTCTCACATTTCTTTGCTGATTTTGATAAAATGTTCTCTTATAAAAGTGGCCAGAGACCGAGATCACTGGTTTAGTTGTGTAAACGAGGGGAGGGGGGGGGGGGGGGGGGGGGGGGGGGGGTAGATCAGAGAAAAGATGGACCTTTCTGATTTTGCTTTGCTTTTTTTTCTTTTTTTTTTAGGGGGGAGGGGGGTGCTTACGCACAGGCCTCAGTGGGTTAAATGGCAACATGTCTTACAAATAACACACCACAACTCTAGCTTAACTTACAGTTTCCTCAATCTTCTGTGCTTTCTCCATGAAAAGAGTGCTTGTAGGATCTGCCAGTGCTGCATCATCGAAGGCAGCACGGATGTCATTCATCGCCAGAATGTTAAAACCTAGCAAGATTATCTTAGTCACTGTATATGGTTGGGCCCATAGAGAGAGGGAGGGCGAGAGAGGGAGGGCGAGTGAGGGAGAGAAATAGATAATTAGAAATATAATTTACTAAACAACTTCTATTGATATTATTATTTTTAATAGACATTTGTGGTTACTACCTTTAAGAAAATATGGTGAGTCCGTATCAAATCATCCAAAATGTTTCTCTGTAACCATTGTGAATTAGCTCAAAGTTGGTTAAAGGGTGATACAGGGTACACGTTTTAGCACGATCAGCCTGACATGTTGTATTGATCTTAATACTCATTTTGGAGATGATCAGCTTAGAATACTAATAATAAAGTATTGAAATATTTAGCTGTTAAATAACAAGGTATGAAAATATTTTACTTTAAAATTATTAAGCATATTATTACACACACCAACTTTGAGCAAGTTTGAAACTGGTACAATAAACAAGGCAATAACCGTAAAGTGTCTCATCCACTTGCGCGCAATTGACCCTCATTTGACCTTTGACCTACTTATGTGACCTTTGACCCCAGAATATCATGGAGGCCAATGTAGGGCACCTACCAATCAAGTTTGGTTACAAACGGATGCAGGGTTGGAAAGTTATCAACCCTAATAGACACATGCAGGTAAAACTTCACATTGACCCTCATTTGACCTTTGACCTACTTATTTAATGGGCGAGTCCATATCATATCATTCAAAATGTTTCTCTGTGAATTTGCTCAAAGTAAAGTTGGTTAAAGGGAGGGTTAGGTTTTAGGTTTTAGCCCGATCCGCCTAACATATTTTAATAAAAGTGCTCTTAATACCCATTATGGATGATCAGCCGTATAAGAAAGTATTGAAACCATTTGGCTATTAAATAACAAGGTATGAAAATATTTAACTTTCAAAATTTAAAGCCAATCATTACACACACCAAATTTTAGCAAATGTGAAATAGGTACAATGAAAAAAAACCCAGGCCTTGGGTGATTTGACTCAAAATATAAAAAAGCCTACAAGCTAGTTGTATTTGCCAGACGTGTTTACAACGCATCATCACTGACTTACAGTCTTTTCTGGGAATTGCAGAAAAGAGAGGTGCCAGTTTATATGCCCATGCATCTCTGGTTATTATAAGGTTAGGTTTGAGAGGTTATTCTTGTCCGAATCAAATTCTTTTCTGCATTACTACACATTAGCTGTAACATTACTATCACAGATCTATATTCCCCTATCTCGCATTGTTCACATTAGCTGTAACATTACTATCACATATTTATATTCCCCTATATTGCATTGTTCACATAAGCAGTAACATTACTATCACATATTTATATTCCCCTATCTTGCGTTGTTCACATTAGCTGTAACATTACTATCACATATTTATATTCCCTTATCTCGCATTGTTCACATTAGCTGTAACATTACTATCACATATTTATATTCCCCTACATGTATCTCGCATTGTTCACATTAGCTGTAACATTACTATCACATATCTATATTCCCCTATCTTGCATTCTTCCACATCAGCTGGAACACTATCATCACATAGTTAGCTTCTGTTCTTTTCTCCACATTGTTGTAACCAATATCCAGTACATGTTTACATACAATGTTATCAAACCTGTCTATAACTGTCTACATTCATGACCAATTTGCCAATAGTGGCCACTGAAAGTAATCCCCCACAAATAAAAACAGTTTTATAGAAACTGTCTACAGAGGTCACCTGTCTACCACTTAGGTGGTCACTATAAACAGGTTTCACTGTATTTACCTTTTTTGCATTTGTTATCCCGCGAGTCTCTTGAATGGGATGGTCGACACTGGCATGGCGCTCCTGGCGAGGAACACATTTCTGTCTGCAAATCTGTGCAAGCTGGCTGGCATTGGTCTATTGTATTATTGAAAAGGGGCAGAAACACAAACAGAATGTCATAAGGAGTATCTTAAACGGGAAGGAATCCCTAGCCTTTTGACTTACTGGATGTGATGAGAGCATAACTACTATCATTGCTAGTCACTTATTTCCTCATGAATATTCCCGATTACAAAAATAATCAATATTTTATGGACCACTGTCGTCTGCTTTCAATGCCCACAGGAGGCGGCCATTTCTTTTACTTCTCGCGGTGAAATGACGTGTCTGGCGGAGAACACAATAGCATTATCGTAACCCGCTATTGTGTTCTCCGCCTGACACGTCATTTCACCGCGAGAAGTTGAAGAAATGGCCGCCTCAGACCTGTGGGCATTGAAAGCAGACGACAGTGGTCCATCAAATATTGATTATTTTCATTATTGGGAATATTCATGAGGAAATAAGTGACTAGAAATGACAGGAGTTATGCTCTCATCACATCCAGTAAGACAAAAGGCTAGGAGTTCCTTCCCCTTTAAATTAAAACCAAAAAAAAATGACCAGTAATATCAAATATATTTAACTAGATGGATCTTCGACTGCGCGCAGTCGAAAATTATGCCTCCGCTATCGCGCGAATTTAATATCAAACCCAAAGACCTGTGACCATGACAATATGACCTCAAATTTTGATGGCTACATTGGCTCCCTAAGAAACATTCAGGTACCAAGTTTAATTGTAATCTGACATTTAGTTCTTGGTATTTTTCCATTACAAGTTTGTTTGGATGTATGAGTCCTGTGACCTTGACCTCAACTTCATGATCCTAATATTGTATGGCTATGTTGACTCTTTATGATACATTCAGGTACCAAGTTTGATTGAAATCTGACATTCAGTTCTTGAAATGTTGCCATTACAAGCCATTTTTGCATGTATATTCAGTCCTGTGACCTTGACCTTTGACCTCATGAAACCCAAAATCTAATCAGATCCCCAGCTAGCCACCTGACGTCGGGCCGATGTCAAAAGTTGTTGGCCGGATGTCGGCATATCGAGGTTGGCTAGAAGTTAAAATGTCCGCCAGCCCAACATCGTCACTACGTCATTTTGTGATATATTGGCATAACGTCAATTTCCGACAATGGCCCAACATCATCTCATGACATTGGATCAACATAACATTATGATGTCGGCTCGAGGTTAAAATGTCCGCTAGCCCAACATTGTCACGACATCATTCTGTGATGTTGGCCCAACGTCAATTTCCGCCAATGGCCCAATAAAAATCGATTAGACATGAATATGACATCTCAATGATGACGCCATAGCGATATTCTGCCGATGTCAGCCTCTGGCAGCTATGAAACAAGTCGGCAAATGGTCATAAAATTGATGTTGCGCCAATGTCAATAGTCCGACATGAATATGACATCTCATAAATGACGTCGGGCTAATATCGCGCGGATGTTGGAACTGGTATCAATTTAAGAGGTCGCTTAATGGTTGTGAAAGTAATGTCGGGACAATGTGATATCAATATGATATCTACAATATGATGACAGGCCGATATCACGCCGACGTAAGAACATTCAGCAATGAAACAACTCGGCAAATGGCATAACATTATGATTTCGGCTCGAGGTTAAAATTACCGCTAACCCAACGTTGTCACGACATCATTGTCGGGCAAATGTCAATTTCCGACAATGGCCCAACACCGAATCCTGACATAGGACAGATATCAAATTTTGATGTGGGTTCGACGTTAAAATGTCCGCCAGCCCAATATCGTAACCACGTAATTTTGTGATATTGGCCTAACGTCAATTTCTGACAATGGCCCAACATCAACTCATGACAATGGCCCAACATAACATTATAATGTGGGCTAAAGGTTAAAGTTTCGGCTAGCCAAACATTGTCACAACATCATTCTGTGATGTTAAGCCAATGTCAATTTCCGACAATGGCCCTACACCGAATCCTGACATAGGAGAGATATCAAATTCTGATGTGGGCTCGACGTTAAAATGTCCGCCAGCCCAACATTGGCCCAATGTCATTTTGTGATGTTGACTTACCATTAATTGTTGGCACTGGCCCAATGTCAGTTACCCAACAAAGGGCCAACATCAAATCCTGACGTTGGCCCGACATTAAAATGTCCGCCATCCCGACATTAGCCCAATGTTATTAATTGAACCTCAATATGACATTTCAATTATGACGTCACACCGATATCCTGCCGATGTCAGAATTAGCAGCAATAAAACAAGTCGGCAAATGGTCATCGAATCGATGTTGCACCAATGTCTATAGTCCTACATGAATATGACATATCATAAATGACGTCGGGCTAATTTAGCGCCGATGTTGGAACTGGTAGCAATTAGAGAGGTCGGTAAATTTTTGTGAAATTGATGTCGGGTCGATATCATTAAGGAGACAAAAATATGACTTATCAATTTTGACGTCGAACCGAAATCCTGTCGATGTCAGAATGGGCAACAATGAATCGAATCGGCTTATAGTCATTGGGCCGTATGCATAAAAACAAGCAATTGCTTGTGCTAGCCTTTTGCTTGAATCGGTATGCATAAAAACAAGCAATTGCTTGTAAGCAAAAACATTTGCTTACAAGCACAAGCAATTGCTTACTGCTCGTAAGCAATGGCTTACCAAACAAGCAATTGCTTAAAACCGTATGCAGAAAACGAACCTTTTACTTGTCTTGATAAGCAATTGCTTGCGTTTTTTCAAGCACATCCAGACCAGCTTGAGCTCTTGCTTACTCAGGGCATTCGCGTTTAAGGATCAAATGTTCATACCGTTTCAGGATGATTACAAGCTCCCTATTCCAGAGGTTATGTTGTGATTTCATATTTAATCAAATTCCTGTTATTTTAGACTTTTTACGGCAATTTTTGTCCAACAATCTGCACAGAAACCCCCCTGATGCTCTGCGCGGTTTCCCCCCTATTTGCGTAATAAAAAATACTGCTGCCAGGTCGGGCACGAAGCGTTGTTGTCCTGCAGTGCGATGTTCGCACAACCGTAACGATCCTTTGTCCAACACGTAAGCAATTGCTTAGGCAGTGCAAGTAAAAGGTTTCAGCACAAGCAAAAGCTTGTGCATACGAATTTAAGCAATTGCTTGAACTTGATCTTTTGCTTGACAAGCTCTTGCTTGTGCTTAAAGCATTTGCTTACAAAATAATCTTACGAAATTATCCCGACGTCATATTGGAGATGACATATTCATGTCAGAATATTGACATCGGCTGAACATCGATTTCATGACTATTTGCCGACTCGTGTCATTGCTGACAATTCTGACATCGGCGCGATATCGGCTTGACGTCATATTTTTGATGTCATATTGATGTCCAATTAATAACATCCGTCCGACATCAATTCCACAACCATTTACCGAACTCTTAAAATGATATATTCCGACATCGGTACAACATTGGCCCAACGTCATATTTGAGATGTCATATTCATGTTGGTTTATTGACATCGGCCCAACATTAATATTACAACCGTCTATCGAGCTCTTAAATTGGTATCAGTTTCGGCATTGGTGCGATTTTAGCGCGACGTTTTATTTGAGACGTATTTTTTCGTCAGCTTAATGACATCGGCACGACATTCAACTATTTCATTTCCAAAACCTCCAACTTAAATTCGACGTTGGCGTTATGTTGGCGCGACGTCTGTTTGCCGACCGCGATCTTGCCGACGACCTGCCGACACCGGTCCGACGTCAGTTAGCTAGCTGGATACTTATAATATTTTTGTTAACTTGCTTTGAGAATCTTGAATGAATTTATTTTGTTTGATCGATTACAAACATTAGTAATTCAAAAGTAAAAAAAAAAAGAAGTATTGCTATCGGGAAATCATGATCGATTTTAAGCGATCGTAAGTGAAATGAAAATTCTAGATTTTTAGAATTATTTATATTAAAAAATATACTTTTGTCATGTCCTTGCTGCTGTATATAATTTAGAAGGACATATACGAATATAAATAACACCTTTAAATAGTGTTATGAATATGATTTGAAGGTGGATTATTTCAGATTCAACGTTCTGCAAATACTAACCATTACAAAACATACATGCTAAGAAGAAGTGTATATATATTATACCGATTGCGACCTATGTTTGTAGGACGATAGGATGATAGGTTTAGGAGTAGGCAATAGGTGTAGGAATAGGATATTTATGATTTATTAATGAATGTGTGTAAAGGTTAAACAAAATGCATGGATCGAACGTGGAATCTATGCATGTTTTTTCCAATTTCTTTTTACGTTTTTGATGTTGGTCCTACGTTGGCCATTTGACATTGGGCCATTGTCAAATTTTGATGTTGGTCCAGCATCAGAAAATGACGTTGGGCCAATGTTGGGTTAGCGGACATTCAAACGTCGGGCGAACGTCAAGATTTGATGTTGGGGCAACGTCAAGATTTGATGTTGGGCCAACAATAACAAATAACGTTGGGCTAATGTCCAGCTGGTGGACATTTTAATGTCGGGCCAACGTCAGAATTTGATGTTGGCCCAACGTCAGGATTTGATATTGGGCCATTGGCGGAAATTGACGTTGGGCCAACATCACAGAATGATGTCGTGACAACGTTGAGCTAGCGGACATTTTAACCTCGAGTCGACATCATAATGTTATGTTGGTCCAATGTCATGAGTTGATGTGCGGCCATTGTCGGAAATTGACGTTATGCCAATATCACAAAATGACGTAGTGACGATGTTGGGCTGGCGGACATTTTAACGTCGAGCCCACATCAGAATTTGATATCTGTCCAATGTCTGGATTCGGTGTTGGGCCATTGTCGGAAAATGACATTGGCTCAACATCACAGAATGATGTCGTGACAATGTTGGGCTAGCGGACATTTTAACCTCGAGCCAACATCATAATGTTATGTTGGTCCAATGTCATGAGTTGATGTTGGGCCATTGTCGGAAATTGACGTAATGCCAATATCACAAAATGACGTAGTGATGATGTTGGGCTGGCGGTCATTTTAACGTCGAGCCCACATCAAAATTTGATATCTGTCCTATGTCAGGATTCGGTGTTGGGCCATTGTCGGAAATTGACATTTGCCCGACATCACAAAATGATGTTGGGACAATGTTGGGCTGGCGGACATTTTAACATCGGGCCGACGTCAGAACTTGATGTTCTCTCAACGTCAGGAATCGATGTTGGGCCTACATTAGAACTGACATTGGGCCATTGTCAATAATTGATGTTGGGCCGAAATCGCTAATGACGTTGGGCCAGCATTAAAAAAAGACGCCGAGCTGATGTTGGGCTGGCGGACATTTTCACGTCTCGGTGACGTCGCATGTCGCATGTTGGCCCAACGTCCCCTTACAACGAAAATGACATCGGCCCAACGTTGGCACGACGTCAGGTGGCTAGCTGGGTCATTGTTACCCAATTATGTACACTCATACTAAGTTTGAAATTGATCTGTCTACCGGTTCTTGAGATATCGTAAGAATGAGGCATTTTTGCACATATATTGAGTCATGTGACCTTGACCTTTGACCGCATAAACCCCAAAATCTAATCAGATCATTGTCACCCCGATATATACACTCATACCAAGTTTTAAATTGATATGTCTAACGGTTCTTGAGATATCGCAAGAACGAGGCATTTTTGCATATATATGGTCGTGTGTCATGAACTCGCCTCCAAATAGGGTGGAGCCGTTACATTTTTGGGATTTTTTTTTGTGCATTTTACTTCATATTTTCAAAACCAATTCATTCTGCAAAGTTTCGAAGGTATACCTCTATTTAAGATCGAGATACAGCCGTTTGAAGGTTTAAGCCGGAGGGTGGAGCAGGAAGCGGCGTCGCAGGAAGCGGCGCCCGTGTACAAAGTCTATGGGGAAATGACTCAAAGCGCAATTTTTCTTAAAACGTTAATAATTTTGTCAAAACTACATGTACTGTATAACTTCAATTTTGGTATCAAATGAAAGCTTACATATTGAACTTTAATGTCAAATGATTGAAAAGTGTCTTTGCCAAATAATTTTTTTATTAAATCAACACAAATAAAGAAAATTGGGGGTTTCCTGTACAGACTCTATGGGGGCACAATCTTGACCGATAAATTTTGTGAATTCTTGATAAAAACGTTAATATCTTGAAAAAAAAAAAGTTTTCAGAATACAAATTTGGTATCAAATTAAAGCTTACTTTATCAAACTGTATTATGGCTCATCATATTTAGGCTTTACTCTATATTCCATTCATCTAGTGACTCCTACTGAGTGAAAATTATTGATTATTTAAAAAATCTCCTGTAAAATAATAATTTACCCCATACAATATTATATTGCTGTCAAGGTCTAAGTTTGCACTGCAAGAAAACATTATAATTTCTTGTCTAGAGCTACTTTAGAAAAAGTTATCAGGAAATTATTGACCTCTAAAACTGTAAACAAAATTTCATGTTTTGGTCAATATGAACAATTAACTCTACACCCAGTGTTATTTCTGAGTGCATATTTTGGTTTCTTGGGTAATTTCCTTTCAGAAAATGTATAGTTTTGATAGGGTAGGGGGTCTTCCTCAGAAAATATTGGCTCTCAACTGTAACATTGTCCCGCAGAAGCCCAAAATGGCATGTAACGCAAAAGGAGGCGACCTCACGACGCATGACCATATTGAGTCATGTGACCTTGACCTTTGACCTCATGACCCCTAAAATCTAATCAGATCATTGTCACCCCAATATGTACACTTAAACCAAGTTTGAAATTGATCCGTCAACCGGTTCTTGAGATATCGCGAGAACGAAAACGGGACGTACGTAAGGACGGACGGCCGACCCAAAAACATAATGACTCCGGCCACTTCGTTGGCGGAGGCATACAAACTGAGCAAAGAAAACACTTTTTCTATTGGTTTGTGCCATATACATGTATTTAGCTTTGACTAGCATGAGCATTAATCCATGCGGGACTGACTGATTATGCTACAACATGTATTCTCTATAGACCAACGCATGAGTAACAGTAACAGTAACAGGGTAAAACAGGATGTCTTTGATAGATAGCCATCCAAAAAGCTTTCTTGCTTAGTTGGTAGAGCACTGGTCTAGGCTAGCAATCAAAAAGTAAAGATTCCTCCAAACAAGATCTGAATTGACTTCTAGATTTACCTCAGAATTTGTGATGGAGAATGCGAAAATGATTTTTTTTTTGTAATGCAATTAAAACAAATCCTAACCCCAAATCCCCAATGAGAATGCACCCTCAATATCTGCCCTAAATATGATTGACCATTGTCTTACCTTTGCATGTGCCAGATACAACACTATTCCCTGGTCTGCAGGTACATAGCTGGCCGTTGTTGCAGTACTCAGTGTCTGAACAGATTGCCCCACCACACTTAAGATCTAAGGATGGAGAAAGTAGACATCATATGATGTTATCTGACTTGGTCAAATACGAGTTTGAAATTAAATCATGTGATTTTAACTTATTTTTAGTAAGTCCCACAGAAGAAGTGTTATGATTCACTCCTCAGAGACAATATTGATCGAAAAAAGAAAAGTTTCATGAACATCCAAGACTAAATTTTCTTAAGATGCAATCGATTGCAAGGTTTCTGTTCCAATCTGGAAGAAGACACATGATGTATTATACAAGTATGTTTAATGTATTGTTATGATGTCATCTGCTAGAGGGGTTGAACTGTAAACATGTGTTAAAGTCATGTTTGACATATTCTTCAGGTACCATTTACTCTGATCTAGAGAGAGAAGAAGACGAAAGAGTGGGTTCACAGGCACTTAAATAAATTAAAGGGGTAGTTCAGTTTTGGTATATAGGGCACTGCACAAAATAATTTGTGTGTGAGATAATGAAAAACTGTGTACAATTTGAAAGAGCATACAATTTCTGTGACAGAATAAACTTTATTTGATCAAAATCGGTTCACAAACGGCTGAAATATCAATAAATATATCCAATCAGAATAAATCTGGGGCCAAGATTTATTTCACGATTTTGCTTTAAATGTAAAAATGCTTACACTTTTTCAAAAAAATTCAAAAGAGGTTTTTAAATAGTTCTTGATCATCTCTCTATTCATTATTGCAACAGAACATTACATGCATATTTTTTTATGAAAAATGGTTGAAACCAATGCATTTTTAGAGAGCGCCCTCTTGTGTTTTAATGGCACTTTTTTTTTAATAACAACATGCTTTTTACTTATTTTTTTTGTAATTTTTAATACCTTTCAAGCATGGTAGACTCATAACTATTAGTTTGTAATGTTATTGTGCAGGCTTTGGTTTCGAAAGCTCAGCCTTACCCAAACTGTACTACCCCTTTAACCCTAACCAGGCCGGGGGGGGGGGGGAATACACCCCCTTTTAATGTGTAGAGAAATTAATCAAAGGTAAATTTTCCCCATCATCTATTTACCTTTGATTAATTTCTCTAAACATTAAAACATAATTTCATGCAAATATGTCCAATTTTTGCCCTCTGAACAAAGGAGGGGCATCATTCAAAGTCAATCGCTGTATGGGCTAATCCCATTCATCGCGTATAGCATGGAGGCTGCCATTATATTTTTTGAACCCCGGATTTTGAATTGTTCGCGCCGAAACGCTACGTCAAACCCGAACAAACTAGATGGATCACGCTATCACGCGATTTTAATATCAAGCCCAAATTAACATGCACTGATTTATTTTTTAACAATATTTTTCATATATTTGGAGTCCTGTGACCTTGACCATATGACCATAATCTTTGATGGCTCCCTAAAAAACATTCAGGTACCAAGTTTGATTGAAATCTGACATTTAGTTCATAAGATTTTGGCATTACAAGCTTTTTTTGCATGTATAATGAGTCCCGTGACCTTGACTTCAACCTCATGACCCCAACATTTTATGGCTACGTTGACTCTTTATGAAACATTCAGGTACCGAGTTTGATTGAAATCTGACATTCAGTTGAGTCTTGTGACCCTGACATTTGACCTCATGACCCCCCAAATCTAATCAAATCAGTGGCACCCCGATATGTACACTCATACCAAGTTTGAAATTGATCCGTCAACCAGTTCTTGAGATATCGCGAGAACGAGGCATTTTTGTATATATATATTGAGTCCTGTGACCCTGACCTTTGACCTCATGACCCCTAAAATCTAATCAGATCATTGTCACCCCAATATGTACACTCATACCAAGTTTGAAATTGATCCGTCAACTGGTTCTTGAGATATCGCGAGAACGAGGCATTTTTGCACATACATTGAGTCCTGTGACCTTGACCTTTGACCTCATGAACCCCAAAATCTAATCAGATCACTGCCACGCCAATATCTACACTAATACCAAGTTTGAATTTGATCCGTCGACCAGTTCTTGAGATATCGCGAGAACGAGGCATTTTTGTATATATATTGAGTCCTGTGACCTTGACCTTTGACCTCATGACCCCTAAAATCTAATCAGATCATTGCCACCCCAATATGTACACTCATACCAAGTTTGAAATTGATCCGTCAACTGGTTCTTGAGATATCGCGAGAACGAAAACAGGACGGACGGACGTACGTACGGACGGATGTACGTACGTACGGACGGACGAACAACCTGAAAACATATTGGGCCGTATGCATAAAAACAAGCAATTGATAATAAGCAAATGCTTTAAGCACAAGCAAGAGCTTGTCAAGCAAAAGATCAAGTTCAAGCAATTGCTTAAATTCGTATGCACAAGCCTTTGCTTGTGCTCAAACCTTTTGCTTGCACTGCCAAGCAATTGCTTACGTGTTGGACAAAGGATCGTTACGGTTGTGCACTGCACTGCAGGGCAACAACGCTTCGTGCCCGACCTGGCAGCAGTATTTTTTATTACGCAAATAGGGGGGAAACAGCGCGGAGCATCAGGGGGGTTTCTGTGCAGATCGATGGACAAAAATTGCCGTAAAAAGTCTAAAATAACAGGGATTTGATCACAACATAACCTCTGGAATATGAGCTTGAAATCATCCTGAAACGGTACGAAAATTGAACCTTAAACGCGAATGCCCTGAGTAAGCAAGAGCTCAAGCTGGTCTGGATGTGCTTGAAAAAACGCAAGCAATTGCTTATCAAGACAAGTAAAAGGTTCGTTTTATGCATACGGTTTTAATCAATTGCTTGTTTGGTAAGCATTTGCTTACGAGCAGTAAGCAATTGCGTGTGCTTGTAAGCAAATGCTTTTGCTTGCAAGCAATTGCTTGTTTTTATGCATACCGATTCAAGCAAAAGGCTAGCACAAGCAATTGCTTGTTTTTATGCATACGGCCCAATGCCTCCGGCCACTTCGCTGGCGGAGGCATAACAAGCTCGGCCTCTTTTTGTTAGCTCTCGCAGCTCGCGGGGTTTGTGCACAAACACAAGGCAAAACGTGAGCCAACAAAAAGAGTAGTTCGGGTTTGACATTTTAGAGCGATCCGAGTTTCATAAACATCAATGGCAGCCTCCTTGGTGTTCGCGATGAATGGGATTATCCTGTACAGCGAGTGACTTTGAATGATGCTCATCCCTTGCTCAAAAGGCCAATGTTGGTCGTATTTGCATGAAAATGTGTTTTAATGTTTAGAGAACATAATCAAAGGTGATTATATGTTGGGGAAAATGTCCCTTTAATTAAGTCATAAAGAATATTCATACACAAAATTAGCATATTCTGAGCTATATTTAGTGACTTACAGATAAAAAGGGGATTTCTGCATAAATTTGCATAATTAATCAAAAATTGATTATTTTCAACAAAATAACAATGCAATCTTGTAGATTATGTTGCAAGCTATCTGCGTGCCAAATTTTGTGGCGGGGGTGGTGGAATCCACCTCCCGGCCAGAGCATAGCCAAAATAACCCAGCCTGGTTAGGGTTAAATTCTATTTAATTTCTGTTTCAAAAACAAATATCAAGGGAACTGCAATGTAATTATTAACAAAATAAATTAACAAACACTTTCAAATGTGATCTTTAACAAAATTACAAAATATATTAAAAACACTTTTAAAATGTGATCATTAAAGGTGGTATCTCACCGGCCTGGAGACTAGTTGGCGATCTGTTGGCAACTGAGTCTCCGCTGGATGCGGAGACGTCTCCGCGACGTCTCCTGGAGACTATAGCCGGGTCGCCGGGGAGTCGCGGGGAACATGGGCGTAGATACTTAGTATACGTAATACGTATTCATCAGGGGGAATGAATGAATAGATCTTCCCCCTAGTTGAATAGGTATCAATGACAGATCTACGCCCATTGTGCCGGGGAAATCAAACGTGTCTGAATTTTTGGGAGACTTTTTCCAGTCTCCAACAGGTCTCAGAGACGTCTCCGCGATGTCTCCTGGAGACTAGCCGGGTCTCCGGGGAGTCGCGGAGAAATCAAACATGATCAATTTTTTTGGAGACTTTTTTCAGTCTCCAGCAGGTCTCCGCGACGTCTCCGAAACCTACTGGAGACCAAGGCGACTGAGAGGAGATGTTGCAGCGACGTCTTCGCGACTTTGCTTGACCCACTTTAGAGACCACGTGACTGAGGTCTTTATCATCTAGTTGTAGATCTAGATATATATAGACAGGCAAAAGTCGCGGCGACGTCGCCGCAACCTTGTTGAGACTCGAGTCGCCAACAGGTCGCCAACTAGTTTCCAGGGCGGTGAGATACCACCTTAACCAAACTACAAGAGTTGTATAAAAAGGTAAAAAAGGCACCACAACCTGATTCATGTCGAGGTGCTTGGTATTAATAGTTAATATGTTAATTATTTGATGGCTTACAAACAATTAAATGACTTGATTTTACAAGGATGTTTAATGCATTCTTGTACACATTCAAATGTACACACTTATTAAACTCATGTATGACATTCTTCAGATACCATTTACTCTAATCTAGAGAATAAAAAGAAAGATGAATGTTCCCATGACTACCATTTTTCACTTTAATACCATAAAGAATAACATGAGTAAACAAATTATCTACCAGGTTCTAGTAGACAACTAAATGCTTACCTATTTCACATCTCGATCCTGTATATCCCTTTGTGCATGAGCAGCTGTAGGACGTTGGAGTCTGAATGCATGTACCTTCATTCATGCAATGTTCAATTGGACATGATGTAGTGGGAGTCACTGAAATAAGAGAATTCTCATTAGAAAGATTCCTTTAAATAGTATGTATTTGAACATTTTAAAAGATATTGTCCACCTTTTGAAGGAGCGTCTAGATGGCCTAATTTTCACAATTAGGCTCTCTATACGTATTTTTTCCTCACGAAAAAGAATTTGGCAGTCATTACCTCCGCCGTACGAAATTGGAAGGAGGTTATGTTTCTCGTACGTTTCTAATTCTGTTGTTGTGTTTTAATTCTTTTGTTTCTCTTTGTGTGTTAGTGTGTTCGCCTGTTAATACGCATGCGCCAACTACAGCTGAATGCTATATTTAGATAGAGAACTCTGATCGCCCCCGTTACATACTCGTCTCCTTACCAAGTATTTTTACCAAGTCGCCATTATGTATTAGGGGCGACTTGGTAAGGAGGCGAGTATGTAATGGGGGTGATCGGATGGGGGGCGACCCCGTCTAGTCACCGTAACCATATATGGAGCGAATCGCGCTGTTATTTGTTTGCGATGCCGAGCTAGAAAGCGTTTTAAATACAACAAAATAAGCATAAAAAATACATGTCATGTAGTGGGAGACCCGAGATCGGTGGGTTAATTTATTTTTTTCGTGATTTTATGTTTTGCCAGTAACTGAATTCTCGTAATCTGGTAGGTAATTCACAGATTGGTCTGGATGACGGTGTTCTTCACACATGTCATAGACACACCATAGACATTATCCAATGCAGTGAGATTGCTATTAACATGATTGACGACATGTTGAAGCCTTTCATGGACCGTTCTTTTTTATTTGGTACATTTATGTTTATTTTTATGAATTTAAATGAACAAACAACTACATGTACTATGCTTACCAAATATGCTGTTTTGAATGTTCAATTGCGCTGTTTAATAACATTTTAGCTCCTTTTCTCTGGAAAAATTAGTGGTCGGCTAAATGTCATAAAAAGACAGTACTAAATGAAACTCCATCTACAATGAATTGTCAATCACACTGCCGATTCTGGACCCTAAATGTTGGGGCGTAAACGGGCTGCTAAATGAGATTTGGCATCACAAAATTAGTCTTAAATCACTACTGTGTTTAATTTCATGGAGTTTTTTTCGGCAGACCTATTTTACAAATCAAAACTATGGAATAAGTGCCAAAGTACGTTGTATTCTTTAGTTCCTTTAATAGCCAAAATTAAACAGTTGCAATATTATTGTCTTATATGAAAGAAAATACCATTTAAGAGCTAGTCTAAGAAGATAAAGACTTGAAATATTTGTAAGTGATATATTTTTAGAGCTCAAAATAATAAACGTTCACTGCGACCTTTTAACTAGTATAGCATCTGTAGACCCTTTATTGTATTATCAAGTTATCAACTAAAACGATGACTGGTTGAATACTGCATACAAACCTTGAACAATCATATTAATATTTACACAGGGCAGGTTTTCAAAACAAAATCTAAATTGTAACTTACGGTCACAAGAGGTTCGATTTGCCGAAAGAGTATAGCCCTCCTCACATGCACAGTAGTATGATCCAACATTACTGATGCAGATGATGTGAGAATCCTGATTCGTGTGACAGGGGTTACTCTCAATACATTCATTGATATCTGGAAGGGAAAGTCAAGGGGGATAAAAACAGTTTTCACAAAATGTGCCATCATGTACTAGGTAATACTCCATCCTTACTTTTGTCCCCTGTATAAAGCATATTCTTGATTGCCTACTTGAAAAATTAATTATATTATGAAAATCTGATTGTTTTGTAAAGTTTTGTAAAGATGTCTACAATGCATTTTCCATTAATATTGAAAAAAAATCAACAACTCTGTTCTTAATTGAAGAGTTATTCTTTTTTTGTATGAATGCATTTCTTCATCATTTAAATAATAATTTCTATTATGAGATTATGTTGAAATACATATTAAATGTAATTAATCAGCACATTTATTTATAATATATTCGCAAATTGCAATAGAAAATTGTAGGCAATATAATTCTTTCTCTTCAGTGTTGATCATTTCTTCTTTCTCTTCTTCCTTTTCTTCTTCATAGTGTACTGCCTAAAGATTCTTTCAGTATGACTTATTTGTGAGGTTTACTAATAAATCGGGTAAACATCATGCTCTTTGAGAAGTAGATTCAGTGTTTTTACATGCATGAGATGAGACATACATGTACACAAGACCTCCATTTATCTTCCTATCAGAAGGACAGAGAGTTTTCTGTAGAATCACAGGAAAACGCACATTAACACAGAACGTGAGTTCGGTTAAATTTCATGTACATCAGTTTCAAATTAGCTGTGTTTATCTGTTACAATTTGCCCCTAAACCCCTTATATATATATATTTACGCAATCATGAGTTACTTTGAATATTTTGTATGCATTTTATGAATAGCTTTTATAAAAATAAACTAAACTAAAACTAAATAGAATTGAAATGAATGAAAGACACTCACCAGATTCACAAAATGTGCCACTGAATCCTGCAGCACAGATACACCTAGTCTCAGTGCATGTAGCCCCATTCTCACACTGGTTAACTCTGCAGTCGACTGCATTGACACACACAAAGAGAAACAGACAATTTACAAAATGTTGCTATTACAGTGAAGCCCCATAATCCCATCAGATCATTGACACCCATACCAAGTTTAAAATAATAATAATAATAATACATAATATTTATATAGCGCTTCATACTGATGTTTCTAAGCGCATTAAGCATTAAGAACAGAAAATAATACAACTTATACGGTGTGCGCCCGAAAAAAATAATACCAATACCAATATTTAAGGTAGAAATACTACAAAAGAGAACCAATTATATGACGATGTAATATAAAACTAAGACATAAAACGTGTGCTTGACAAAAAATTATACAGTTGATTGAACAGGTAAGTTTTAAGAAGTGATTTAACCCTAATCCCACTGGGTTATTTTGATCACTTGAGTCCACTGGGGGGGGGGGGGGGGGGTGGGGGCATTTTGGCCCCCCCCCCCCCCTCAAATCTCGGCAACGAATGGACCGATTGACTCGAAAATTGGCACATACGTAAAACTAGTCTAGTAGAATAATAATTTGAGGAAAGAAAACAAATTGGACCATTATTTTTTTTTTTTTAATTAATTAAAATTTTGAATATGCAAATTTTTGACGAATTTGGGGGAAAATTGGGATTTTCATCTAAAATCAAGAGAAATTACCGGATTTCTTCAGGTTTTCAGGTAAAAATACTTTCAAATGATGTAATTCATCATATCCATGTTTTTTATGGCAATGAAATATATCACTAATTTGCATAAATATGCAAATTAGTATTCCCGGATTTACCCACATTGTTTTCATTCTTATGTATTTTATTGTTTTTATTGTTTTTTTAAGTTTTTTTTTTTAGAAGAATTTATCTCTAAAGTGTATGAATTAAACTAATAACAAAGAAATTATAACAGATTTGGAGTTTACATGGCATCGGATTTAGGAATTACATAGAAACCTGTACAAAAATTGCATTTTTTTGTGACGGTCGAGCAATTATCGACCTCTAAAATCCGTTCTACATGTCCGACCGGGGTGAATTATATATCAAAACGTGCGGGAGACTTGAGAGAAAAAAGTCATGAAGTTTGAACGTGAAATTCCAATCGGTCTAGATGCACGTCGAAAAAACGACAGGGGGGGGGGCCAAAATGGCCCCCCCCCCCCCCAGTGGGATTAGGGTTAAATATATCTACTGTGGGGGCATCTTGAATATGATGGGAGAGCTTGTTCCAAAGGGCTGGGGCTATTAAGGAGTAGGCACGGTCTCCATATCTAGTCTTACTACGGGATCCGTGGGAAAGCTGCAGCGTTGAGGAAGAACGAAGATGTCTGGAAGTGGATGAAGAACGAAGTGAAATAAGATCTTGAAGGTAATTAGGTGCAAGTTGATGAAATATTTTATACACAAGCAGGATTTTGAAGCTAATGCGATGGTGGACCGGAAGCCAGTGGAGGGAACGAAGAACTGGAGTTACTGTATGTGTTCGGATTTCCTAGTAAGAATATACAATGTGAGATTGAAGTCTCAAATATCACTTTTACCTGTTCATGACTGATTAATTTTGCTATAAGATGTATTATCCATTGACCCAAGCCAAAATATTTTAGGGACCAGTCCTGAATGGGTTAAAAAAAACCTCATGAAGTAATAACAGTTCACAGAAAGCAAGTCATACTTACGGAGGTGGCACTTTATCCCAGTGTATCTAACGGGACAGAAGCATGCATCATTTTCACATGTTCCTCCATTAAGGCAAGGATCTTTGGTGCAGTTGACTGTGGAACATGGATAACATTTGAGGGTTAATATAGCAATTATACATAAGAATACTAATCTCTATGGACCACAGCCAAGCATTTTAGGGGATAGTCCTGGGCTCTATGAGACAAAGTTTGATGATTAATCATACAATCGACTGTCATTTGTACGCCTCAAGAAGAATCTGCCATATTTGATAGCTCACGGCTTCATTGATTTACAACATATTTAATTAATTATACATTTAATTATCAATATTTTATGTTAAAGGGCCCTGAACAGGTTAACAAAGTTCTATGGCAATTACTTTTCTTCCCACCTCCCATACATGTAATATAATATTTAATTCAAACATATAGGGAAACTGACCAGAAATATATTGTGATTAAAAGAAGGCAAAGAAAATGGGATTCCAACGGGATTCGAACCCGAGACCTCCAGATTGCTAGACTGGTGCTCTTCCGACTGAGCTATAGAAAACCCTAGACGGTGCTCGTCCCTGAAACCCCTTAATTCTCATTGCCTGAATGGTCAGAAGCTATTATGAACCTGACATAAACCCGAAGGATACAAATCAACTTTACACACATTAAATATCAATAGATTACTTGTGTAGTATGATGGCCATGTCAGATATGTATATTATATCAATTGTATATATATACAGTATGTTATTGATAAATAAATTATCATAGAAAGTTAAGAGGGTGTGGTTAAACATATTTCCATAGAGACATTGATAACTTTGTGTAAAACTTTAGACTATGTTTACATGAGTAACCAATGCAATAAATGACAGTCATTAATCTATGTATGAGGCCATGTAATATAGGGTTGCATTTTCCAAAATAAAGCTGGCACTAGGATATACAATTACAATCTTAGTTCTTTCAAAAATGTAATTTGTTTTACTGATGCATGTTGGGATTGATCCATTCAGGACCCCGGAAGCTAGGCATGCGAGTTCTGAGTCTCCGTTGATCTTGAGTTCCTCATCCACACACTGAAAATCACACACAGTGCTGTAGTCAACGGCACTTCCCACTGCACAGCTACCTTGAATCAGCTGGGTGTCATACTGAACAGGGCAGGTGATAACTATCAGGAAAATACAAGAAATAACAAAAACAAAACATAAGAAGACTGCCATGAAGCAGAAGGGTACCGTACTGAAGTGGGCAGGTGATAAGTGCCAGGAAAATAAAAGTAACAACAAAACAAAATATATGAAATCTTCCATGATTATATTTATTAAAAAAACAGAAGAACATTGTCATGACTATATAAAAAACAACATCAAAATATTAGAAAACTGGCATGACAATACAAGCAAGAACAAAAACAAAACAAAAGAAAACTGGCATGACAATACATGCAACAAGAACAACAAAACATTAAGAAAACTGCCATGATAATACATGCAACAACAATAACAAAATATTAGAAAACTGCCATGACTATAGAAGCAACCATAATAAAAAAAGAAACATAAGGAATCTGCAATGACTTAACAAGTAACAACAAAAACAAACTATTCAACAATCCACCTATTCAGAACTTAAACTTTACCAATGAAAACTAATAGCTATCATTAAAGTAGAATTTCATTGAAAATAACAAAATATGAGAATAATGCATCACTAGAGAGCTAGGGGCTAACAGATTAAGATTAATACTTCTTAATTTCCCATACCAACACGATATCTTAGTACAACAACAAAACAAAACTCCATCACAAGAATCGAAAACAAGCACTCTTTGCGCTAACAAAACGCCAACGTTTTGATGACGTCACACATTGAGTAAGTTATCATTAGCAGACGATGTCTCATTGTCAATCTACACAACCATTAGTGCACTCATATTGTCTGCTAAACGTGTATTCTTGCCACGAAAGCGCATTTATTTCATTGCATTTTGTAAATAAGGTTGACCTCGACTTATACACAATAATCTTTCTCTCGGAGACATTTACGGAAATAAACACACATTCAATGAAGTAAGTCACACACCGTCCTACTTTATCTGCTTGAAAGACCCGCCGAAGTCGGGGCACGATCTACTGGCCCATTGTTCAACAGCTGTATTATGATGCGGGTGTCGCTGAATGTGCAGTTCTGTGTGTGATACTTTAGGCGATGTGATATATTAAAATAACTTTATTTAGCATGCTTTACGAAAAAATTGTGTCAAAATACAACAAAGTGCTTTTAAGAGTGAGACAGAGGAGCAAATAACAAATATTCTCCTCAATAAACAAGGATGATTAAAGGGATAGTTGAGTTCTGGTAAGGAGAGTACAGTTTTAGTGAAACTGAATTTTAGTAACCAAAACCTGCATCATTACATTACAAACTAATAGTTATAACTAGAAAGGAACACAAAATTACAAATGACGTAGTAAAGATCATGTTATCATTCAAAAAGAGCCGTTAAAACGTAAGAGGGCGCTCTCTAAACACTCATCGGTTTCAACCATTTTGAATAAAATATTGTGCATGTGATGCTTTGTTGAAATAGTGATTAGATAGAGAAATAACCAACAACTATTTAAATACCTATTCTGTAACTTTTTTGAAAAGAGGAAGCATTTTTTTGAATTTTTAACGGCTGGTTCAAAATTCTCTAATAAACCCGGGGCCCCGGGTTTATTACAAATTGTTATATTTATGGATATTTCAGCCGTTTCTGAACCGATTTTGATCAAACAAAGATGATTTTATTGTTTAAATATTATGCTCTTTCAAATTTTACACTCAGTTTTTCATTACCTCACAAACCAATTAAGTAGTCTAGCGCCCTCTCTACCAAAACTCAACTTTCCCTTTAAACAGAATCATGTTAAAAGGGCACTATAAAATGTGTGTGTTATATTATATCGGACATCGTCTGCTAATGATGACCTACTCAATGTGTGACGTCACAGTATTTCAACTGGTTTCCGCGGGACTTTTGATGCCATAAGATGGCTTACGAATTACCACTATTTCATTGATGGTAACTCCTTAACGCAATGTTTTGAAACACATATTTTTAATATTCCTGTCATTGATTATGTATGAAAAATAGAAATATGAGCTGAATCTAAATTCAAATCAGTGAAATTCTACTTTAAATGCTTGAGTGGTATAAAAAGTCTCTTTTTAGGAATGTACATTGTATAAACCAAAAAATTTGACTTTTTTGGTTTCTAAAAGGCCAGCAAATATTATTTGCGAAGAGGTATTCTGGTCTAGTGGTTAGAGCTCTGCTCTTCGCACTAATCAACCTGAGTTCGAATCTTGGCCGCGTCTATCGGATGGTGATACAGGGCGGTCCCAGACGTAAATAATCATAACTGATTGAACACGTCTGCAAACTCCTACCAACCAACCATCATTTGCGCATGATCAATACTTGCTAATTGAAAAATATAATAGTACACAATTAACTTAGTATTTTTAATTGTACATTTCAAACATCATCAATGTTCTTCCTCAAAAGCTCTACTTGCTATTTTGTGTGTGGGGGTATTGATCTCATGGTTACATCATCAATGTTCTTCCTCAGAAGTTCTACTTGCAATTGTGTGTGGGGGGGTATGGATTTCATGGTTACATCATCAATGTTCTTCCTCAAAAGTTCTACTTGCTAAATATTGTGTGTGTGGGGGTATTGATTTCATGGTTACATCATCAATGTCCTTCCTCAGAAGTTCTACTTGCAATTGTGTGTGTGGGGGTATTGATTTCATGGTTATATCATCAAATGTCCTTCCTCAGAAGTTCTACTTGCTATTGTGTGTGTGTGTGGGGGGGGGGGGGGGGGGGGGTATTGATTTCATGGTTATAAGCCACTTTGGTATATTGGTTTCCTAAATGTACATTGATTTAACATCTGTGAAAAGTCAATGCCTGCATCATTAATTTAGATAGATAGACAGATAGAAAGACATATCTATTTGGTCTTCAAACATGCAAAATGTTACAAAGAAATGTGTCATCCATTGGTAAAAAAAAAAACAATCATAACAATTGTGCGCTTCATTACAAATATTACAATTCTACGAACATAAACATTTTCTTATAGGCATGATCACTTGCATGCCTACATACAAAATATTATTAAAAAAAATATTTGGCTGTATCAGGTAAATGGACTGAACCAAACTTTATACAATATTAAATAAAGGTAATTATATTCTGTCATACTCCTTCAAATGAAGTGTAGAAAAAGCCAAGGTGGCATAAGAAATTTTAATTATTATAATATATAAATACCCCCTTATATTACTTGAACATAGCACTACCAGGTTCCTGTAAAGAATGGAATAGTAAAAAGTACTTACTCTGACACACGGGTGGAGAGGAAAGCACGCCATCAGAGTTGCAGACAACGACATTGTCGGTTAGAAACTCATATCCAGCAGCACCGCAGTCAAATTGACACTGGGTGCCATCTGTGACATTACTTCCTGCTGGACAGTTGTCCAAAAGGTCCGAGACCGGTCCAACGTAATTCACCCTACACAACCCTGTTACAGAATGAAAGTTTAATGATGATAAAAAGTAACAGTGAATTTCTTATAAATTCAGACAAGGCCTTCAATACTGTGACACTCCTGGTATGAGTACTACATGTACTTTGTCTTTTCATACCAATGGGGCATTTCACTAACATGCTGTACACACAGTGGTTATATAACTGCAATGATAACACATCAGATGCTTATCTCACCAAATTTTTAAAAATATTTTGTAACTCAATTGAAACATTGTCAATTATTACTATTGTCAAACCCAACAATATCGTTGATTATTCTACAGATCAGAAATACAATACTATTTTTTTTTTAATTACCGCTAGAAAATAATAATGGTATATAGCACTGCATTCTGTTTTATGGCACTAAACAAGTGTTATCTATAATTTTAATTGTCAATTATTACAATTTAAAGCTACTCTCACACTTTGGCGAGTTGTAATTACGAGTTAGGGCGAGTTGAAGCGAGTGTCAACTTGCGTGCAACTCTCGGACACTTTAGAAATTTGTGGAGTGCTTTACAGGCCCGAAGTCGAGTTTATCGCGAAATTGACTTTAGACGATCTTCGTACAATTGAACTGAGTGTGCAAGGAGTTGTGATGATCTATGTACGATCTTTGTGTGAGGATCCACAAGCTTTGCTTTGTCAAGTTTGCGCAGGTGTTGTGGCATGATCAGATAAGAGCGTGCGCTTGACTCCAAATCATGGGATCCAAGTTCGAAACCGATCAACGCTCCGGCATTGCTGATTTTCACCCAGGAGTAATATAAAATGGGAACTGAATCGGAAGTTATCTAGCCTGTAGCACCATGATCAAAACGACCTGACTTGTACAGCGCTCTCCCCCAATTACTAATATGAGTTACGACAAGTTTATTATGACGAGTTCATTACGAGGGACTTCGAGCATAATACGAGGTACAAGTGGAACCGAGCTGGTCGAAATTTAAAACATGTTTGAAAAGTTGTCTGAATAATTCCGCAGTTTACGCCGAGTTCTGGAGAGCTTGTCAAGTTATGCCGAGTTGACCCGAGCTGTCCCGATTTGTTGCAAGTCTTATTGCGAGTTCTGCACAAATTGTATTTTTCAGATACATTCCCACATGAGCGAAGCTGCACTGCAAAGATTCACTCATATGTGAACGTATCTTTTTGTCACCTGGCCTAACTCGTCCTTACAACTGGGCTAAGTGTGAGAGACACTTCAGGTCTCTACACAAAAAGATGCATATCCAACTATTTGATTGATTATTCTACTAACATGCATGATTTTAATAAGTTGTACAAAACTTACGAATGCAGTTTGGAACTTCCTCTGAGAAATTCCCACTGGCCTGACATGTCACCAGAGGGGCGCCGTCAATCTGATAGCCATCCACGCAGGCGAACGAACAATTGTTCCTCCACTCAACAGAGCCTAGTGCAGGACAACTTCCATTTAATCCAGCAACCGAATCATAGGCAGGGACATGGCAAGTTACAACTGTGATGGAATAAGAACAAATGGGTAAATATGGCAAAGTATATACATGTACATTTAATTGACTGATAAGGAAAAAATGAATGATTTCGCTTGGATTGGCCAAGAATATATTCCACGAAGTGCCAGACAAGCTTCCTGGTTTATTCAACAAGCCGCGTTGCACCGCGTTGAATAGACCAGTGGCGAGTCATGGGTTGAGGGCAATTATCAGGCCATGCCACATGATTCAAATCTTTCAGTATTTCCTTTATATAATAACACCTTGCTAAGATAATTACAGTGTCTAACTACACGTTTAACCCAGCAAGATAAAACGTGAATGAAATGAGCTAGATGCGTACTCCAAAACCAAGTCTAACTTCTGGCTTCCATGCAAATGCAGAACATCCTTGAGTGTTTATATAAACACAATCCAGGCATCGCAATCAGTGTCACAATCTCACATCTTGAATTGTGCAAGCCATATTGTAAGGTCAGGTCTCTGAGATCATTTAATAGACCATTTATTCTGAATGTCATGTGACTTGAATTAAATCGATCACGTTTCGAGAGCAACCTAAAGGTGTTATACAGTGCGTCCCAGATAAAACGAATCCGAGATTTATTAATTTTTAATCATATCTCAATCAAAATTATGAATAATAAATGACACATATTTGGAAAGCTTGGCTCCTCTTCTTTCATTTGATACCACTCATATGATACATAATTCATGCATGAGTGAATAAAGACAATAGAGATAGATTTGAAAACATTTTTAATATCGTGACGTGGCAATCATACTTCTAAAAAGTTCATTTTCTGCTCTTTCATAGGACATCTCAATCGATAAAAATGAGCTAGGGATGACAGAGATATCTTGGTTTTAAAAAAAAGCTTGCATTTGCATGAATTTTAAAATCATCCGTTTTTACTGTTTCTTTGACCCAACTGCCAACAAACATAACACCTGATCGATTTTTCGCATGGAGCCATGAATGGATTCTGAGATGGTCACACAATAGGCACGTGCTGATTAAAAACTTGCATGCTGAAACCCCTCCCCCTCCCCCTCCTCCTCCCCCCCCCCCCCCCACCCCCCCTCATTCCCATCATTTACTAACTTTCAGCTGATTTTGATAATTCCATATCCAGTGTTTTTTTGTTAAAGGGGAATTAAACTATGGCTTTCCGTTATTATCGTTTTGAGGGTGAACAGACATTTGATTTAATACATAACTTGGCAATTTTGGCCTCCTGGATCTGAAATCCTTACGTGAACATACCCACATTTTACTAATTCTTACGGCGGCAAAAGATGATGGGAGCGGCCATGTTCTTGTAATTACCCGACATGCTTTGCAAACTCTGACGTATGTGCTTAGGGCCGAACAAAAAGCTTTTCACTGATTTCAAAGCATGTACAAGTATTCAGACAATGGTTTGAATTGGTGCTATTGAAATGCATTAGTGCATATCATTGACCGTAGTCCGCACAGACCCAATAATGGCGGCCTCCAGTGTTCGCGTGAATAGTGGTACACCCGATAGAGTTTTCACATAATTTCTTCCAAAGCAGAAATATGAGTCGGAGTAATGTTACATATAATAAACAGGCATATTACGATGTATAAAGTAGGATAAACTCTATTCTTGAGTTGCATTGCCCTTTAACGGTCAGCCATGCATAAAATCTATTGTCATGTTTGTTTGCTGCCAGGGCAGGCAAGCAGTGCAAACGGATTCATTAAAAAAATCATGCAAATGCAAGCATCACTTTACATCTAGATATCTCTGTCATCCCTGACTCATTTTTATCGATTCAGATGAGCAGAAAATGAAGTATGATTGTTACGTCACGATATTAAAAATGTTTTCAAATCTATCTCTATCGCTTCATATTGTCTTTATTCACTCATGCGTAAATTATGTATCATATGAGTGGTATCAAACGAAAGAAGAGGAGCCAAGCTTTTCAAATATGTGTCATTTATTATTCATAATTGTGATTAAGATATGATTAAAATTTAATAAATCTTGGTTTTGTATTATCTGGGACGCACTGTATAATGACGTTTATCAGACTTTGCGTTCACATTTCAAGATCATAAACAAGGGTAAAATGATGATTTTGTACAGTCAAGGCTCTTGTAAGTAATTAACACGCATAATTACTATCAATCAAAATTGTGTAATATTGCTTAATTAGATCTTTAAAGACTTTAGATGATTTTTAGATGATATGAAATCTTAGAAAGAAAAAAAAATGTGGTAATTGGAAAAACTTCAATTTCAATCATCATATTTAGCCCCAATGAATGATTACGGAATACGTTTGCACTTTGTACAATAATTCAGTTTTGGTAAAGCATACAATGTACAGATCGTGTTCTGGCACAAAATGGATTTGGTGTACCGTATTTGCCGGCGTAATCGCCGCACCCGCGTAAAGGCCGCATGCCGACTTTGAGCATTGAAATTGGAAAAAAAAAAGTTGGAGAAAAGTGCGCTAGGATAAGTACAATAGAATAATAGAAGCCAACGCATCGCTGTGTGTAGACGGGTTAAAATTAAAGAACTTACCGCGAACAATGGCTACCCTGCTACGCTAATTTAGAAACCGTTCTAGGCCAGGGTAAACGTAAAGCATTTGGCTATTATAATGTTTTATCACACAATACAATACAGTGCAATACAACTAATCGTCCCACATCTGCTGCTATGTGTTGTTTTGAGGCTAGTCAAGAGTGAAAATTTGACTATCGCAGCGTATGCGCTGCACCCAAACTTTGAAGGGTTTTTTTTGAGGTTAAAAGGTGCGGCGATTACGCCGGCAAATACGGTAATAAATATTGCAAATAATTGATTACATCTCACAATTGACAAACTCAATTGAGTTCAAATGAAACCCACAGACAACCCTAATTATCTATTATATTAATACGGTAAGCTTCAACCCCCCGAATCATGTCCCAGTCGGGCGCGCCTCCCCCCGAGATTTTGGGGACTACTCCACCGTCGGGATCGAAGGGTATACGATTTGCGGAGGATGTAGAGGCATTCCCGAGTCACTCCCTCCCCGTGGTCGTCGTCCAGATCGAAGAAAAGGGAGGGTGGACGGTACCAGTTGCCCGTTTAAGCCACCGAGCATTGACCAACGATTTACCGCCACAACTTTGTTTGGCGAATATAAAACGGAGTTGATAAAGCAAGATATATATTGAGAAAGATATTTAAAGTCTACAAGTTGCAAAATTATCCAGTTTTAGATAAATATAAATATTATTATCACACAAATGGTCGATATGATCCGTAAGTCTAAAATTGACAACGCACTGAGTGTAGTAATAGCTAAGTTCAATAGTTTCGTCATCGTTGTTTTGCGTGTGATATTCGCGAGCCCACATGCTTTGTATACAGATGAGCGAGCGAACTATACCCATAGGCGGGTTATGTACACAGTGCAAAGTGCATTGAAGTGAATAGAGCGGGATGGACAATGGTGGAGCAGGGTAATTTCTTTCGTCTTATACCTTCTTGGTCTCACCACATCGAGTGCCTTTCATCAGTAGTTATCAGGGATGGGGTTATGCTTAGCTCTATATTCACCAAAAATCGTTCAGATCGGGAGGAAAATATTTCCCTGCCATTCTACAACATTCACAAGGTAAAAAAGGTTTAACCATCTCGCAATTCGCTCAGGATTGATATTATAAAATAGTATAAAGGCAGTAATTTGATTAAATGCATTTAGATGCTGTTATGATTATTCCCTCCAAGTTAATATATCCAAGGGTTCACAAGAATATGATAAACAGGCCAACATGGGATAAAATTGAATTTGGAAATTAAAATATGGAGATCATTTTATAGGAAAAGGCGATAATAATTAACTTTGCACAAAAAAGAAAGAAAACACATTGATTGCATGTGTGAGTATTTTGGATGTGTCATGCATAGGCCTATAATTTTACATATCTTGCAGATGTCATTGTATCGCATTGTATCATTTAATTTGTGATCCCTTTTCTCTAAAACCCCGCGATTTTCGCGGGTGCCGCTGGTTCTTTATTAATATGGCAACAAACAAGGTTTATTTCAAAATTACAATAGGCAATTGCTCTTGTAAAAAGTGCTTACTCTGACACACAGGAGGAGAGGAGAGTAGGCCATCAGAGTTGCAGATGGCTGCAGGCTCTGAGATTAATGTGTGGCCTGTACTGCAACTAAACTGACACTGGGTGCCCTCTTTGACATCACTTCCTTCTGGACAGTTGCCCATAAGGTCTGAGACTTGTCCGACGTAGCTCACCCTGCACAGTGCTGTTACAGAATGAAAGTTCAATGATAATGAAAAGTTAATTTCCTATAAACACACTATTAACCCTAAAAAGACTGGGCTATTTTGAACCTTAACAAAACTGGGGGGGGGGGGGGGGGGGGGGCTAAAAGGGCCCCCCCTTAAGATCTCGGCAACCGGAACTCCAATCGACTCCAAATTTGGCATCGTGATAGATGTCCATAAGGTCTACAATATTGCGTAGTTAAAAAAAAATATTAATTAAGATATGCTAATTAGAGCTAATTAATTATACAAAAATGGTATTTTTTTGTATTTTTTGTAGTTTTCTCGGCAATCAAAACTCCAATCGACTCAAAATTTGGCATATATGGTGATAGATGTCCATGAGCCATACAATATTGCATAGTTAAATTTTTTGTTTTAATCATAATATGCTAATTAGAGCTAATTAATTATGCGAAAATTGCATTTTTTTTCGTATTTTTTGCATTTTTAAAATATTTGTTATATATTTTTTTGATGGAATAAAATATTAACCATTATTCAACCATTTGTAGCCCAAAATTAAATAATTGCAGTGATCAGAATGAAAAATAATGAAGATTTTGTCTAATCTAGGAAAAAGTCAATTTCAATAGGATTTGTACACAAATCACAAAATTTAGCGATTTTTGGGCCGACGCTCACTTACAAAAGGTCACGTAACTTTAGAACGGTACACCTGGTTGTCGCAAATTTGGTATAAAAAGTTGCGCAAGACTCTAAGGAAACTAGATGGATCTTCGACTGCGCGCAGTCGAAAATGATGCCTCCGCCATTACGCAATTTATTTATATCAAGCCCAAATCAACATATACACTGAATTAATTCTGTACACTGAATTAATTCTGTCAACTCAATTTTGATGGTACTCTGTCTTTTAGATCTTGACGTATCACAATTATGAGCTATCAGTGACCTTGACCTTTGCCCTCATGACCCCAAAATCTAATGACTACAATTGTTCCCTAAGATACATTCAGGTATCAATTTGGATTGAAATCTGATATTCAGTTCTTGAGATTTCCAATCTCAAGCTACTTTTACATATAATGAGCCCTGTGACTTTTGACCTCATGACCCCCAAAATCTATCAGTTCATTGGCTCTCCAAGGAACATACATGTACCAAGTTTGGTCAGAATCTGTCAATCCCTTCTTGAGATAACGCGATCACGAGCTATTTTTGCATATATAATGAGCTCTGTGACCTTTGACCTTTGACCTCATGACCCCAAAATCTAATCAGATCATCGGCCCCCCAAGATACATACATGTACCAAGTTTGGTCAGAATCTGTCAATCCCTTCTTGAGATAACGCGATCACGAGCTATATTTGCATATATAATGAGCTCTGTGACCTTTGACCTTTGACCTAATGACCCCAAAATCTAATCAGATCATCGGCCCCCCAAGATACATACATGTACCAAGTTGGGTCAGAATCTGTCAATCCCTTCTTGAGATAACGCGATCACGAGCTATATTTGCATATATAATGAGCTCTGTGACCTTTGACCTTTGACCTCATGACCCCAAATTCTAATCGGATCATCGGCCCCCCAAGATACATACATGTACCAAGTTTGGTCAGAATCCGTCAATCCGTTCTTGAGATACGCGATCACGAGCTATTTTTGCATATATAATGAGCTCTGTGACCTTTGACCTTTGACCTCATGACCCCAAAATCTAATCAGATCATTGGCCCCCCAAGATACATACATGTACCAAGTTTGGTCAGAATCCGTCAATCCGTTCTTGAGATACGCGATCACGAGCTATTTTTGCATATATAATGAGCTCTGTGACCTTTGACCTTTGACCTCATGACCCCAAAATCTAATCAGATCATTGGCCCCCCAAGATACATACATGTACCAAGTTTGGTCAGAATTCGTCAATCCGTTCTTGAGATAACGCGATCACGAGCTATTTTTGCATATATAATGAGCTCTGTGACCTTTGACCTTTGACCTCATGACCCCAAAATCTAATCAGATCATCGTCCCCCCAAGATACATACATGACCCAAGTTTGGTGAAAATCCGTCAATCGGTTCTTGAGATAACGCGATCACGAGAACGGGACGTACGTACGTACGGACGTATGTACGGACGTACGGACGTACGGACGGACGGACAACCCGAAAACATAATGCCTCCGGCTACTTCGTTGCGGAGGCATAAAAAGTCGTGAAGTGGTCGTGAAGTGACACGGTAAAATATTTAAGCGTTGCGAAGTAATCGCGAAAATAGAGGAGGGGGATGGGGGGCTAAATCAGCCCCCCCAGTCTTTTTAGGGTTAAAGGTCTGTCATGCTGTGACACTCCTTGCGCGAATACTTCTGCATCTTAATTTGCTGATGGATTTCGTGTTGGTTGTGGGTTTGATTCGCAACTGCGGCATTATGTGTCCCTCAGCAAGGCACTTTATCTATATTTGCCGTCTCAACCCAGGTGTGTTAACCCTTAAAAGGCCGGGCTATTTGTGGTCTTTCTATGGCCGGGGGGGGGGGGGGGGGGGGCTATTATGCCCCCCCCCCCACCCCCCTTAGATCTCAACCGTGAAACGGCCAATCGGCGCGAAAATTTGCACGCATGTCAAGTGAAAAGTAAAGAATACTATGGTAAATTAACTTTTTTGAAAAATTCATTAATTTGACAGTTTATGGTAATTTATGCAAATAAGGTCATAAAATTCATATTTTTACACATAAGTCATATATTCTTCATAGTTAAACATGGTTTTCACTATATATTCTTTAGGCCATTTTGAATAATAATACAACAACAAAATTTTGAAGAGCCTGGTCATTCCTTATGTTTTCTATTGTTTGGATGATTTCATTTATATATTTTTTATTTTTTTTACTTTATTGTTTTTGCTGTTTTATTTTATATCTAACTATCAAGAAAATGAGCAAAGCAATTTTCGGGCTGACATGCAGTGACAAAAGGTCACCTGACTTTGTAACAGTAGGTCCGATTTTCAAATATGTTTTTGTCAAAGGTGCGCAAGACTCGAAAATAAAAAGTCACCAAGCGGAGGTGCGTCATCTTTACGCATTCCCGGACAATCAGAAAAATCGAGGAGGGGGGGGGGGGGGGGCATAATGCCCCCACCCCCTGGCCTTATTAGGGTTAACTGGGTACTTGACAGAAACTTATTCTTTGAAATGCTTGATGCACCTAATTGATAGGCTACAGCGTGGTTAAAGCCAGTGTATAATAATGGTACATCATACAGCAGTTTGAAACGTTAGTATCAAGCCCTAGGAACAGGTTTTTATCTATCATCAATTATACCGTCTATTGTCCAAATACACGAAAAGGTACACACCCACAATTGTATTGAGTATTCTACTGACATGCAATATTTGAATGAGTTTTAAAAAACTTACAAATGCAGTTTGGAACTTCCTCTGAGAAATTTCCACTGGCCTGACATGTCATCTGAGTGGTGCCCTCAATCTGATAGCCATCTGCGCAGGCGAATAAACAATTGTTCCTCCACTCAACAGAGCCTAGTGCAGGACAAGTTCCATTTAATCCAGCAACCGAATCATAGGCAGGGACATGGCAAGTTACAACTGTGATGGAATAAATACAAAGAAGAACCATATAAATATAAACAGAAATATTTGATCGAGGAAGAATATCGTAAAGTAACACCAAATCATTTATCAAACAAAATTGCCTCTGATTGATTATGCTATCTACAGCACAATTTGTATTCAACCCACTGACAATTAATGTTGTCAAATATAGTTCTTTCATAGTAACCCTGGAATGACTAAAAAGACTCCCTTTATTTTTGTGACAACTCCGAAATGCAAAAATCTCACACATCATCGCAATGGGGATTTTTTTCCTTTAGAGTCTTAAGCCCGGCGCAGACAGAGCCGACTCGACCCAACCCGACTGGTTTCAATCAGGCTAGAGTTGGGCCCGGTCGGTCGGAGCAGATTTATCTTGTTGAATCGGCCCCAACTGGCAACCGACTGTCTCTCTACTGGCAAAATGTGTGTTGCGAGGCACTGAAAACTGAGCCGATCGGAATGACAACCAGTCGAGTCGGCTCTGTCTGCGCCGGGCATTACGCATCTTTTGATTCCAAATTTGCAGGCTTCGTGACAATAGTCCTGATGTCAAATGTCATTTTAAAGTCGAATGTCGCACTAAAAAATACAATTAAAGTGCAATTTCCCATTCCTTTCTGTGTTAAATGCACAGTAATTTTGAAATATGCAAAACTATATTTCCAGCAAAGTCATGTAAAGTTTAAAAAACCTCTTGAAACGTGTTTATGACACAAAATGAAATAAAAACCAAAACAAATACAAAAGAAAGTAATGTATCTTGTTTATGTTTTTTGTGGTTTTGTCAGGATTGTTTAACTCATTCATTTTTCAAAATATAAACTGAACCCTCAAATCAACTTTTTGACAACATTTGTGACCGGCTAGCCCAAATTGAGACACGTCTTGACATTAATCATGTTTGAGTTTGGTATACCATCTTGTTGTCCATGTCTCAAGCTTTAATTTGATGTTTAAATAATATTTTGTGCCGAGATACAACCATTTAAATGTGGAATAGAAAACCAGCTGTGAAAAAAAGAAGATATGGAGAAAATCGCTTTCAAAGTTACGGTTCGGTAACACTGTAAATAAACATGACTTTAAAAATTATTAAAAATTCATATTTAAAATTACCCTTTTGGTCTGTAATTTTGATCTGAGGGGCGCCCTCAATCTGATAGCCATCCGCACAAGAGAATGAACAATTGTCCCTCCACTCAACAGAGCCTAGTGCAGGACAACTTCCATTTAATCCTGCATTGTCACGTCACGATATTAAAATTTGTTTCAAATCTATCTCTTTGAAATTCAGGTTTTGTTGTGCAAATGACTTTTTGGTAGCCCTGCTTCATATTGTCTTTATTCACTCATGCGTGAATTATGTATCACATGAGTGGTATCAAATGAAAGAAGAGGAGCCAAGCTTCCCAAATATGTATCATTTATTATTCATAATTGTGATTAAGATATGATTAAAATTTAATAAATCTTGGTTTTGTATTATCTGGGACGCACTGTATAATGACGTTTATCAGACTTTGCGTTCACATTTCAAGATCATAAACAAGGGTAAAATGATGATTTTGTACAGTCAAGGCTCTTGTAAGTAATTAACACGCATAATTACTATAAATCAAAATTGTGTAATATTGCTTAATTAGATCTTTAAAGACTTTAGATGATTTTTAGATGATATGAAATCTTAGAAAGAAAAAAAAATGTGGTAATTGGAAAAACTGCAATTTCAATCATCATATTTAGCCCCAATGAATGATTACGGAATATGTTTGCACTTTGTACAATAATTCAGTTTTGGTAAAGCATACAATGTACAGATCGTGTTCTGGCACAAAATGGATTTGGTGTACCGTATTTGCCGGCGTAATCGCCGCACCCGCGTTAGGCCGCATGCCGACTTTGACCATTGAAATTGGAAAAAAAAGTTGGAGAAAAGTGCGCTAGGATAAGTACGATAGAATAATAGAAGCCAACGCATCGCTGTGTGTAGACGGGTTAAAATTAAAGAACTTACCGCGAACAATGGCTACCCTGCTACGCTAATTGAGAAACCGTTCTAGGCTAGGGTAAACGTAAAGCATTTGGCTATTATAATGTTTTATCACACAATACAATACAGTGCAATACAACTAATCGTCCCACATCTGCTGCTATGTGTTGTTTTGAGGCTAGTCAAGAGTGAAAATTTGACTATCGCAGCGTTTTTCGCTGCACCCAAACTTTGGAGGGTTTTTTTGAGGTAAAAAGGTGCGGCGATTACGCCGGCAAATACGGTAATAAATATTGCAAATAATTGATTACATCTCACAATTGACAAACTCAATAGAGTTCAAATGAAACCCACAGACAACCCTAATTATCTATTATATTAATACGGTAAGCTTCAACCCCCGAATCATGTCCCAGTCGGGCGCGCCTCCCCCCGAGATTTTGGGGACTACTCCACCGTCGGGATTGAAGGGTATACGATTTGCGGAGGATGTAGAGGCATTCCCGAGTCACTCCCTCCCCGTGGTCGTCGTCCAGATCGAAGAAAAGGGAGGATGGACGGTACCAGTTGCCCGTTTAAGCCACCGAGCATTGACCAACGATTTACCGCCACAACTTTGTTTGGCGAATATAAAACGGAGTTGATAAAGCAAGATATATATTGAGAAAGATATTTAAAGTCTACAAGTTGCAAAATTATCCAGTTTTAGATAAATATAAATATTATTATCACACAAATGGTCGATATGATCCGTAAGTCTAAAATTGACAACGCACTGAGTGTAGTAATAGCTAAGTTCAATAGTTTCGTCATAGTTGTTTTGCGTGTGATATTCGCGAGCCCACATGCTTTGTATACAGATGAGCGAGCGAACTATACCCATAGGCGGGTTATGTACACAGTTCAAAGTGCATTGAAGTGAATAGAGCGGGATGGACAATGGTGGAGCAGGGTAATTTCTTTCGTCTTATACCTCCTTGGTCTCTCCACATCGAGTGCCTTTCATCAGTAGTTATCAGGGATGAGGTTATGCTTAACTCTATATTAACCGAAAATCGTTCAGATCGGGAGGAAAATATTTCCCTGCCATTCTACAACATTCACAAGGTAAAAAAGGTTTAACCATCTCGCAATTCGCTCAGGATTGATATTATAAAAAAGTATAAAGGCAGTAATTTGATTAAATGCATTTATATGCTGTTATGATTATTCCCTCCAAGGTAATATATCCAAGGGTTCACAAGAATATGATAAACAGGCCAACAGGGGATAAAATTGAATTTGGAAATTAAAATGTGAGATCATTTTGTAGGAAAAGGCGATAATAATTAACTTTGCACAAAAAAGAAAGAAAACACATCGATTGCATGTGTTAGTATTTTGGATGTGTCATGAATAGGCCTATAATTTTACATATCTTGCAGATGTCATTGTATCGCATTGTATCATTTAATTTGTGATCCCTTTTCTCTAAAACCCCGCGGATTTTCGCGGGTGCCGCTGGTTCTTTATTAATATGGCAACAAACAAGGTTTATTTCAAAATTACAATAGGCAATTGCTCTTGTAAAAAGTGCTTACTCTGACACACAGGAGGAGAGGAGAGTAGGCCATCAGAGTTGCAGATGGCTGCAGGCTCTGAGATTAATGTGTGGCCTGTACTGCAACTAAACTGACACTGGGTGCCCTCTTTGACATCACTTCCTTCTGGACAGTTGCCCATAAGGTCTGAGACTTGTCCGTCGTAGCTCACCCTGCACAGTGCTGTTACAGAATGAAAGTTCAATGATAATGAAAAGTTAATTTCCTATAAACACACTATTAACGCTAAAAAGACTGGGCTATTTTGAACCTTAACAAAACAGGGGGGGGGGGGGGGGGGGCTAAAAGGGCCTCCCCCCCCTAAGATCTCGGCAACCGAAACTCCAATCGACTCCAAATTTGGCATCGTGATAGATGTCCATAAGGTCTACAATATTGCGTAGTTAAAAAAAAAAAATTAATTAGGATATGCTAATTAGAGCTAATTAATTTATTTTTTGTAGTTTTCTCGGCAATCAAAACTCCAATCGACTCCAAATTTGGCATGGTGATAGATGTCCATGAGCCATACAATAGTGCATAGTTAATTTTTTTGTTTTAATCATAATATGCTAATTAGAGCTAATTAATTATGCAAAAATTGCATTTTTTTTTGTTATATATTTTTTTGATGGAATAAAATATTAACCATTATTCAACCATTTGTAGCCCAAAATTAAATAATTGCAGTGATCAGAATGAAAAATAATGAAGATTTTGTCTAATCTAGGAAAAAGTCAATTTCCATAGGATTTGTACACAAATCACAAAATTTAGCGATTTTTGGGCCGACGCTCACTTACAACAGGTCACGTAACTTTAGAACGGTACACCTGGTTGTCGCAAATTTGGTATAAAAAGTTGCGCAAGACTCTAAGGAAAAAAGTCGTGAAGTGGCACCGTAAAATATTTAAGCGTTGCGAAGTAATCGCGAAAATAGAGGAGAGGGGGGGGGGGGGGCTAAATCAGCCCCCCAGTCTTTTTAGGGTTAAAGGTCTGTCATGCTGTGCCACTCCTTGCGCGAATACTTCTGCATCTTAATTTGCTGATGGATTTCGTGTTGGTTGTGGGTTTGATTCGCAACTGCGGCATTATGTGTCCCTCAGCAAGGCACTTTATCTATATTTGCCGTCTCAACCCAGGTGTGTTAACCCTAAAAAGGCCGGGCTATTTGTGGTCTTTCTATGGCCGGGGGGGGGGGGCTATTATGCCCCCCCCCCCCCCCCTTAGATCTCAACCGTGAAACGGCCAATCGGCGCGAAAATTTGCACGCATGTCAAGTGAAAAGTAAAGAATACTATGGTAAATTAACTTTTTTGAAAAATTCATTAATTTGACAGTTTATGGTAATTTATGCAAATAAGGTCATAAAATTCATATTTTTACACATAAGTCATATATTCTTCATAGTTAAACATGGTTTTCACTACATATATTCTTTAGACCATTTTGAATAATAATACAACAACAAAATTTGGAAGAGCCAGGTAATTCCTTGTATTTTCTATTGTTTGGATAATTTAATATAATATTATGTATTTTTTTTTTTTTTTTTTACTTTATTGTTTATTATATTTTATTTTATATCTAACTATCAAGAAAATGAGCGATTTTCGGGCTGACATGCAGTGACAAAAGGTCACCTGACTTTGTAACAGTAGGTCAGATTTTCAACAAAAAAAATTTCCTCAATTTCCGCAAGACTCGAAAGAAAAAAAGTCACCAAGCGGCGGTGCGTCATCTTTACGCGTTCCCGGACAATCAGACAAATCGAGGAGGGGGGGGGGGGCATTATTAGGGTTAACTGGGTACTTGACAGAAACTTATTCTTGGAAATGCTTGATGCACCTAATTGATACAGCGTGGCTAAAGCCAGTGTATAATAATGGTACATCATACAGCAGTTTAAAACATTAGTATCAAGCCTTAGAAACAGGTTTTTATCTATCGTCAATTATTACAGGGCAGGTCCAAGCTAATGTCCCCCTTGATGGTGAAAATTCATCTTCATTTTAGCTTTACAAATTTGGTATCATTTCAAAGCTAAAAGTCTGAAGTTTAGATTTTTAGTACAGAAATTTGCATAATATGCATATTTAACGAGTAGTGAGCATCTAATTTGCATATTTCAAATATTAGCGTGACGTACGGGACATTGTATTTCTATTTTTAATTTTTATTTTATCAATCAAGCTTTAATTTCATATATGGGGACTAGTAAAACTAATCACTAGCAATAGTTGACCAAATTTTTAAGTGTCAAAATTAATTAATTATGCTAATAAGGGCGTGTCCAAACTGCAATGTCCCGTACGTCACAAAAATGAACACCTTTTTTTATATTTCAGTATGAAACACTTAATTTTTTTCTTTCATATTTTGTGAAGTTCTAATTTATCATACTCTTGACTGGCTAGCTAAGTTTTATGAAAACAGCATTTTTCGTTTTGATTTTATTAGCTAATTAAGACATGTGACGTATGGGACAAAAGTGTGACGTACGGGACATTTTCAGTGTTAAAGCAATGGCAAGCCAGGTGAAAATTATTTGTTTTGTGTTTTACCACTGATTATCATAATAATTCTTGCTTAGATACTCTTAAAAATTTCAGAATAAATAGGTCTTACCTTAAGGAGTTACCTCTAAAAGTAATTACATAATTACCACATAATACTTCGCGTTATAGCTACATACTGATGAAAATGTGTCTGGAGGGGGAAATTTGAAATACCTCATAATTACCTTTAAATAATTATCTAAAATACTAGACAGTCAATTTGAGTAGGGAAACTGCATGTCAATGAAGGAAATATAGTATTACATTGGTTCAGTACACCAAGACCTTCCAAACAGGTTCAAAAACTGCAAGAAAGTGCTAAAAAGGCACAAAATATTTTTAGTTTTTCTTCTAAATAGTCCCATGTGTAGGATTTCATGTAAGTTGCCAAATTTATGATGATTCTGTTTAATTTTCTCATATTCAAATCTTTTTTGTCAATATTGAAAGTAATTTACATCAGATAGATGTATCCCACATCTTTTGAAGCCAAATAAAATATTAATTCTTAATTAGTAATTAGCATAATTAATGCAAATTATCGGATTTCAGAGCTTCAATTTGTTAAAGTCTTATTATAATGTATTGCGGAATCTGTTTTTGAGTTTTAAATCATCACAATATTGAATAAATACAATAAGAACAAATATATTGCAAAATGGACCCAAAGATTTAAAAATAAAAGCAGGAAAATGACAAATAAAACATGAGGGAAAAATGTCCCGTACGTCACATGTCCCGTACGTCACGCGCATACCTATTTTCTTTCATTTATTATCACGGGATAAAAGGTCATAATTTTTTTTTTTTTTTGCAGTGCGTATATTAATGGTTACTAAATGCATATATCAGGAATAAGTTGTTATCTGCCATGTAGATTCAGAGAGTTTTCACAATACACATTTTTTTTTTAAAGTCATAATTTCTCTGGTCCCGTACGTCACGCTGCATATTTATTAGCATAATTAAATTTCAACGAGCATTTTGAAAACATTTTTTTGCATTTTAGGAAGGGACTACAAGTAGCTTTCCAAAGCACCAAAATGATTCCAGATCATAGCTCCTTCCTTTGAATAATATTCAATTGAAAGTTGTGAATGTCCCGTACGTCACAAGTCAAATAGCTTGGACCTGCCCTACAATGTTTATACCGTCTTTTGTCCAAATACACAAAAAGGTACACACCCAACAATTGTATTGAGTATTCTACTGACATGCAATATTTGAATGAGTTTTAAAAAACTTACAAATGCAGTTTGGAACTTCCTCTGGGAAATTTCCACTGGCCTGACATGTCATCTGAGTGGTGCCCTCAATCTGATAGCCATCTGCGCAGACGAATAAACAATTGTCCCTCCACTCAACAGAGCCTAGTGCAGGACAAGTTCCATTTAATCCAGCAACCGAATCATAGGCAGGGACATGGCAAGTTACAACTGTGATGGAATAAATACAAAGAAGAACCATATAAATATAAACAGAAATATTTGATCGAGGAAGAATATTGTAAAGTAACACCAAATCATTTATCAAACAAAATTGCCTCTGATTGATTATGATATCTACAGCACAATTTGTATTCAACCCACTGACAATTAATGTTGTCAAATCTAGTTCTTTCATAGTAACCCTGGAATGACTAAAAAGACTGACTCCCTTTATTTTTGTGACAACACCGAAATGCAAAAATCTCACACATCATCGCAATGGGAATTTTTTCAAACAGAGTCTTATGCATATTTTGATTCCAAATTTGCAGCCTTCGTGACTATAGTCCTGGTGTCAAATGTCATTTTCAGGTCAAATGTCGCACTAAAAAATACTACAAAAGTGCAATTTCCCATTCTTTTCTGTGTTAAATGCACATTAATTTTGAAATATGCAAAACTATATTTCCAGCGAAGTCATGTAGAGTTTTAAAAACCTCTTCAAAAGCGTTTATTACACAAAACAAAATAAAAACCAAAACAAATACAAAAGAAAGTAATGTATCTTGTTTATGTTTTTTGTGGTTTTGTCAGGATTGTTTAACTCATTCATTTTTCAAAATATAAACTGAACCCTCAAATCAACTTTTTGACAACATTTGTGACCGGCTAGCCCAAATTGAGACACGTCTTGACATTAATCATGTTTGATTTATGTATACCATCTTGTTGTCCATGTCTTAGTAGCATCACCAACTTCATCAACATTATTACCACAATCATAATCATAATCATAATCATCATAATCATGGTCATCATCAACACCACTATCTTACTTGTGCATGTGAGTGGAGGTTTCATGAAGGTTCCATCTAGTCCACATCGCACACTTGAGCTCCCATTAACAACGTTGTACCCTTCACGGCATTCCAAGCTGCAAGTTTCATCGTATAGCACTTCAGAGTTAGAACCGCAGCTTCCGGTTATCATTTCTTCATCATAGTTGAGCAGACACGTTATGTCTAGGGATAAAAAATGTAATTATGAAAAGTATTTTTCTATTTTGGATAAAAAATACTCAGTGAAAATGCCAAATAATGTTTTCCAGTGTATGATGATAATATGTAATAATATGTTTCTTTATTCCATGCAGGATATATTGTTTTCATTGAGACAAATAACAAAGAACTATGAAATTAAGTATACCTATACTATAGTTATTTGCATGTATACAACAGAAAATTAGGTGGATAAAATATAGTGTACTTTCATTTTCAAATGCTAAATATGTAAACAATCAAAAAATAATAATACATAGCACTTAGTGTGCGCCATCAATCTAGTGAACTATTCTGAGGCGCAGAGGGATGGGGGAAAAAAGAGAAACAAGAGAAGTCCCTTGTCCAATGCAGCCGCTAGTCAAACGGCAATCTAAACAAGTATGTTTTAAGACCGGATTTAAAAGCTTTTATAGTGACTTTATGTAGGCTATAAGGGCCTGCTATCAAATTTCTATGCAAGGTATGACACAACTAGAGGGATCTTCGACTGCGCGCAGTCGAAAATGATGCCTCCGCCATTACGCAATGTATTGATATCAAGCCCAAATCAACATGTACACTGAATTAATTCTGTCAACTCAATTTTGATGGTACTCTGTCTTTTAGATCTTGACGTATCACAATTATGAGCTATAAGTGACCTTGACCTTTGCCCTCATGACCCCAAAATCTTATGACTACAATTGTTCCCTAAGATACATTCAGGTATCAAGTTGGATTGAAATCTGATATTCAGTTCTTGAGATTTCCAATCTCAAGCTACTTTTTACATATGAGCCCTGTGACCTTTGACCTCATGACCCCAAAATCTAATCAGTTCATTGGCTCTCCAAGGAACATACATGTACCAAGTTTGGTCAGAATCTGTCAATCCCTTCTTGAGATAACGCGATCACGAGCTATTTTGCATATATAATGAGCTCTGTGACATTTGACCTTTGACCTCATGACCCCAAAATCTAATCAGATCATTGGCCCCCCAAAATACATACATGTACCAAGTTTGGTCAGAATCCTACAATCCGTTCTTGAGATAACGCGATCACAAGCTATTTTTGCATATATAATGAGCTCTGTGACCTTTGACCTTTGACCCCAAAATCTAATCAGATCATCGGCTTCCCAAGATACATACATGTACCAAGTTTGATCAGAATCTGTCAATCCCTTCTTGAGATAACGCGATCACAAGCTATTTTTGCATATATAATGAGCTCTGTGACCTTTAACCTTTGACCTCATGACCCAAAAATCTAATCAGATCATTAGCCCCCCAAGATACATACATGACCAAAGTTTGGTGAAAATCCGTCAATCGGTTCTTGAGATAACGCGATCACGAGAACGGGACGTACGGACGTACGTACGTACGGACGGACGGACGGACAACCCGAAAACATAATGCCTCCGGTTACTTCGTTGCGGAGGCATAAAAATATAGGGGCACCATTTATAGTGAATACGTTTGTCTTCTATAGTGAACAATGTCCCAAAAGACAAAACACAGATAAAATGCAATAAAGGTAATAGTAGACTACACTTGCTCAAAAATACCCCAACAATGCCACTGAAAGCATGCAACAAGTTGTAACTGGCATTTGCCTTTAATGCAGAAGGTATGTCACGTGCAAAAATTGACTACATCGCTAGATCAGCACAGGATCTTGACATCAACATTATCCTTCTACAAGAAACCCATATCCGTGATGAAACATGTGCGGTTTCAAGCTCATTGCGGCCGTGCATCACGCCAAGTATGGAGTTGCTACCTACCTATTAGACATGACCTGACGGACTTTTGTGTCCTTGAGGAATCCTCTAATACTGACATCTTCACTGCTACCGTGAAAGTTGGAGATACTACAATCACAAACATATACAAACCACCAAAAACAAACTGGCCCTCTTCTGCACTACAGATCCATGCCCACCCTGAAGTCCATGCTGGAGATTTTAACAGTCACCACTCATCCTGGGGAAGTTGCATTATGTTTCATGACCTCTCACACGACACATCTTTTTTGCTGAAATGCTAAGAGATCAGAAGTTGCATTATGTTTCATGACATCTCACACAATGCAACTTGCTTGTTGCAACGCTAGTGATCAGAAGTTGCATTATTTATGTTTCATGACACCTCACACAATGCAACTTGCTTGTTGCAACGCTAGTGATCAGAATTTGCATTATGTTTCAAGACCTCTCACACGACGCAACTTTTTTGCTGCAATGCTAGAGATCAGAAGTTGCATTATTTATCATGACATCTCACACAATGCAACTTGCTTGTTGCAACGCTAGTGATCAGAAATTGCATTATTTATGTTTCATGACATCTCACACAATGCAACTTGCTTGTTGCAACGCTAGTGATCAGAAGTTGCATTATTTATGTTTCATGACATCTCACACAATGCAACTTGCTTGTTGCAATGCTAGTGATCAGAAGTTGCATGTTTCATGCCATGAAGCAGCAGGAATCTTGTGGGAGTGAAGCAGCAGGAATCTTGTGGGAGTGAAGCAGCAGAAATCTTGTGTGAGTGAAGCAGCAGGAATCTTGTGGGAGTGAAGCAGCAGGAATATTGTGTGAGTGAAACAGCAAGAATCTTGTGGGAGTGAAACAGAAAGAATCTTGTTGGAGTGAAGCAGCATGAATCTTGTGGGAGTGAAGCAGCAGGAATCTTGTGTGAGTGAAGCAGCAGGAATCTTGTGGGAATGAAACAGCAAGAATCTTGAGGGAGTAAAACAGCAAGAATCTTGTGGGAGTGAAGCAGCAATAATCTTGTGGGAGTGAAACAGCACAAATCATAGGAGTTGATGAGACCATTGCTTGCACTAAACTATCCACTCCCATTCTGTCACACACTAGAGACGTTACAGCAATATCTGCATTATACAAAATGTACACCACTAACTGCCCTCAAGATATGGCAAAATTGCTTCCCTCTCGGTTTTGAAAGAGGGCACGTGATTAGGTTGAGTTCATCCATGCCCGACCATGCAGTTACTACCCATGAAGCCAGAACATACTCATTGGATAGAAGCTTTATCCACTGTGCTGTTGGGGCCAACATCAGTACAAAAGGTCAAGAGACTTCGCAACGGTATACCCGGTCGTCGCAAATTTGGTCTCAAATATGCACTTCAATGACAAAACTCATGAAGCAGCGCAGCAATACCTGCAAGTGTTGCCCTATTAGGGTTAAGATAAAGATGTCCTCTTGAGGCTTTTGTTCACTAAATGCATTTAATATTTAATTTTACTTTATTAAAGTCTCGACATATAAGACAGTTTAAAGGGATCTAGTAACTTTGTTGACGCAGCATGCACAAATCTATGAATGGTTGATAAAATGTGTATTTTTGTGATCTGATAATTATGTCCACTGAGTAATGTGTGAACATTTCGCATCAAATGGATGTTACATGGCCGGGTAATAAGCGAAAAATGCAGGAGGCAGCCATTTCTTCAACTTCTCGCAGTGAAATGACGTGTCAGGCGGAGAACACAATAGCGGGTTACGATATGCTATATAATTGTGTTCTCCGCCTGACACGTCATTTCACCACGGGTAGTTTAAGAAATGACCACCTCATGTGGGCATTGAAAGCAAAAGACAGTGGTCCATAAAAAAAAGATTATTTGTGTCATCATGAATTTTCAAGAGGAAATAAGTGACTAGCAATGACAGGAGTTATGCTCTCATCACATCCAGTAAGTCAAAAGCATAGGATTTCCTTCCCATTTAAATTGAACTTTAAAAAGCCTACTATTTTGCCCCATAATCTTTAGTTCTGGATATCAAACACCCAGAAAGTTATGAAGCCAAAGCAAGCGCTCACCGAGTGTGCTATGTGCAACATGACACTGTTCGTGGAAAAAAAATATTTTGAACCCCCCCCTCCCCCATCATTAGATCCTAGCCACGCCACTGGGTTGGTCACTTCACTCCATAGCCCAAAAAGGTGGACATGAATTATCACCCCCCCCCCCCCCCCCCCCAATGGCGAGAAGAAATTGACACCATTTTTTTGTTAATGATTGTTGAACTTACGTCTGCAAACCGGGAATGTACCCGACAGTGCACCATTCAGTTGGCAGGTAACCATGGCATCACCCTCCAGTCTGTACTGTATACCGTCGCATCCATACTCGCACGATGTGTTGTACACTACACTAGAATTGGACCCACAGTTCCCAGAGAGGACGGCACTGTACGCAGGGACCGGACAGGTAACATCTGTTTGGAGAGAGAGAGTTATACAAAGACGGAGATTAAAAAAGGACCATTTTAGACAAAATTAATTTTTAAAAAGAACTGTTGGTATGATTGCAAATTCCTCCCAGTAAGGCATGAGCATGTCAATGTATGATATTTTTGTTTCTTCTTTTATTATTTAGAATGTAGCAAGGTTTAATTCCTGCAAGTGTGCGATTTTTTTCGACATAAATATATTCGTGCCAATTATAGTGATACTGGAGTATTGTGATTTTTAAACATATTGTCTTAATACTCACTGACACATTGTGGGAATGGCTCTGAAAAGAGAGAGCTCTGTTGACAGATGGTGCTGGGAGAATCACCTGCTAGCCGGTAGCCCTCCGCACAACTGAATTCACACACAGTGTCAAACCGAAGACTCTGACCGATGGTGCAGTTCCCAATCAACAACTGTTCATCGTACTCCGGAACGTCGCAATAAACCGCTGTCAATTAAAGAAGAGAAAAACAATACAACCAATGACAGAGCAAATACCTCCTAAAGTGCCAAGTACTTGACTGCAGTGCTTTGAGCTTGAGTGTAATCTAACACTGCAGTTCTTTATGCATGACTGCAAGCTTCCACTGCAGTGTGTTATGCATGACTGCAAGCTTCCACTGCAGTGCTTTATACATGACTGCAAGCTTCCACTGCAGTGCTTTATGCATGACTGCAAGCTTCCACTGCAGTGCGTTATGCATGACTGCAAGCTTCCACTGCAGTTCTTTATGCATGACTGCAAGCTTCCACTGCAGTGCTTTATGTATGACTGCAAGCTTCCACTGCAGTGCTTTATGCATGACTGCAATCTTACACTGCAGTGCTTTATGCATGACTGCAAGCTTCCACTGCAGTACTTTATGCATGACTGCAAGCTTACACTGCAGTGCTTTATGCATGTGCTTTATACATGACTGCACGCCTCCACTGCAGTGCTTTATACATGACTGCAAGCTTCCACTGCAGTGCTTTATGCATGACTGCAAGCTTCCACTGCAGTGCTTAATGCATGACTGCAAGCTTCCACGTCAGTGCTGTATGCATGACTGCAAGCTTCCACTGCAGTTCTTTATACATAACTGCAAGCTTCCACTGTACAAGTGCTTTATACATGACTGCAAGCTTCCACTGCAATGATATATGCATGACTGCAAGCTTCCACTGCAGTGCTTTATGCCTGACTGCAAGCTTCCACTGCATTACTTTATGCATGACTGTAATCTTCCACTGCAGTGCTTTATGCATGACTAAGCTTCCACTGCAGTGTTTTATGCATGACTGCAGGCTTCCACTGCAGTGCTTTATGCATGACTTTGCGCATCGGTATATAATGCAGTAATTGATCTTGAGTATCAGTGCTAGCAGTTCAATACATATTATTGTTAATCACCAAATTGCATTAAACATTGGCCTCATGATGAGGCTGACACTGGAATTATTAAATTGGCAGTGTTAAAGGGGGGGGGGGCAAAGGAGTTCAATAAAACATTGCTTTCACATGTCGAAGTAAGAAACCTCCTCATGAACACTAATGGGTACAATTACAAAAGAAACACATGTTGATAAAATTGTAGGCACAGACTTTACATACACTAGTGTAGAACAAGATTATAGGCTGGTAGTCATAACGTATTTATAAGCATTCCTATACAGTGTGAGTATAACAAAACCGGACTTTGATAGTTTATAAATCCACAATTCTAAACATATATATATGTTGGTATTAGTATCATGTTAAAGCTTGGGAAATTGGCTTTGAAATGATATATCATAGATTTTGATCGCTTTACGCTTGACCGAACATGACCTTATTATCCAAAGTCATGCAAAAGGATGCGTCTGTTTACCGTTTTCTTTTCAAAAGAACATTTCAAAAATATCATTTGGTGAATCAAAACAAAATACCAGCTGGTTGCCAGTGTTTTTCATGTTTATCAAGGTGGAAGGGGTCCCCCCCCCCCCCCCCCACCCTCCTCCCATCAGCAACCCCACACTTTTTGGAGGCAGGGGGCCCTGAATAGGACATGCAGGATGAAGCTATCTTTGAAAATCAGACAACAGATGCAACCATTCACAAAACAAGAACGCTGCAAACTTGGACACGGGTAGCTTTTGCATGACTTTGGATAATAAGTCGCGTTTGGTGAAGCGTAAGGTGATCAGAGTGTATGATATATCAGTATGATATACGCCATTTCCCAAGCTTTAACATGATACCAATATGTTAGAATTGTTCATTTATAAGCTATTAAAGTCCGATTTTGTTTTATTTGACTCACACTGCATATCATGTGATATTTCTAATAATAAAAGCATTACAAAATTGTTTAAATATATCAGTAAATTATACAAAAATAGGCTGTTAATTCAAATATACAAAGAGAGATATTTAAATTTAATGTAATATAAAATAGAACAAATACAAACTTTGAAGATAAATATTCTTTTCCTTCTGCATTTTTATGAATTAAAGTGATTAATTAACTTCATCAGATTTTTCCTAAAAGTGATATTTGAGACTTTAATCAAATGCCAGTATCACGGTTAGATTCTTATTTCATAATGTGTGAAAGTTTTATAGAAAACAACACCATTTACCTAGTAAAAAGGGGAGAAAATGGATTGTATTGCCTACTCCCAATAGATCTTGGCTACAATCAAAATGCCTTCTCTATAAATTGGGACACAAACATATCCAAACCCAATTCATTATTGTCTTACCATAAGCCAAACAACAATGTACATGTACAAGAGAAAAATGAAAGCTCCAAGTGATTTTGGTTGAATTTGACAAAGTTAATGGATCACTTATAAAATAAAAACTGACTATCAAGAAGTTACATGTACATGTTATTAAAGGGATAGTTGAGTTTTGAGTTTTGGTAGAGAGGGCGCTAGACTACTTTTTTTGTGAGGTTATGAAAAACTGAGTGCAAAATTTGAAAGAGCATAATATTTAAATAATAAAATCATCTTTGTTTGATCAAAATCGGTTCAGAGACGGCTGAAATATCCATAAATATAACAATTTGTAATAAACCTGGGGCCCCAGGTTTATTAGAGAATTTTGAACCAGCCGTTAAAAATTCTTTAAAAATGCTTCCTCTTTTCAAAAAGTTACAAAATAGGTATTTAAATAGTTGTTGGTTATTTCTCTATCTAATCACTATTTCAACAAAGCATCACATGCACAATATTTTATTCAAAATGGTTCAAACCGATGAGTGTTTAGAGAGCGCCCTCTTACGTTTTAACGGCTCTTTTTGAATGATAACATGATCTTTACTACGTCATTTGTAATTTTGTGTTCCTTTCTAGTTATAACTATTAGTTTGTAATATAATGATGCAGGTTTTGGTTACTAAAATTCAGTTTCACCAAAACTGTACTCTCCTTACCTGAACTCAACTATCCCTTTAAGAAGTGCATATTCACAAAGTGTGATTAAAACAGGATAAAATAATGCAATTCATACGTGAGCATCTGTAATCTGGATAAAGATCCAAGGTTCCATTAGCGTGGCAGGTGTAGTTTTCAGTCCCTTCTAATATGAAGCCCCTCTCGCATCCGAGCTGGCACGTCGTTTGGTAATCAACAACAGACTCCTGGCAGGCCTCGTTCAGGTAAAGAGCGGGTAGACACAGATCCCACAAAGAACAGTTGATTACTGATGTACAGAAAGAAAAAACAAAGTAAAGAGGAGAGTGTTATAACAAAACTAGATGGATCTTCGACTGCTCAGTCGAAAATGATGCCTCCACCGTTTTATTTTTATTACAAGCCCAAATTAACATGCACTGAATTATTTAAACTTAATTTTGATGGTATTCCGTTGACCAGATAGGGAGATATCATAATTACAAGCTATTTTGCATATAAAAATGAGCCGTGACATTGACCTTTGACCCCATGACCCAAAATCTAAATATATATCTTATAAGCTCCCCAAGATACATACAGGAGGCATAACAATTGTCTTGCATGGGTTAACAGCAGGTTATAAAACAACAGGGGGAGTGATTATGTCATAGAGATGGAGTAAATCATGTAATCCCCATATACAGCCTTGGACAAAATTATTAGACCAAGCACTTTTTCATCAAATCTATCGAAGTATTACACTATTTTGTCCATTTTATAATATTTTAAAGAAAAAAAAGTTAATGACATACCAACAGGGGTTTAGTCCATGGTGTTAGAGATACCTACCACATATGTTCTGCCTTTAATTTGATAACAAACATGATTTTTTATAGAAATTGTATGGATTTTGTCCATTCCGTACATGTACATTAAAGGGTACCACCACCCAAATCTAATATTCTTATTATAGAAAGGTAACATCTTTAGTATTCCATTCCATCAACAAGTTAACAAAAATAAGTTTTCAGAAGAAAAAATATATAATTGGAAAACGCATCACCATTCTAAAGCATGCGTTCATGTGGTCTGAATTGAGTAGACTACTGCGTGTGCAGCAAGCGAATCGCCCAGGATTACATTGCCTACACACGTACGCGTGAATAGCATTGGCGCACTCGCAAACCAGGAACCAGGAAATAGTAGTGGTTCCGTAAGTGGTGGAAATTAATTGCTTTGTTTATGAATTACACAACCCTTTGTAAAATGTTGGGTATCTATTTGATATCACAAAACAGTTCCAAAACATATAGTAATGTGTTGTTATTTGCCCGGTGGTCCCCTTTAATGTATGGGTTTTATAGATATCTTTTTAATACAAAGTGCAAAATTGTATGAATTTTTTCCCTGTAAGTTGTGATTATCCATAATGGTCTCTCCAGTTCCTAGTGTGACTTGTATTAGCACTTTGATTCTTGGTGAGAGGTGCCAAGTGGCATTTAACTCTGTTGGAGAAGCAAATAATATGTTGATGCTGACTGCCTGTGCTTTAGCAGTATACCAGGATAGATAGAGTCCAAACTCCATCTTCACCTGGTTTTACTTCTTTGATATGAGCGATTGACTGTCACTTAGCAACTCTAATCAAGAATTGATTTACTATAAATAAACAAGCTACACAAAGAATGGAAAACATTTCTATGATTTAAAGGGATAGTTGAGTTCTGGTAAGGAGAGTACAGTTTTGGTGAAACTGAATGTTAGTAACCAAAACCTGCATCATTACATTACAAACTAATAGTTATAACTAGAAAGGAACACAAAATTACAAATGACGTAGTAAAGATCATGTTATCATAAAAAAGAGCCGTTAACACGTAAGAGGGCGCTCTCTAAACACTCATCGGTTTCAACCATTTTGAATAAAATATTGTGCATGTGATGCTTTGTTGAAATAGTGATTAGATAGAGAAATAACCAACAATTATTTAGATACCTATTTTGTAACTTTTTGAAAAGAGGAAGCATTTTTTTTTATTTTTAACGGTTGGTTCAAATTCTCTAATAAACCTGGGGCCCCAGCTTTATTACAAATTGTTATATTTATGGATATTTCAGCCGCCTCTGAACCGATTTTGATCAAACAAATATGATTTTATTATTCAAATATTATGCTCTTTCAAATTTTACACTCAGTTTTTCATTACCTCACAACAAAAATAAGTAGTCTAGCGCCCTCTCTACCAAAACTCAACTATTCCTTTAAGCACCACTTACAGAAAAAAAAAGAGTCATAAATTGTTCCCCTATGCATTGAAAACGTGTGTATAAAACCCATACCTTTTTATGGTAAAAACCCACGTAATTATTCATAAAATTCATATTTTCTTCTAATTCAAGACATAAAATACAATATGTTGTAGGCATTCCTAATCCCATTGACTATACCCCCTTTGATATTGTATGAACAATCTCAACAATTGAGCAGAAAGTGCTTGGTCATATAATTGTTTCCAAGGCTGTATATGTAACATACTTACACTTTAATTCTGCTTCTTAATTGAAATGTGAATATGTTGGAATACTTACTGTTTATTGCTTAGTAATGTATTGCCAAATTACTCTCTTTGCATTTGATCTCATGATTAAAGGGATCTAGTAACTGTGTTGACATGTTATCTGATATGTCCAAAGGGTATTGTGTGTTATATGGCTGAGTAATGAGCAAAAATGCAAAGTGATGTTCACAAACTCATTGCACTCAATGTGTACACGGTTTCGCGATCCGTTGGATTAATTAACATCTGAACACTTCAATCGTAAATATCTTTTTAATGAAAGGGAAATTTGAAAAACCGAAAAAGGTCCCATGTAAGTCCCATTGTCCCACATGTTTTTATTTTCATGAGCATTATGTACCCATTCATTATTTTTTATGTCTATATATGTTTGTCTGTAATTTCAGAATTATGGGGTGGTCGCTGGTCGAGTTAGGCAGGTGGTCGCATTACGCAGGTCGTTTAGCACATGATTTTTCAGGGGAGGACCGGAGAGGTGGTCGCTATAGACAGGTGGTCGCATTAGCAGGTTTGACTGTATAATCAATCGTTGTGAAAATGTAGGGATGGACTAGAAAGCAGAGCTTGCGAATTGTGGATCCCTGAAATTAGTAAGTACAAAATATAAATAATAATAAACTATAATAGTATTGTGAATAAATTTTGGCGTCTAGGGGGTTAATCTGTGGAGATAGAGAAAATAGTCATGGAAATCCCACACATGGCTATATCATATACATGTAGTATATCATACTTATGCAGTACAAACACAAGCCTAAAACTCCCCAAATAAATCTTCCACAGTAATGTTTAATTGCATCTATTGTTCCTTTATTATTCTCTTATGCCGGGATATTTTGCTCATCATTGCTCAAAATTTGCACTTCTGTGCTGGATTCTCTTCATATCAGAGTATGATAAGATAATGATGCACCTGGTCATCGCGCTGTGTGCACCAGATAAGTAGGCACAATAACAGTTACTATATTGTTGATTTAACAATTTTAAACGGTAAATACCTGAAAGAAAGACGTATTAATTATTTTTCAAAAATGTACAATTTCATACAAGATTTTTTTTATCAAAGCACGGTTACAAAAATGTTATGATGGTGAATATTGACCTGATATCAATAACTAAAATAATATGCATAATATAATGTATTGCTTTTTTAATCACTCTTGTTTTCTTAGGCAGCAAAGACTCTATTCAGAGCCACATGCAGTGCAATCATGGGCGTCGATCTGTCATTGATACCCATTCATCAGGGGGGATGATCTATTCATTCATACCCCCTGATGAATATGTATTACGTAAGTATCGACGCCCATGAGTGCAATCATATATATGTATATTACATGTACCTCCGTACAATAAATGTCATGTGGAATTTTTATTTCAGAGAACTTTTCCCGACCGATCCAGTTGCATTATAGTCCCTACAGACCTGGATATTTATAATGTAGGTTGTGAAATTGTATTATTCAAACAATACGAGTCATGATGTAAGATTGATTTTGATATATCCATTTATTTAGAATAGCAATACATAGAGGTAATGAAAAGAAGGGACTACAAACCTTGGCATGTTGGCCAGGCATCTGACCAAGTGTGGTTACGAAGACACCTCAGCTGAGGGCTCCCGCTGATCACATACCCCGTTTCACAACCAAAGCTGCACATCTCGGTCTGGTTAATCATATCTCCCAGGCCACAGGTAATGCCGTCAGATAGGTCTACCATACGTGGGCCCAAGTCATTCTCAACCGTGCAGAGTGCTGTAAATTAAGTTATGGGAAATTCTTGTTTTCATCATCATCCACATGATCAGCATAATAACAAAAATCACCATATTACTCATACATACATTACATGTATTTACTCACAATTAAAGATGCTCAAAAGATGATCAAACGAACGGCACACTAGTATAGTATGCTATGATCACATAAGTTAGCAAGATGCTAGTGCCTTGATGCACAGTCAGTTGATGATTATGATGATCAACAGGTTAAAGGGACCTAGTAACATTGTCCAAATCCTCAAAATAAAATTTTTATTCTAGCGGTTCCCTCATACCTTGTTGTATTCGTATTAACAATAAAATCATGGGACAGGTTTCGGTTTTTCAAATTTCCCTTTCGTTATAAAGATATGTACGATCGAAGTATTCAGATAAGAAAAACTCAGGGGGAGTTTTGAAACCGTGTACAAAGCGAGTGCAGTGAGTTAGTGAATATCACTTTGCATTTTCGCTCATTACTTGGCCATGCAATGTCCACTTGACTTGAAATGTTCACAAAATACCCTGTGGACATATGAGAAAACAATAATATACATTGCATGAACCATTCATCACTTTTTGCACATTTCAACAAAGTTACTAGATCCCTTCAATAATGGTATTTTATTCAACAAACATAATGTCACATTTGCAGTTACAAGCTAAATTGCAGTGTCATGTACAATAAAATGGAATGATATTTACAAACATCAAGATACCTAAGATGAAATAACGAGGTTTAAATAATTTTTGTTAATATATATACAGGACACTTATTTAAGACAAAATATTTCATATTTATTTACGATAACATAGATGATATTGTATATCAAATTAAAGATACAATTACCCCCTTCAATATTGGCATACAATTTAAAGATGAAATCACTCATGTATGACCTGTTACAGTCAATTAACCACAGCAAGGTCCGTTTTTCAAAAATAGCAAAATTGGAACATTCCCACTACCATATTTATGTTGATAAGCATATCGAAAACGCTATATTCATGACGTTGCATAATTTTTCATTACAAATGTGATCTTTTTTATTTTTATATCAATAAAAAAGTATAAATGAAGACAATTGTTAACGTTATAGGTTTTATTTTGATCCAAATGTAACGAAATGGGGAATTCCATGACAAAGGTTTATTTGTCGAAACCACAGTTTGTGCCCTTATTTCAGCATGAAACTTGGTATAAATTCTTCTGAAGAATTCTACCGTAGTCCAAAGATCTTAAAAACCTGATGTCACCCTTGGTCAACCAGTTGAACAGTCTCTAACATGTCATTTCTCTAGGTAACTATGGTTAAAATTGCAGTGGGCACATGAAACAGACAAGCTTTATGCCTCAAAGATAGACCAGTATGTTGATGTTCTCATAACCTGGCCCCGTTATATTGGAAAATGTGTATTTGCAGAGTATGTTCATACCAATAACAAGGTAATGTCATAATTTACTTGCCCCGCAGTTTGTTTTAAGCGAAACGCTTACTATCATTTCAGTCGAATGGTATGGTCCTCCATTGTTTTTGCTATTTTTAAAAACAGACCTTGCTATTGTTAATTGACCATGGCAGTTTATGCATAAACAAATACACCTAATATTTATTCCCTACTTGTAGAGGACTAAATATCCTTGAATTTGATATATGATAATGTACACTTTATCGTACATGAATCTGAAATATTTCAACTTAAACAAGTATCCTGTTTCCTTTTTTTGCGGAGTATACATACAATAATTAGAGAAAGTGATACATGTACTAATAACACATGAATACGGTTAACCGTCGGGTAACCGACCGGGGGTAACCGACCGTTCCCGCGGTTACCGTTTTAATTTTTTCGGTTTTCGGCAACCCAAATGTTTTGTTTTTGTTTTTTTGTTGTTGGCACTCTACAGTTTCAGTTTAGTATAGGTTTTATGTATATTGTTAATATGTTTAACATATATGTTTAATAAATACCTATTTCAAGAGGTCACCGATTAAAAAAAAAAAATTTTTTTAATATTTAAATATATATAATTAAATATATATTTAGTTTTGTATTTAGTATATTAGGGCTCCACATTAACTTTTTGCTATTTCTGACCATTACTATAGAGTGCACACACGTTTCAAATTTAGACAACATTCGGAGTGACTGTTAACGTTGTCTTGCTTTTAAACAGGAACAACCAAAAAAATCAATAACAACAACAACAGCAACAAAAAAAAAAACAATAAACAACACACACACTCAAACAAATTTTGTTTACAATTTCCCGGTTAAGCGAACCGTTTTTCCATGACGGTTACCCGGTTTCCCAAATAACCGAGATACTACAGCTGTGAATACTAATTAACATTGGTATTAAAATTATGTTGTTATTGTTTTACAAAGTTATATGTATTAGTAATAAAAGAGCTTGCAAGTAGTTGACCTCAGATGACCTCTGACCTGGGCTAGTGATCTTTGACTGTACAACAACATGGAGTAAATCCTAATGCATTTTTGACAAAGTTTGATTCCAAATGGATGAAGGGTTATAAAGTTATTAGCAAAGGAGCTTGCAAGTAAACTATAACAAACATTTTGGACGGACAGACAGATGAGCGGGTTAGTGGAGCGGATAGGCGTAACAATCGTGCAAATAGTCATACAAGCAAGCAAATTGGCATGTACATTACCTGTTGTCCACTTTTTCAGAAAAAAAATCTGGCCACGCAAAATACCAACATGGCGGCCATTTTCCAAGATGGCCGCCAAAAAGCTACTTTTTGTCATAAACAGAGAAATAATCAGTAGATTTCAGGGATCTTGGAGTCGATTCCAATTATATATGGTATGCAGAAACCCCATGGGCTACATGTAGCAACTACCCAGAGGTGTATCTACTGTTAAAATCCAATATGACGGCCATTTTCCAAGATGGCCGCCAAAAAAGCTACTTTTTGTCATAAACAGAGAAATAATCAGTAGATTTCAATGATCTTGGAGTCGATTCCAATTATATATGGTATGCCGAAACCACATGTGCTACATGTAGTTACTATATAGTGGCGTATATACTGTTAAAATACAATATGGCGGCCATTTTCCAAGATGGCCGCCAAAAAAGCTACTTTTTGTCATAAACAGAGAAATAATCAGTAGATTTCAATGATCTTGGAGTCGATTCCAATTATATATTGTATGCCGAAACCACATGTGCTACATGTAGTTACTATCTAGTGGCGTATCTACTGTTAACATACAATATGGCGGCCATTTTCCAAGATGGCCTCCAAAAAGCTACTTTTGGTCATAAAAAGAGAAATAATCAGTAGATTTCAAGGATTTTGGAGTCGATTCCAATTATATATTGTATGCAGAAACCCCATGTGCTACATGTAGTTACTATCTAGTGGCCTATCTACTGTTAAAATACAATATGGCGGCCATTTTCCAAGATGGCCGCCAAAAAAGCTACTTTTTGTCATAAACAGAGAAATAATCAGTAGATTTCAATGATCTTGGAGTCGATTCCAATTATATATGGTATGCCGAAACCACATGTGCTACATGTAGTTACTATCTAGTGGCGTATCTACTGTTAAAATACAATATGGCGGCCATTTTCCAAGATGGCCGCCAAAAAAGCTACTTTTTGTCATAAACAGAGAAATAATCAGTAGATTTCAATGATTTTGGAGTCGATTCCAATTATATATTGTATGCAGAAACCCCATGTGCTACATGTAGTTACTATCTAGTGGCCTATCTACTGTTAAAATACAATATGGTGGCCATTTTCCAAGATGGCCTCCAAAAAGCTACTTTTTGTCATAAAAAGAGAAATAATCAGTCGATTCCAATTATATATTGTATGCAGAAACCCCATGTGCTACATGTAGTTACTATCTAGTGGCGTATCTACTGTTAAAATCCAATATGGTTGCGGTTTTCCGAGGTGGCCGATAAAAATCTACTTTTTGTCATGAGAAGAGAAATAATTAGTTGATTTCATTGATCCTGGAGTCGATATATGCAGAAACCTAATGTTCTCTATTTAGTCCCTATCCAATGGCGTAGCTACAGTTGAAATCCAATATGGCGGCCATTTCCCTTGATGATTGCTGAAAAGGCTACTTTTTGGCATAAAAAGAAAAATAATTAGTATTTTAGTATGATCTTGGAGTCGATTCCAAATATATATATGGTATGCAGAAACCAAATGTGCTACAATAAGGCAATATCCAGTGGGTTAGCTTCTGTGAAAATCCAACATGGCGGCCATTTTCCAAGATTGCTGCCAAAAAGCTACAATTTTGCATACAAATCGGTTGAGGTGGTACATTTTAATGCATTTTGGAGTGGATTAAAAATTTACATTAAAGGTATGGTGACAAGAAAACTGCCTCAAAATTGGGTTTTACTGTATCTAAGGTAGATTTTCATGAAGATTACTAATACAAACATATTTTCCTCATGGGAAAACCCAGTAAAATAAAAAAATCAACTTGTAAATTCACTTTCGGAACCCCCGTAAAAAAAACTGAGTCCCGGGCGAACAAAAAATGACGTCATCTTTGTGACGTCACCTGCAGGCAATCGCAGTTTAGCTCGGTCATATACGTACACACTGAGTGCAATACTCACGTTGACACAGAGATATTATTTCCATTTGTTTCAATATTTGCAAACATTTGTTCAGGTTTATATCATGGACGATATACACTCAGATGTGTAGCTGCATCCTGCTACAATTCATTTCTTAGCAATTCTTAAGCATTTTCAGTAAAACCTCAATTTACAAGCAAAAACGAGTTTGTTTTACAAGCAAGTCATAGGCTCTGCATGTAAACAATGCACATTCCTCCGCGTTGCGGTCTGCATGTGATGTCATGAATCGGGTGACACGCGCGCACATTCCCGCTCTGCTATAAATGACTTTTTTTAGGAGCATGGAACGCCGATGCGTAATAAAGCAAAAAAGTTGCATGAAATTTACCCTTTTTTCCCAACTTAAGGATTTCTTTGAAAAAAAGAGTGTGGTATATCAATAAAGGCACATATTTAAAGCTATAAACCTGAATCAAAGCCGGGATTACACCCCTCCTTTAACACCAAGAAACAATTTCATGCTACACACTACTTTCTACATCGGTTCTAGGCTAGTTTTCAAATTACGGCAATGTCAGCGCCGATGGCATCTATTTTTCGTGTACGAGGCAGCTTCAGGAGGAAGTTATAACCAAATGACTAACGACCATGAGCAAACATTGCAAGCTCACATTAGTAGAATAATCTACAAGCGAACAACAGTGCATTGTGATTATTATGAGCCACCTAATCCAGTAAGAATCTGAAGGCCTTCTTTTGCTAGAAATTGAACTAATCTAGGTGCGCGAATGTTGCTAACGGCTAGACTTCTTTATAAAGGTATGGAAGTGGCTGGAAATGAAGCGAGTGCACTTATTAAAGTGCATTCGATGGAATACAATTTTATAGCACCATAACCAGAAATATCGAGCGATTATTACAACGCACACATCCCGGAATCCTTCAGCTAATAGAATCAACCGACCCTGTAGACCCTGCAGCACTCGGTGACTGTATACAAGTCCAAATTACAATATTCATATGCCACGGATGAAGTCTTTGAAGCATAAGACTGGTGCCATGTATATCATTTTTTGTATACATATTTCATTCAGAGCATTAAGTGTAAGAGTAAAATTAGTGGAGGGGGGGGGGGGGGGGGTCCGGGGAGGTGACTGGTAAAGAGAACTGACAGATCTGATACTAATAGCACGTTAATATTAGCAGTAACGCACTATTGTTAAAAGCTTGTATGTAGGACATGTGGTTGTCCTGATGGAGGTCTAAACAGCTCACTGCAGCATTCTAATTGTATGCTCATTCTAGAATATTGTGTGAATTGATCCTTTACCTGCACTTAGGCGAAAACAAGTGTTAGTTGCAGTACCTGCAGGTGGTAAGTGCTCCAAATGATATATTATGGAGACATAAACTGAAATGCAGAGTCCTGATGTATATCAGTTCCGTGCTTGAAACAAGGGGGCGGTTGACTTTCGTTCCAGAATAGTTCCTGGAGGTTAAAACGGAGTGAGATCTGTCAATCTCTTTGATGATAAATGTTTGGTTTACTGCTTGAATATTTCTGATATGTTGACAAAACAAACCTTTACTTTCAATCTCTATTCCATCCTGGAAAATACTCAATAACAGATTTAGTTGGTTTGGTCACATTGTGAGGATGGAACATGACGTGCCTGCAATGCAAGCATATAGCAGTCACATGACATCAGGGAACAGACCACAGGTAGACGGAGAAGGCCACGAATTAGATGGATTGCTGGAGTTATAAATTGTATTTGACACTAGCCCAGGCAATCTAACGCGCTTATTAGCAGAGAAGCTTGTATGATATCCCTCGGGTGACATCCTCTGGTTATGCGGCTAGTAGATTAAAGGTTGTGAACCACGGTTGTGAACCACGTTTGTAAACACCGCGGATCTTTCTCAAAATGTGCATGTAGCTAGGAAATGATGTTTAAAAAAATGTGTGAGAAATATCAAATCAATTAAACCCTTGCTTGTTCAATAAACGAATTTAATATCAGAAAAAGTATGGCTTGAGGTAACTCAGCAGTGTTGGGTCCAAGACCAGAGGGTCCGAGATCAAGATCAAGATCAAGACCAAGATTTAGCGATTTTGAAAACATGAAAATTTGATTTCTCTCTTACCTGATCAAAAAGGGACATAAAACTTAAATTGTAGAATGTGTCCGTTAAGAGCTTTCGTTCAGGCCTACAAGTTACAAGATTTGTTTTCCCACCTGGTTTGGTGGATGCAAATGTGTTACACTGCCTTTAAAGGAGACCTAAACGATCCATATTCTTTACATTATTGTAGTCATCTTGGATTTTCCAGTACCTACGCAACTGGAAACTGGATAGGCTCGGATGTCGCAAATTTGAGATGTACTTATAATGCACATTTATATGACTCCAAGAACATTGGGATTGACCAACAGTGTCAATATTTATGCTAAAATATCGCTTTTTGGCAACCATGTTAGGAAAAATGGGCGCCATAGTGGATGTTTGCAATAGCTACTGAATGTAACACTTTTTGTATCATTAAACCAAACATTATTTCAATCGCCTTTGTATTTTAATGATACAAAGTAGTTATGGTGGCCATCTTGGAGATGGTTGTCATGTTTGATTTTCCAGTAGCTACACAATTAAATAGGTCTGGAAAAGCAAATTAGGTTTCCACAAATCATTCAGAACTAAATCGACTTATTTAAATTGACCAACTTACTCAATGAATATGCAGAAATGTAGCTTTTTCAGCAATCGGGCGTAGCGACTTACGTAATACCTATTCATCAGGGGGGATGAATGAATAGATCATCACCCCCACTTGAATGGGCATCAATGACATGTATATGCCCGTGAGGGAAATAGCCGCCATATTGGATTTCAACTGTAGCTACGCCATTGTAGTGACTAAAACATATAGAACATTATGTTTCTGCATATATCAACTGCAAGATCAATGAAATCAACTAATTATTTCTCTTTTTATGACAAAAAGAAGCTTTTTTGGCGGCCATCTTGGAAAATGGCCGCCATATTGGATTGTAACAGTAGATACACCACTGGATAGCTACTACATGTAGCAGATGGAGTTTCTGCATACCAAATATAATTGGAATCGACTCCAAGATAATTGAAATCTACTGATTATTGATCTTTTTATGACAAAAAAGTAGCTTTTTTGGCGGCCATCTTGGAAAATGGCCGCCATATTGGATTTTAACAGTAGATACACCACTGGATAGTTACTACATGCAGCACATGTGGTTTCGGCAGACCATATATAATTGGAATCGACTCCAAGATCCTTGAAATCTACTGATTATTTCTCTTTTTATGACAAAAAAGTAGCTTTTTGACGGCCATCTTGGAAAATGGCCGCCATGTTGGAATTTTGAGTGGCCAGATTTTTTTTCTGAAAAAGTGAACTAAAGGTAATGTACATGCCAATTTGCTTGCTTGTATGACTATTTGCACGATTTCCTTGATGTTTAACACTTATCTGCCCCACTAGGTGCCTATTTGGGTTGCTTAGTCTCACTTTTACCTTCGGTGGGCAAGACAATAACTAACCAATGTAGTTACATGAAATAGTCCATCTAAAACCTTAGTGGTATTGAAATGTCCCTTACCCTCAGCTAATTAGAGCAACATTAATGTTCATACCACATCTTTAAACAAAATCATCATCACCATGCAACAAGGCATTCTGAATGGAACACTTTGGAGAAAAGCTACTTATTACTACCATTGTGTTCATGCACATCAAATAATATTTTATACCAACTTTCTCAATTTAAAAAAAAAGCCGAGAGACTCAATAACAGTTTATTGACTACAACAATTCATACTTGTACAGTTTTGACTTACCTAAACATTGGGGCAAATCATTTGTAAACATTCCGTTGGGAAGGCATTCCGTATTATCTGGGCCCACAAGTAGGTACTCCTCGGGACACCTGAAGACGCAAGATGTATTGTAATCTACGAGAGTTCCTGAGTAGCATGGAATTTCGCCTACAGACTGAAGATGGACGTATGGGTCTACTCGGCATTGAACCACTGAAATAAAATCAAACAATAATAGTGATGCGCCGCGAGCGTCGAAAGACGGAACGTGAGCTAGATAAAGTAGCCACCATTATTATTATTATTATTAAACAAGAAAATAAACAGTAGCGCTTGAGTAATTTGTAAATAAGATTAAGTACCTTAGAATACAGGCACTCAAATATAGTCATTACTATATCAGACTGTGCTTGGTAGTCATAGCACTGCACAGTGTATCAGCCATTGTGCGATTTTTATATCAAGCCCAAATTGACTTGCACTGAATTTTTGCAAAATGAGCCCTGTGATCTTTGACGTCATGACCCCAAATGTAATCACTTCATTGGCTCCTTACGATACAAACATGTACCAAGTTTGATGGTATTCCGTCAATCAGTTCTTGAGATAATGCGATCAAGAGCTAGTTTTGCATATATATCATGAGCCCTGTGACCTTTGACCTTTGACCTCATGATGCCTAAATCTAATCAGTTCATTGGCCCCTCAAGATACATACATGTACCAAGTTTGGTGGAAATCCGTCACACGGTTCTTGAGATATCGTGATCACGAGAACTGGACGTACGAAAGGACAACCTGAAAAGATAATGCCTCCAGCTACTTTGTTGCAGAGGCATGAAATTAAAACAGCCTGATCAGGTTGTTCCCCGCTGTAAGTAAGAATACTACAGCACTAATAATGGTTTATTTTCAAATCTTGGCAAGTCACGTACTGGATAGACTACCGTCAGTCTGGCACGCTACGCTGCAGTATCCCTTTAGAGGATAGCCCTTTTGGAAATGAACAAAATACTACAGCACTAACAATAGTTTACCTTCACATCTTGGTAAGTCGTTGGTAAGGCTCCTATCAGACTGGCACGTTACGCTGGGGATTCCCTTCAGAAGATATCCCTCAGGGCAGGAAAATAAGCACTCATCTTGCCAGTCGATCTCAGCACCGCTTGTACACGGTGGGCTTACCATAGCAGGAATGAGCAATGTGTAGTTGGTGAGAGGGCAAGTTACCACTAAAATGGGATAAAAAGTGAAGAAAAATAAGATTAAGGAGAACAACAGTAAATGCATTTAGGAGATTACAAACTATTTGTTTGAAGCCCCTGGACATTCCATGCCCCCATTTAATTCTCGCACGATCTTAACTCCCCACAGAGCTTAAATGAGAAATGACAGAAAGCTTATCAAACCTTGTATTCTTCTATATGGCCTGCCTCATCCATAACTCATAGTTCTGATCAATAAAGGGAATGAGACTTTGAATAGTAGCCATTTCACAAATAAAATGGAATTCGTGGCTAGTAATATTTTGTTTATGGCTACAAAAGGGCGCAACCAAATGCTGTATTAAGAAAATAAGCTCAATTAGCACTGTATTTATAGCACTCTATTAACTTGTTTGTAATCTGGAAGCTCAATTAGAAAACTATATATGAACTCAGTTAACTACCATGGCAACTTGCATTTGGTCGCAAAGGCTTATACGCACGTCGGCGTATTAAGGCCCAGACATTAATATGCGGACTTATAAAGGCAGAATTAATGGCAAAGTTGTATTCTGAGAGCTCAATGAGCGGTCTATTAAGTCTAAAGATAATGCAAAAGCAAATTGCGCTCTACCTATCCTATAATTACATTATTCAACATTCACAACGTTGTTCACCATCACCATACCATAACCCTCATAATCATCATCGTCACTAATTTACTATCACCACCGCCATCAACATCATCATCATCAGCATCATCACCATCTCCATTAAAGGGATCTAGCAACTTTGTTGACATGTGCAAAAAGTGATGAATAGTTGACAAAATGTGTATTCTGTGATCCGATAGGTCCACAAAGTAATGTGTGAAAATCTCACATTAAATGGGTGTTAAATGGCCGCGTAATGGGCGAAAATGCAACGTGATATTCACTAACTCATTGCACTGACTTTGTAGGGTCTACACAGTTTTAACTTTCCAGTGGATAATTTGAAATCTGAACACTTCAATCATAAATATGTTTTTAACAAAAGGGAAATTAGAAAAAACAAAACATGTTCCATCCTTCTATTGGTACTACGAATACGACAATGTATGGGAGAACCACTAGAGTTCCAAGTGAGTTTTGTAGATTTGGACAATGTCACTAGATCCCTTTCATCTCTGTCATCACCTTCAACAATACCATCACCATCATCACCTTCACCATCATCATCACAAATACCATCACCATCACCATCATCGCCGATACCATCGCCATCATCACCACCACCAACACCATCACCATCATCATCATCACCAATACCATCACCATCATCAACATCATCACCTTCACCATCATCACCAATACCATCATCTTTAACATATTCACTATCATAACCATCACCATCATCATCACCAATACCATCATCATCACCAATACCATCACCATCATCATCATCATCACCACCAATGCCATCACCATCATCAGACCATCACCATGATCAGCACCATCACAATCACCATCCTCATAAATTAATTGATGCTACTCACTATTACAGGTTGGTATCTCCATGGGCCCACACACAGAAATTGTTGGGCCGTTCATCTCGTAGTTTACTGGACACTCAAAGGAGCACACTGCACCCTCCAGATAAGTCGTTTCCTCAGAGCAGTTGCTCATTAAATTGTCTCCAAACATCAGATCGCACTCCACTGCCATTTCATGTCAAAGCAATGAAAATAAGTGATATAAAGCTCTTTGAATACAACTGCTAACAATTACGAATTACTAATAACCTAACAATATACCACAGTTATCATTAACAATCTTATAATAACACCTTATTTTACATAATATAATTTAAGACAAATACTGCTGAAAACAGCTTATCTAATACGAAATCGCCAGTGTAATAAAATTAGTCAATGAGGAGCCTTAGCTTTTGATCCTAGCAGGATCTTCATCAGAGGCAAAATTATGATAATGACATGAACTATAGAGTACCGAAGCCATGACGTCATAACAACCTTTTTTTTAGAATTTTCAAATTTGAACTTCATTTTCAGAAAGAGCATACAAACTTATGTATGAAATACCGAAAAGCAATTGCATATGTTAAGTATTGGCTGAGATATGCTCATCCTAATGAATTTTACTTCAATGGGCGATCAGTGTTATAGCGCACTGGTTCATAAAGTTATGAACCAGAGCACAATAACACTGATTGCCTATTGACAAAAAAAATCATTCGGATGGGCAAATCTCAGCCAATACTTAACATATTCATTTGATTTTCGGTGTTTTGACATTATTTGTTATGCTCTTTCTGAACATGAAGTTCAAATTTGAAAATTCTAAAAAAAGATGTTTAAGATGACATCACACTTCACGACTCTATAAAGACACATGACTGTACACATACACAAACAGGTGGATAAAGGAGGCGGTATTAAAGGCAGTATTATAGGCTGTGAGAGCCAGGATGGTTATAAAAGTCAAACTAATTGAAGTTGCACTGTTCAAGCACAGGGCATTAACATTGTATGGTTTGAAATTCATGATAGCTTAACAATACAGTGGATAGGTGATTTATAGATTTAACAAAAAAAACAATGCAAGCTAACAATAAGGTAATATCAACCTTGTAGAATTGGGTTCTCAATATAACACACACAATCCCAGACACTCCTAACACAGCAGCAAGGAGGAAACACAGGCATGTGTTACTTGTAAGAAGTCTCATGGGCCAACTGCCCAGAGCACATTTAATGTATAGTGCAAATGAACCATGTGGCATATCCCATAATATGCAAATGAATAACACAACAATGTCTGTCTTGAATCTTCAAGTACATGCAAATCTAACACATAATAAACCACTACTGAATATTCATACAAAGACAAAGTATCTACTTGATACATATTCATGTGTGATGTGCAACTGACCATGCAATGGTGATGGTCAGTTGAATGGATGAAAGGTACAATGGGATGAATAGGTTAAATGACTGAATGGGTTGCCAAGGGTGATAGAGTGGCATAGCCAGTGCCAAATCATAAAAGGGGGTGAAAATGTACTAAATAAATCCCTACAACCTTATTGTTATGTAATTGTTATTAATGTATATCAATAATTGGACAAACAATTGGAACTAGATGGATCTTTGACTGCCTGCAGTCCAAAATGATGGCTCCGCTATCACACATTTTTTTTTATATATCAAGCCCAAATTTACATGCACTGAAATAATTATGTTAACTCAATTTTGATGGTAATTCTTCAACCAGATCTTGAGATATCACAATTACAAGCTATTTTTGCATATATACGGTAATGAGTTCTGTGACCTTGACTTTTGACCTCATGACCCCAAAAATGTATTGCTACATTGGCTCCCTAAGATACATTCAGGTACCAAGTTTGATTGAAATCTTGACATTCATTTCTTGAGTTTTTACAATTACAAGCTATTTTGCATCCTGTGACCTTGACCTTTGACCCCAAATTTGTATGGCTAAATTGGCTTCCTAAAATACATTCTGGTACGAAGTTTGATTAATATCTGACATTCAGTTCTTGAGATTTTGCCATTAAAAGCTATCTTTGAATATATATATTGAGTCCTATGACCTTGACCTTTAACCTCATGACCCCCAAAATCTAATCAGATCATTGTCACCTCAATGGGTCATTCTTCGATAAGTGTATAGTTTTGCGTCCCGCTACTTTGGTGTCGCATAGAAAAAAAATTAAAGCTTTTTTTGCGTTACCTCTTTGTGTTGACTTGCAAGTAAGTAAAAAATCAACAAATACAAAAAAAAGTAAAGTGATAACTCTTATACTTTTTTTATTTTATTTTTTTTAATGTTCCACCCCCCTCAAACTCGCATGTCACGATGGCATCATGTAAAACTATCATAATACAGCATTTCAAAAAAGATGCATATTTTTTGTCCTAATATACCTTAATATATTCAATTTTATGAGTTGACTACGAATACCAAGATTAAATACGCACACATGCAACGATTAAAAAAAAAAAATTAAAAAAAGAATCTGTTTTGTGTGTCCCGATATTTTGCGTCATCTCCGTCACGCATTTTGAGTCCGTCATCTACGGTACAAAAATATGCTAAATTTGAGTGATCGTGGTGGCAACATGTCGGGTGACTAGGTAGTAGAAAGAAGAGACATGTTTTTTCCCCGGTCTATAGGTAAGTAACATTGTTTTTTTGAGATCTTTGTCAAAAACCAGGTCCGTACCTTTATTAAGCGTCATCTCCGAACGCTTGATATTAGCTAGATAAAGATATTAGATTGAAATTCTAATCATTTATATGAATGTGCCCGCGGAACAACTATACAACACTATCGCTTATTTGTATTGCATACATTGCTATAAGCTATCAGCAATTTAAATGTGTCTGAATGTCATCTCCGTCACGCATCATCTCCGTCACGTTTTTTTCGTGACGGAGATGATGATTATCATCTCCGAACGATTGATATTAGCTAGATAAAGATGTTAGATTGAATTTCTAATCATTTGTATGAATGTGCCCACCGAACAACCATACATCACTATCGCTCATTTGTATCAAATGCATTGCCATTAGCTATCGGCGCTTTAAATGTGTCTGATAGTCATCTCCGTCACGCGTCATCTCCGTCACGGCTCTTTTGTGACTGAGATGGTGATTTTTAGTTGGATTGTCAACTCAGTTAATTGACACACAATGTTGTTCAAAATTGACAAATATTCTATGACAAAGCTTAGTTTGCATGAATTTTAGATTATTATATAACATGTGATTTTAATGTATTCTTAAACATGTTAAATACACGCCTCAGTCATTTCCGTCACGCTTCAGTCATCTCCGTCACGCTGAGTTCAAATGCATAAATTTAAACAAAGATTATACTCTGGTAAAAAATATTCGTATTGGTATTTTTAGTGATCTATTTACTCGTAATCATGTACCTCTCTTCATCCTAATTTCCTGAGAAAATTTCATAACACTGATTGAAAGCAAAACTATTTGGCAAAATTCACTATTTATTCAGCAAGGCAAGTATAAATGGTGGCTCTAGAGAAAAAAATGTGATTATGGTTGACCAATGTTTTTTTTTTCTTTTCACAGTCACCCTTTCTTTCCAAACAAAGATTGAATAAGAAGTGAATTATGTTCTTCAGTTAAAATGCGACGTTCTAGTTGTGCAAAAATGTTGTGACGGAGATGACGCATTAACAGTGTACATGTTAATAAAACCCCACAAAATATTACATAGCCCCATTAAAGATCGCGCCAAAGCATATTTCCCTAATCTACAGATGTTAACATATATTAAACACACAGAAAGAAAGTGGAGAAACAGTTTTGATTTTCACGATCTCACGATGGTCGAAAATATACACTTATCGAAGAATGACCCCAATATGTACACTCATACCAAGTTTGAAATTGATCCGTCAACCGGTTCTTGAGATATCGCGAGAACAAAAACGGGACATACGGACGTACGGACAACCCGAAAACATAATGCCTCCGGCCACTTAGTTGGCGGAGGCATACAAATGTTATGAACATTTAAACAAAAAGATAACAGTAAAAATGAAGTAAAATTTGTACACAATATACAATCATAATAGTAAAATTACCTTTTTTCGGTTTAATAATTAATATAAACTTTCAAAGTATTAAAGGCAACTAATGTTATTCATCAGTGTTCTTGATATGTTTCAGATGAAAAAAACAAATATTTGTATGATTTCAAGCATGTGTGATTATAGAAGATACATATTTAGGGCTTTCCAGTATTAAAAGAAGTATCAGGGATTTGGAAGCTTCTCAAAATAATCTGAACACTTTCCACCAGTAAGATGAGGATGATTATGACATCCACATACAATTTGAGACCAAACATCCATGTTATTAATACGTACACTCAATAAATGCAATAACAGCAAAAGTAAAAGTAAATAATTAAGAAACCTTAATTTCAAGGGGGGTGGGGGCGCTTCAGCTTCAGTCCCAAAGCTGTTATATGCATCATTATAAAAAATACAGTATAAATAGTAGTGGTGGAAGTTATCAATAGAAGACAAAAAGGAAGCGTAATTTGATGAGTAACTTACACCAACAGTCTGGATAATGAAACATTAAATCATCTTCACACGTTCCCTCCGTTGGTTCTCCGATTGGAACATATCCGTTTGCACACTGATAGCAAACTGTACCACTGATCACTGTATTCCCTGCAACACAGTCGGTATCATCCTCAGTAGAAAGTATGACCGAAGCTGATGGGCTTGATTGGACCAGGCACAACGCTGTAGTGTGGTAATATAAAACACGGATGAGTGCTAGCATTGCAGGTACACAACTTTTACGTAGAGGTAATAAACGATTTTGAAATTATAAGAGCCAACTGGAGTATTAGGTCCCCTGAGAAGGTTTGGCTCGCCTTTTTGAAGGCTCAAGATAACATTTGGAACACATTGTTCTCATTAGGAAATATCATTTTGATATGTGTGTTTTTGTCATGGGTAGAAACACATAATTAAAGCCTTCTACATGAAACCAGCGCCCGATAACTAATTCAAATGGTTTGGCTAGTCTATATAGCACCAGTTATATATCATTTTAAAGCTTAGGATCTGAAATTTCATATAGTTTGAATGATAACAGTCTTTTTCCTTCGTCGTTTGTAATTTTCTATACCTTTTGAGCATGGTGGAGTTATACCTATTAGTTTGTAATGTTATTGTGCAGGTTTTGGTGACTAAAGTGCAGCCTTACCAGAACTGTACTACATTGTACCCCTTTAAACACTTTGTGGAAACTAAGACTAAATTTATGCCACTGATGCAAATTTTGCAAAGAAACTATTTGCATAGATAAATCAATTCAATGGTTGCTTTTTTTACTTACGGACACAGCTAGGAACAGAAATGCTTTCAAAGGAAAAGCAGTCAAATCGTGCAGGAATTATTTGATACATCTCGCTGGGACACGAGTACAAACAACTCATATCATATGGAATAGTTGAACCGGCATCACAGCCCATTGAAGTTGAAACACCATCAGGAAATACAGCAGGGAATTGACACTCGATAACTGTATCAATAAAGAAAGAAATGTGAATAGAGTTAGAAGAAAGACCAACAATTCATACAAAAATGTTCTCAAGATAGAACTTTAATGATTCAAAATAACCTATATATATATGGTCAAATCCAATCAGCCAAAATTCATATATTCATTATATCTATGATTTAAACAATATTGTATGAATATTTATTTTGCATTAATTTATATTTTGTACATGTATATACAAATCATTGGGTCATTGCTCAATATTTAATTTTGTTTGTTGTTAAAACACACGTACTCCCAATTTTTGAATTGATTCAATTTAATACTCGCATATTTATGTTTAAATTTCAAAATCGCCTATTGCCAGAAATTCCTAATATAAACTTTGTTATTAATAGTGATATTCACTCGTATTCTACTCGTCAGAAAAATGATTTACATTTATTCAAAGTTCGTACGACAAATGCACAACAAATTGTCTATGTAAATGGCATTAAGGAATGGAATAGTCTGAGTGATGATATTAAGGAAAGTACAACTCTATCTCGATTCAAAGTACGATGTACACAGTTATTATTTAATGATTTATGCAAACAAGTTTGAGCAGAGGAGGATATTTTGAATGCATGTGTGTATGTGTATGTGTGAGCGTGCATGTGTGTTTGTATCATGTTATTTTAAAGTTTTTAAACTGTATAATTTATGTGTAGTTTGTTTTTCTTTTTAAGGCCCCACCACAAGCAATTTGCTTCTAAGGGTGTCCTTTACCGTATTATGTTTACTATGTTACTCATTTGTATGTACATGTTTTATTTTATGGTTAAAAATAAACTGAATTGAATATGTACTTTGTATATAATTATGTTTAAAAAGGGTGGAAATTAAATAAATAACATCAAATATATGCAATCATATTATCAAATCATACTCTTTCTGAATATTAAAATAAATTAGGAGTCCCCTTGCATGTAACACAGTTATAGCCAATTAAAGATAGGTATGTTTTTCACCATATTTTGCAAATGTTTGCACTCACATATTTTACCTTTGACATGTATGTACTCTTACCGAGCATGGTGGCTTAGCGGTTAGAGTGTCCGCCTCATGCACGGGAGGTCCCGGGTTCGAACCCAGACCGGGTCATACCAAAGACTTTAAAAATGGTACCTTCTGCCTTCTAGCCAGACACTCGGCATTTATAGAATGGAGAAGGGAAAGTTAATCACACGTGTTACCAGAGGACTGGCCCCCTTCTGTAACTTTCGCTACATTTAGTAGACGTGTGGCCTAGGGCTAATGAAACAGATATAGGAGCCGCCGTATGTGCCAACATTGGTACGGGAAAGACTTTAACTTTTAACTCTGTTATTGTTGGTAAAAAAAGACTGAAATTGAATGGAATAGTTGAGGCAAGTATCAAGAACCCAGAACAGAATTTCTCTGAACTGTGTGCGTGCGCTGTGCTTGCAAATGCGTACACGCTGGCATGCACACACAGAAATAGAAAACACATAAGTTTGGGGTTTTGGACAAATTCTTTTAAATGTGCTCCTTTGATGCATGCCTACGTCCGAGTAAAAGTGTGCAGGCCGCGTCTGCGGGTAGGCTAGACAGTTGACTAATTACGAGAACAATTATTTATGCAAAATTTGAATTGAACTTGATATTGCGTGACCTACATGTAGATATAGCTATTCATAAAATTTCACATGACTTTATAATGATGATGTCACATACAATGACATACAACGTATTACTGAAACGTATTACTGAAACGTTAGACAGAAATAGCATTTCAAACTTTTGATCTCAATACAAATATTGACCTCCTAATTTTGGGCTGTCATCTACAGCTTTCGTCAGAATGTTGCGACTCAAACATTTTGGAGGTAAATATTTGTATTGTGTTCAAAAGTTTAAAATGCTACTTCTAATATGAAATACCAATACAGATGAACTTTCATACTAATGATACATGTAATAAGGCAGATTTGTTAGCCCATGATCTATCATCGTTGAAAGTTCCATTTAAATGGCTTCATATTTGTGACATGAATCAATTTTCTATCCCAGTGCACCTTTCATCGGAACGTAACGCGATCCCGTAAGCAAGAGCCAATCAGATTGCTTGTTTTATCGTTGCGCTAAATTATATAATTACGTAACATCAACATGATCATCCCGCCGGGCCTCCGGGGCACTGGTCGGCTACGAAAGGAGGCATCAGGGAGGCACAACACAAACGTCATCAGCATGAATATGGGAGGAAAGCCTTTTTTCTGTTTTATTTTCTACAACTGATGAAAGGACTACCTCCCAGATTCATGCTGATGGCGATTGCATTATGCGTCTCTGCCACCTTTCGTAGCTGACCAGGAGCTCAGGAGGCAATAGACTGTTGATCTTCGTTAGCCGAAGTGCTAGCGGCGTATCGGTCTCTTTTCGTAAAATTATTTTCAACTTCAAATGTGTTTTGGGTCATTTTTCAAAGCGGTACCCTTATCTCTTTAGAATTAATTCATCTAAACGAATTAATTTACTGTGAGTTGAGATTCCATGTATACAACAAAATCCAGATAAAGTTTGTGTCATCGCATCGCATCAAAATACAATTTTAGCACAACGATAAAACAAGCAATCTGATTGGCTCTCGCTTATGGGACAGCGTTACGTTCTGAGAGAAACACTGGGATTGGATTATTTTTCAGAGGGCGTGCTTTATAATTAACATTTTTAAAATTGTAAATATCTCATTAGTGTACATATTTTCCCACAGACGAGATGTGGAGTTATTTTCAGTATATTTTTCTCTACCTTCTGGGAGAATTTCATGTAGTTGTCGAGGGGGGTCACACAAAATGAAAACTAAAGCAGTTTGGGCCACTCACCCGGCGGTCTATATACAATGCAATGTGAACGGCTCTGCGGCACAAATAATAGATCAATCGGACTCAAAGCGAATTGCACATAGATATAGTCCATGAGCCGAGGCCGAAAAAAATCGATTTGGCTGCACCCCTCGGACGACCAATTATTTCTGGTATCATTATAAAGGTACAAATCTCACCTATCCGAAACTGGAATTTTCAACCCCAAAAAGTTGCACGTTACCATGGCAACGCCGTTTTTGTGACGCATGGTCAAATACATCCCCCGGAAGGCATGAGGTCCAGGAATCCATATACACCATTTAAGGCTAAATTGATAATCCGTTGCTATGGCAACTAGTATGATGTAAATGCTGCAAAGTGTGTTAAATGCGCAATAAGTGACAGGCAAGAGCCAACATTTTAGATTGTAATATACCCGGATGAATTAAAGCAACAACATGCCTCATTTTATAGGGAATTGTCTAAAGTTATTAAAAATGACAACTTAAATTGCCGCAACTTGAATAATCACCATGGAAACCAGTGCTGAATAGACCACGCCACCTTTGACAAGATATCAAACTGGAATTTTAAAAAATTACTTCTTTACAAATGATGCAACCATTGTGGACATAACAAAGTTTTTTCCTTTGATGAAATCACTGTAAATAGAAAGGCAAAATGCTGCCTGGTCGGCAAACATGAATTTGAAGTAGATATCAATCAAGTAATGTTTCCTAGCAACATACATGTCCCCTAGCAACAACCAATACATACTTCAGTACACGCTTGATTCTTCATTTTATGTTACATGCCTTTTGGAGAAAGAATAGATTCCATAGTGGTGCAATAGCAATTGGCAAAATAGTCAGGTAAAGCCCAGATATTTTTCTGAACAATCCACAATTTTCAAGATAGGTCCAGAAAAGTGTGAAGAACAACACACTTTAGGTCCCCTATAATCCAATTTGAGGGTTTGGCAGAATCCAAGATGGCGTCCAAAATGGCCGACACTTTTAATTTTCTTCCACTTGTTCCCTTATAGACAAGTTGGAAAGTTTATTAAAGTGTCTAAATATATGTTTTTAGATACGAGCAATCTTTTAAAACGATCGTATGAAGGTTTCAAGTTCAAGGACAAGTCTAATCCAAGATGGCGGCCATTATACAAAACAAAATGGCCGCCGTTGAAAAGTGAAAATTCCATAACTTTGCTTCTAGACAGGTTAGAAAGTTCAAATAAGTGTCCAAACATATGTGTTCAGGTACAAGGAAATCATTTTGACGTATACCAAGATGTGTTAAGTCAAGGAAGTATTCTAATCTATGATGACAGCCATTATAGGTTTCAAAATGGCCGCCATAACATCATATTTGGTATAAATTCGCTTCTAGACAAGATATAAAGTTGAAATAAGTCTCTAAACATATGTTTGAGATTCAAACAAATCATATACGTATGTACACTATGATGTACAGCCTTGGGAAAATTATTAGACCAAGCACTTAATTTTGATCAAATCTTTTGAAGTATTACACTAATTTGTCTTATTTTATAATTTTTTAAAGAAAATTAGTTAACGACATACCAAATGGGATACCTACCCCATATTTTCTGCCTTTGATTTGATAAAAATTTCATGATTTGTTTCCCTGTAAGTTGTGATTATAAATAGAATGGTCCAGTTCCTAGTGTGACCTGTAATAGCACTTTTATTCAGGGTAAGAGGTAAGTGGCATTTAACTCTGTTGGGGAAGCACATAATATTTGGATGCTGAATGCCTGTGCTTTAGCAGTATACCAGGATAGAGGGCATCTTCACCCGGTTTTACTTCTTTGATAAGAGCGATAGACTGTCAATCGGCAACTCTGATCACAAATTGATTTACTTATAAACAAGCCCTAAGGAGAATGGACAAACCTTTCTAGGATTTTAAGCACTAATTACCCCCCGGGGAAAGTACGCAACATTATTGTGTTGGTTTGAAATGTACCATATTACCATGGGTACTAATAATTTGAATAATTATTTAAGCGCAGTAGAGTATATATTTATAGTAGCTGCGCTATATAAATGTTCATATTATTATTATTACAGAAAAAAAACTTACAGAGTAACGTGTGCATAAAATGCATACCTGTTTATGGTAAAAATCCATACATTTATTCATACAATTCATGTTTTCTTCAGATTGAAGCCATAAAGTATGTTGTAGGCATTCCATTTCCAATTCACTATACCCCCTTAGATATTGTATGAACTTTTGTTTCTTTAAAATGTTATTAATGTGACAGAACAGTGTGAACAATCTAAACAATTTAGCAAAAAGTGTTCGGTGTAATAATTGTTTCCAGGGCTGTATCATGTCAATGATGTAATTTAATTAATAATGAATAAGAATAAGAATCACTATGGAAACCAGCACTAAATAGACCACAACCCCTTCCGTGACAAAAACAAATGTAATTTGGCAAAAAAAATCTATTTATGAATGGTGCAATGCTTGTAGATATAAATACATGTGTTTTTCAATGATGAAATTACTAACAATGGAAAAGCAAAATGGTGTCTGGCCGTCAGACATTACTTTGAAGTAAACATAAATCAAGTACATAGATTTTCCCTAGCAACTACTGCAAACTTCTGTATAAACTTGGCTTTTTATTTTCTGAGGGGATTCCTTTCTCAAAACTAAATAAAAAATGCCGACTCATGTTTATATGTGATAAACTTGATTTTCTAATTAAGTGATCAAAACAAACAAATAACCCTTCCTACATTAAGATATATGTCTGTTCGTCTACGTTTGCCTTACCAAACACCAAATTTCAAAAATTGTGATGAAGCTACTTCATACAGCATTCAACTGAATAAAACTATAACACTTGTTTAGGTTGGAAAATGTTTTCAGAAATAATTTTGAAAGTTTATAGAAATAGAGAAATCGTAAAACCATTAACCTTGGTCCATGGCGAATTGCCGTTAATCACACGGTCTTGCATGACCTTTGCCTTAGGTTCCCATTATGGGCAGTGGAATTCTGAAGGAAAAACACCAGAAAATCATGCAGTAGCCAAAAGCTCGAATTGTTCCAGGGTTCTATACAGAGGTGTTTGGTTCAGCAATTAGGGCATTACTGGAGATCCTTTCCTATCCAGCTTGGCCACATGGACATTGTATAACAGTGTAAACTCTATCAATATAGACTGAATGGTCAGGGAAAGGTCACAAACTTGAGTTTTAGATGAATTTGCTGGTAGTTAATTAATATATGGGTGCCACTTGGTGAAGTGCTGTTCTTATGACGTATAAGGTATAGCAGATAGTCTACGCGACGTCACACACACATTATGTCAAGTTAAATTGTGTTCAGGTTTGGGTTTAGGTTACCGGTTTGGCATACAATAGTTTTTCAGACGACGGGGTTGGCAGTTTGCTCGGATATGGGCCACATATACAGGCGTCCGCAGGTCTGAATAGGCACAAGTGGTGTGAAGACTGTTGAGCATACCCCAATCTCCGCATGATAGGTGTGCAAAATGAGGTAGCTTCATTTTGGGAGTGACTGCACATTTAGACGACCAAGGGGCAGTTGCAAGATGTCTTTCCGTGACCTATGGGTGCTGATATTCCCATTTTGAATAGGCTAACAGGGTGACTAGAGTAGCGCAGGCGTTGGTGACCCACTTGCGCTTGCTGGGCAAGTACCAGACGAAGGTGATTGGGGTTAAAGAGTGTCTTGGTAACTACTTACTTGTTGAGATGCTCTATGTGAAGCACCCGGAGTGTAAATCTGGTGGGCACATGAATCCTCAAGTTAATCTCGTGGTCTCAACATTGAGTGTGACTTCTAGTTTACATGCATGGGCACGCGATTCAGCACGAAGCTTGGATGTTTTCACAATATGCTGTCTTATAGATAGGGCTATGCCCAAGGATGGAGTAGACTGATGTACATTTCATGCCACAAGGGCCTTCAATACAGCATACGCAGTTGTTCCTTGATCAAAGTTGGCATTGTAGGTAGTAAAGGTGCTATTTGTAGGTCAACTGCCTGTCTAGCTTTACCCTGCAATATGGTGGAGGGCAGAGTAGACCCATTGACCTTCACTATGAGCATGAGATGGAAGTTTGCTTCATTGGCGAATTGTAGTCGGTTTGCAGCGCCCAGCGTTTGTGTCCAATGTTTTAGTAAGTTGCTATTAGGGCCATGACCGTTGTCAGAGTATCATCTCCTTTTGAGCAAAGGTTGCCTTAGCAGAAGATGGCAAGATCAACTGCATAGCAGTATTGATGTGATGAAGTTTTGGTTGATGTACTTATTGCAAGAAGCAACGGTTCCATTGCCGTGAGGTGGGCCGTTACTAAGATACCGAGAAGGATGGAACGTTCGTCAGTGGTTTAATAGAGGGGGAGGATGCTGGTGATTGAACCCGCTAGGTGGCGGTCATGGGCCATCTGAAGGAACTTTATGGTAAGACCCTGGTGTAATACATTCTTGTCTGCATCATCCATTAGAGCAACAAGGGTGTGGATAAGCAAGAGAAGGTGATACTGTTATAACTCACTGGCAGGTTTTGTGCATTTGGCAGGATCTCATTCATGCTGTCAGCATAGGCCTAGTGAAGACACAGAAGCATCCGACTCTCCCAATAAATTGGTGGATCAGTTAATGTTATTACTATGTAATATTGCATGAAAAACCGCCTTGTCTTACACGCATGGTACCAGCATATAAGATGGCAAAATATTGACCTCTCCTCCCAAGCTACAAGCCCAAGGAATTTGGCAAATTTGTCTGGGACAATATTGATCTGCAAGATGCTGTTTAAGTCCCTCAAATGATGCTAGTAATAAAATCCAAAATAGTTTGCGCTCGTCGTTTCTATACTGGGAAGCCTCATAACACAAGATTTGTTAAAGCTGGACTGCATGGCAAACATTCTGATAAAAGGGGTGCTCCTGGCAGTGTTATACATGGGAAACACCACAACTGATCCCTCAGGATACACAAGCTGGTAGCTGAAGCTATACAGCGCATAACATGGAGAGTATTCACAATCTGGATGCAGACATCTTGGAGATGAGGACGTTGATTATATCGCTACTGAACATTCTTAGTGAAATGCGCCACCAACCCAACATTCAAAGGACTCGATATTACTTAAACAAGCTGTATGTTGACTTCTGGGCCAGTCCTGATGGCCTTGTGAAGGTGTTCCTGGGGCCCATATCCCCTTACCCTTATCATTCAAAATGGTCTCTATTCTTCATCAGTTCATTTGGGGTCGACATGTGAAAGGAGCCTGACTTCATCTAGCATTTGTCTGGCTATTCCTGCCATACATGATCGCATTTGACCATGTCAATTATGAGAACTATATGTCTAACTATATCATGGGCAGATATATTGCAGTTGCCAGTCACTCATCCGAATTCCCATGCCCACCATTCTCAAGGAGGCGATCGATCGTGACCAGTTTAGTAGTGAAGAGACCAGAGTGATTTGTGTATATTTGTATGACGTTGTAATATACACATAGGCATGATATGGGCTTAAGTTATATACAATCTAAATTGGGGGTAACTTTCAATATTGCAAACTATCATATAAATTATGATTATCTATACCAATGATTTGAAGGTTATTATTATGCCGGTTTGGGCTATATTCATCATCATTAAATCAAGTTCTTTGTCACTTCTTATTAGTACGTCTTGTGCGTATGGATAATAATCAATTTCTTGAGTACTGTCGAATCGCGACAACAAGTATCATGTTGATTCTCTCCACACAGCTAGACAAAAGCGATTGGATTTTTATAAACTTAAAGGGACTTAGTAACATTGTCCAAATCCTCAAAATAAATTTTTCATTCTAGCGGTTCCCTCATACCTTGTTGTATTCGTAGTAACAATAACATCATGGGACATGTTTCGGTTTTTCAAATTTCCCTTTCGTTACAAAGATATGTACGATCGAAGTATTCAGATAAGAAAAACTCCGGGCGAGTTTTTCTTCTGTGTACAAAGTGAGTGCAGTGAGTTATTGAATATCACTTTGCATTTTCGCTCATTACTTGGCCATGCAATGTCCATTTGACTTGAAATTTTCACACAATACCCTGTGGCCATATGAGATAACAATAATATACATTGCATCAACCATTCATCACTTTTTGCACATGTCACCAAAGTTACTAGATCCCTTTAAGAGGCTCTAGACTTGAACCTTTCGATGCAGCATTCGGTTTCATACATTCCCTGTAACTGAAATCGTTACGTTTAGCCACTAACTTCAAATTTGTAACATATCTTGAAGACTGGTGGTTATACAAACTTTGATGTTCTGGGGCAATTTTGAACACCATAATGACATGCATTTTGAACCCTAAAATGGCTGCCATATTGAATTAGAATACGTCCTTGACTTGATAAATGTAGGTATATACGTAAATGATTTTCTAGCACTTTGAAACGCATGTTAAACACTTATTTCAACTTTACATTTTGTCTAGAAAGGAATTTATACCAAATATGATGTTTTTATGGCGGCCATTTTGAAACCTATAATTGCTGTCATCATAGATTAGAATACTTACTTGACTTAACACATCTTGGTATACGTCAACATGATTTCCTTGTACCTGAACACATATGTTTGGACACTTATTTGAACTTTCTAACCTGTCTAGAAGCAAAGTTATGGAATTTTCACTTTTCAACGGCGGCCATTTTGTTTTGTATAATGGCCGCCATCTTGGATTAGACTTGTCCTTGAACTTGAAACCTTCATACGATCATTTTAAAAGATTGTTCGTATCTGAAAACATATATTTAGACACTTTAATAAACTTTCCAACTTGTCTATAAGGGAACAAGTGGAAGAAAATTAAAAATGTCGGCCATTTTGGACGCCATCTTGAATTCTGCCAAACCCGCAAATTGGATTATAGGGGACCTAAAATGTGTTGTTCTTCATACTTTTCTGGACCTATCTTGAAAATTGTGGATTGTTCAGAATAATATCTGGGCTTTACCTGACTATTTTGCCAAGCTATTGCACTACTATGGAATCTATTCTTTCTCCAAGAGACATGTAACATAAAATGAAGAATCAAGCGTGTACTGAAGTATGTATTGGTTGTTGCTAGGGGACAGGTATGTTGCTAGGAAACATTACTTGATTGATATCTACTTCAAATTCATGTTTGCCGACCAGGCAGCATTTTGCCTTTCCATTTACAGTGATTTCATCAAAGGAAAACACTTTGTTATGTCCACAATGGTTGCATCATTTGTAAAGAAGTAATTTTGTTAAATTCCAGTTTGATATCTTTTCAAAGTGGCGTGGTCTATTCAGCACTGGTTTCCATGGTGATTATTCAAGTTGCGGCTATTTAAGTTGTCATTTTTAATAACTTCAGACAATTCCCTATAAAATGAGGCATGTTGTTGCTTTAATTCATCCGGGTATATTACAATATAAAATTTTGGCTCTTGCCTGTCACTTATTGCGCATTTAAAGGGAGAGATCCACTTTTGCAAGCCAAAATTCAAAAGTTGCGAGGTTATTGTCTTATATGAAAGAAAATGTCATTTAATAGCATGCCTGAAAAAATTAGGGCTTGAAATCTCTTTTTCGTGGAGTTATAGACCTAAAACTGAACTAGATGTTGAATTTGTCACTTTAGACGAATTAAAGGTTATACATATTGAAATTTCGATATGATGATATTGACTTTTCAACGCGTAATATGATGATGTCATAACATTGACTTGGCATAAATGAATGACACCAAATGGGGTAACAATATCAATTCATAACAAAAGGGGAGGGGGGAGCTCTTTAATTGACCAAAATGACTGTAAAATGGCTCTGTACCTGACGTCTTATTTCAATCATATCACACCTTTCCTTTGGCCGATTTTGACCCGGTTTTCAGTATGCTAAAGCTGAGTTTCCTCTACACAATCATTTTTTCGATTTTATTTCACGATTTGAGCACGGGAACAGGTCGTAATTGAAGGTTGAACTTTTTTTTTCTTTATCGTGCACTATGATGACTTTACCAAATCTGATTGGCCAATGTTAAAATTGTAAAAATATGTGCAACTCATACTCTTTCAGAATATGAACAAAATATTTGGATATATCCATGTATCAAAGAAGTTGTGACCGATAAGAGAAGTGCATGTTTGACCAGATTTAGCCAATTTTCACACTCTTTGCGCGATTTCAACTTTAAGCGGTCAATTCGATGACTTTAGAAGATTTACTCGGCATAAAGGGAGTATGAATTCGTATCTACAACTCATAATCTATCCAAATATTCAAATAAAATTGGGTTTTTGTCGACTTTTGAAAAAGTTATGGCCGAATTAAAAAAGGATGTTTTTACCATATTTGGCCAATTATTTGTTTAGAACTGTTCGCCCTTAGATGTTAGATGGCGCTGTTCAGACTTAGCCAATTTTCACACTGGTGCGCTTTTTAAATCTTAACGGTCAATATGATGACTTTGTAACATTTACTCGGCATAAATGAGGTATGAATTCGCATCTACAACTCATAATCTTTCCGGATATTCAAAGAAATTTGCGAGTTTGTGGACTTTTAAAAAAGTTATGGCCGATAAGAGACCAGACTTGGGAAATTTTCACACTCGTGCACTATTTAATTTTTAACCGTCAATATGATGACTTTATAACATTTACTCGGCATAAATGAGGTATCTATTCGCATCTACAACTCATAATCTATCCGAATGTTAAAATAAAATTGGGTTTTTGTGGACTTTTTACAAAGTTATGCCCGAATTAAAAAAATGGTTGTTTTTGAGCATTTTCAGATTTTAAGATCCTTAGACGGGCGCGTACGCGCTTGGTACTTGGCGCATGCGCATGCGCATACTCGGAAAAGTTGCCACTCGGCGTGATAATTATTAGTGCTAAATTTAAAGGGAAATAGAAGATGCATGACTGAGATACATCCATGAATGTAATTTCACAAAATGGCGTCCCGATGACGTCACGAACAGTTGGCGGCACCCAAAAGTTTGGCAGTTCTAAGTTAGACCAAGATCTATCATTCCGCAAAGTTTCAGGACAATAGCTGCACCCGTTATTGAGGTATCCGACGAACAAAATCCTTGTTTTCGTGTCTCTATGCATTGGCATACAGACACAAAAACAATACTAGATGTTGAATTCGTCACGTTTGACGAATTAAAGGTTATACATATTGAAATTTCGATATGATGATATTGACTTTTCAACGCGTAATACGATGATGTCGTAACATTTACTTGGCATAAACGAATGACACCAAATAGGGTAACAATATTAATTCATAACACTAGATGTTGAATTCGTCACTTTTGACGAATTAAAGGTTATACATATTGAAATTTCGATATATTATGATAATTGACTTTTCAACGCGTAATTATGATGATGTCATGACATTTACTTGGCATAAATGAATGACACAACATAGGGTAACAATATTCATTCATAACAAAAGGGGAGGGGGGAGCTCTTAAATTGACCAAAATGACTGTAAAATGGCTCTGTACCTGACGTCTTATTTCAAACATATCACACCTTTCCTTTGGCCGATTTTGACCCGGTTTTCAGTATGCTAAAGCTGAGTTTCCTCTCCACAATCATTTTTTCGATTTTATTTTACGATTTGAGCACGGGAACAGGTCGTAATTGAAGGTTGAACTTTTTTTTTACTTTATCGTGCACAATGAAGACTTTACCAAATCTGATTGGCCAATGTTAAATTTGTAAAAATATGTGCAACTCATACTCTTTCAGAATATGTAAAGATATTTGTATATATCCATGTATCAAAGAAGTTGTGACCGATAAGAGAAGTGCATGTTTGACCAGATTTAGCCAATTTTCACACTCTTTGCGCGATTTCAACTTTAACCGGTCAATTCGATGACTTTAGAAGATTTACTCGGCATAAAGCAAGTATGAATTCGTATCTACAACTCATAATCTATCCAAATATTCAAATAAAATTGGGTTTTTGTCGACTTTTGAAAAAGTTATGGCCGAATTAAAAAAGGATGTTTTTACCATATTTTGCCAATTATTTGTTTTGAATTGTTCGCCCTTAGATGTTAGATGGCGCTGTTCAGACTTAGCCAATTTTCACACTCGTGCGCTTTTTAAATCTTAACGGTCAATATGATGACTTTGTAACATTTACTCGGCATAAATGAGGTATGAATTCGCATCTACAACTCATAATCTTTCCGGATATTCAAAGAAATTTGCGAGTTTGTGGACTTTTTAAAAAGTTATGGCCGATAAGAGACCCACACTTGGGAAATTTTCACGCTCGTGCGCTATTTAATTTTTAACCGTCAATATGATGACTTTATGACATTTACTCGGCATAAATGAGGTATGAATTCGCATCTACACCTCATAATCTATCCGAATATTAAAAGAAAGTTGGGTTTTTGTGGACTTTTAAAAAAGTTATGCCCGAATTAAAAAATGGTTGTTTTTGAGCATTTTCAGATTGTAAGATCCTTAGACGGGCGCGTACGCGCTTGTTACGTGGCGCATGCGCATGCGCATACTCGGAAAAGTTGCCACTCGGCGTGATAATTATTGGTGCTAAATTTAAAGGGAAATACAAGATGCATGACTGAGATACATCCACTAATGAAATTTCACAAAATGGCGTCCCGATGACGTCACGAACAGTCGGCGGCACCCAAAAGTTTGGCAGTTCTAAGTTAGACCAAGATCTATCATCTGGCAAAGTTTCAGGACAATAGCTGCACCCGTTATTGAGGTATCCGACGAACAAAATCCTTGTTTTCGTGTCTCTATGCACTCGCATACAGACACAAAAACAATACTAGATGTTGAATTCGTCACTTTTGACGAATTAAGGTTATACATATTGAAATTTCGATATGATGATATTGACTTTTCAACGCCTAATATGATGATGTCATAACATTTACTTGGCATAAATGAATGACACAAAATAGGGTAACAATATTAAATTTTGCTAATTTGCGTGCGCGCGGACAGATTTTTTGAATTATCCGCCGATAGATGGCGCAATTTTCCACTCCAAATCATGGTCGTAATTGAAGGTTGAACTTTTCTTTTACTTTATCGTGCACTATGGAGACTTTACAAAATCGGATTGTCCATTGTTAGGTATGTATAAATATGTGCAACTCATACTCTTTCAGAATATGAACAAATATTTGGATATATCCATGTATCAAAGAAGTTATGACCGATAAGAGAAGGGCATGTTTGACCAGATTTAGCCAATTTTCACACTCGTGCGCGATTTCAACTTTAACCGTCAATTCGATGACTTTATAACATTTACTCGGCATAAATGAGGTATGAATTCGTATCTACAACTCATAATCTATCCGAATATTAAAAGAAAATTGGATGTTTGTGGCCTTCTAAAAAGTTATGGCCGAATAAAAAAAGGATGTTTTTACCATGTTTTGCCATTTTGCCTGCGCGCGTAATTTTGACTTTGACGCGCGCGTACTCCGTCATTATGAGTCAAGAATGGCTCAAATTGATAGGGTGCATTAAGGAATGTGTAAGGATTGCAAAACATGTAAAAAAAATACATTTTTCTTATTCATTCGCGTTACGCGCGCAAATACGCGCGCGCCGACGCGCATGCGCGGAATTTTTTGAAACGCTTAAAATTGTCTGAAACATATAGTAAATTACTCGGGTTAGGGTTTTGAGCATTTAAAAAAAAAAATTGAATTGACGGACGCGTACGCGCGCGTCTCCGAGTGTAATTCCACGCGCATGAGCTTAAAAGATAACTATTGACCTGATTAATATTGATACGAAATTTGAATTGAAATTGATATTTCATAACTGAGATATAATGATTATTAAAATTTGACAAAATGGTGTCCTGATGACGTCACAGTCATGTGACGTCACTGAAAAGGTTAGCAGATCTAAGTTAGATCATGATCTATCATCATGTGAAGATTCATGAAATTTAATTCATGTGATCTTCAGATATGCGACGCACAAAATCAGGAAGAAGAAGAATAAATAATAATAATAATAATAAAAATTCGAACGAAATCAATAGGTTATACATATGTATATGTATAACCTAATAAACTGAGGGACGTCGGTTAATTATGTACATACGTATTTTTGGCCGGTGAGTAAGTTCGTACATAGATTTCACGGAGTGCCAGATCGGTATGCATGACCCCTACGTGACCCCCGCTAGCTACGTGAGCCGCGCATAAGTACTAATGTGTGAGCGTTTACCAAGCAAAATACCCAAACTTCGCTTAAACTGACTACATGTAATTATATATTCTTTCTTTTTGAGATCTTTTTCCGTGACATACGTTAACAAATGTCGGCTTCACAATACCTTTACGAGAATTAGTACTATATTGTTGTAATATTATGCTAAATCAGTTGAACTCCTTTATTGACCGATATATAGTTTAAATGGAGGGACGCATTCGTTTTTCATTCGTAGAATCCAAATTAGAGGGCTGTTCGCTCTGATTTTTTGTTTGCGTGTTACATTGATCCCCATCCGTCAACTGAAAGCTGTTCAGACGTTTTGTAAAAGTGGATCTGTCCCTTTAACACACTTTGCAGCATTTACATCATACTAGTTGCCATAGCAACGGATTATCAATTTAGCCTTAAATGGTGTATATGGATTCCTGGACCTCATGCCTTCCGAGGAAATCACATTTAGCCATATACACCGCACGAGTAATGAGTAATGTGAGTTTCCATGAATTACATACAAATATTAATGCAATTAGAAGTAAGGATTATGTCACTGACCTTGAGTTGACCCGTAATGACCCCTAATGACCTTAGCAATAATGTTTTGTACTTGATTTTCTATAATCTGATAGGTGGTACAACATTCCTTAGTCCCTGAAAAAATCATAAACCTATGATGACTGGATATCAAAATGTTTTATTTGTTGTCGACATTTCGTTTTTCAGTGGAATCCACCGTTTCTGGGGGATGTATTTGACCATGCGTCATAAAAACGGCGTTGCCATGGTAACGTGCAACTTTTTGGGGTCGAAAATTCCAGTTTCGGATAGGTGAGATTTGTACCTTTATAATGATACCATAAATAATTGGTCGTCCGAGGGATGCAGCCAACTCCATTTTTAAGCCACTTTTCAGGTATTGGCTCATGGACTTATATGTTACTTTAGTCAACAGATCTAGAAGCGCGTGCCTGTTGGTGACGCTAGCCGACCGGAGCGTTCAAAAAGTTAATCACAACTCCTTATGCAACACCCCCTGGCCTGGAATTCCCCTTGAAAAATATGACTATACTTACGAGTCTCGCAGTTATATCCTTCATAATCTGATGGACAGTCACATGTATAATCTCCTGGTGTGTTGATGCAATTCCCTCCATTTTGACAGGGAGACCCCCCATCACATTCGTCTATGTCTGGAAATAGAACAAAACACATTTTAATTTCTTATAAACAATTATGATCGAATGAACAGTATTATCCCAATGAATAGGTTAGCTACAGCTACATCATGTACAAAGTGGATTAAATATTGAATACGCTAATATCTTCGCGTACAGATTATTTCGCGAATGAGAGGGCAACAGACATTTTTACGAGATATTGATTTTGCAATCGGCATACAGCGTGCTTGTCATGACGCTGAGAAAATACATTCAAAAGTAGGCACAAAAATGCAGTGCCTTTATGTAAACAAATCTTCTTCTTAACATGACAAATTATATAATGTGAACGCATAAACGTAATCAGTGGTGTTTTTTCAGTTCAGACGCTTTTTCAACAATTTTCATTTCTGTATTATCAGTTTTGGTGTGTTTACATTCACCTACATTCATTGTTATTGTTTTGTCTATCGTTCATGTCCTGTTGTCACGTTGTGTTGAGTTAACATGAAGTGTTATGTTTGTGATGAAACTATAAAAAAGAAATCAGTTACGATATAAATGTAAATGCTCTAGACAAGCACATACAAATTGTGCTAACGAACAAATCTCAACTCATAATGATTGGGTGTGTCCATATTGTTTTGCAAATAAATTTCCATTCAATCATTTTATAGATGATAAAGAGTACAATGACGCCTTGCGCGTCTTCTTTCGATGCAATGAAAATATTGATTTGTTACGATTGAATGACCTAGCATTTGATAATTTCTCATTGAACTCAGAGGATGGTGGGATTGATTTAGAACATAATGGTACCCCATGTCAATATTATTTTAGTGATGAATTTAATGAAGCTTTTACTGTGAATAATACAAAGGAAAATATATCCTTATTTCACTAAAACGCACAGAGTTTTCCTTCAAAATATTTTCGCATTCAAAGTTTGCTTGCATCACTTGAGCATAAGTTTGATGTGTATGCTTTCACAGAAACGTGGTTTAAGAAAAATGTACCCTCGATGTATAAACTCTTTGATTATAATTGTTTTCATAAACACCGTGAAAACAGAAAGGGTGGAGGTGTATGCTTGTATATAAATCCTAAGTTTAAGGTAAAAGAACGGCCTGATCTTCAATTTTCTACCGACACAGTCGATACTCTATTTATTGAACTTGAGCGAGAAACAAAGAAGAATATTATTGTAGGGGTTATATACAAAGCTCCAAACTCGAACTCAGATAAATTTATTGATTCACTATCAATTTGTGTTGAAAAAATATCTAATTAAAATAAGCAGTGCTACTTGACCGGAGACTTTAATTTTTACTTGCTCAAACACTCCTCCCATGAAGATACTGAACGATTTCTCAATACATTATTATCATGCAGCCTCAGACCTTTGATTACGAAGCCGACCCGTGTCACTACCCACTCATCAACTTGTATTGATAATGTGTTTACAAATGTGAAAATCCCATTAATTCTGGTTTATTGTATACAGATGTGTCGGACCATTTTCCGGTATTTCAAATTACACAGGTCACTGATCCACTCCCGAGCAAATTATTAGATTAAAGTAATAGACAAAGAATTGATATTAATTATATGAAAGAGGAATTAAGTAATTTAGATTTTAGCTTGATTTTGAACAGTAGTGATGTTAATGTAGCATATGAACAGCTTGTTGAAGTACTATATAATGTGTGTAAAAACATAAGATCATAGAGTCTGTGAATAAAAGGAAATATTGTCCTAAAAAACCCTGGATAACAAAAGGGATCACTCATTCGATCAATCGAAAGCAACGTTTATATAAGAAATATATGTCCTCGAAGTCAGTAACTGATCGATTAAAATATACTAAATATAGAAATAAATTGAATGCTATCATACAATTATCAAAGAAATTATACATTGCAAAGAAAATACAAGATAGCGCATCAGACTTAAAGCGAACCTGGACAATAATTAAAGAATTACTTGGTACTAAAAAAAAAAAAAAAATATTACCATCTTTCATTACAATACTGATCAATTAAACCCAACCAAAAAATAAGTCCCCTTAATCAAATAACATAACTTTTTAACAAAAAGGTTTGAGCAAAATAACTCGGCAGGATTGTTCCTAGACTTATTGACTTACATATGTGTGAAAATTAAATTGGTCCGTCGAGTCATGCATGAGTGACCACACATCAAAGGCAAAATGTTCTCTTTTTGTTTATTGTGACTTTTAAAAAGTGACATTTTTGCATTTAATGTGTGCTCACCCATGCATGGTATGGCGGATCAAGTTCAAGCAATTGCTTGAATTCATATGCACAAGCTTTTGCTTGTTAGTGGAGCAGATAGGCGTAACAATCGTGCAAATAGTCATACAAGCAAGCAAATTGGCATGTACATTACCTGTTGTCCACTTTTTCAGAAAAAAAATCTGGCCACGCAAAATTTCAACATGGCGGCCATTTTCCAAGATGGCCGCCAAAAGGCTACCTTTTGTTATAAAAAGAGAAATAATCAGTAGATTTCAGGGATCTTGGAGTCGATTCAAATTATGAATGGTATGCCGAAACCACATGTGCTACATGTAGTAACTATCCAGTGGTGTATCTACTGTTAAAATCCAATATGGCGGCCATTTTCCAAGATGGCCGCCAAAAAAAGCTACTTTTTGTCATAAAAAAAAAGAATTAATCAGTAGATTTCAATGATCTTGGAGTCGATTCCAATTATATATGGTATGCAGAAACTAAATGTGCTATATTTAGTCCCTATCCAGTGGTGTAGATACAGTTACAATTAAATATGGCGGCCATTTCCCGAGATGGCGGCCAAAAACCTACTCATTTAACTGTCATAACAAGAGAACTAATTAGTCGAATGCAATGATCTAGGAGTTGATTCAAATAAATGATGGTACACAAAAACCGAATGTGCAACATGCAGTCCTCTACCAGTGATGTAGCTACTGTAAAATCCAGCGTGGTGGTCATTTTCCAAGATTGCTGCCAAAAAGCTACAATTTTGCATACAAATCGGTTGAGGTGGTACATTTTAATGCATTTTGGAGTGGATTAAAAATGTACATTTTTCACCAAGAAACAATTACATGCTACACACTACTTTCTACATCGGTTCTAGGCTAGTTTTCAAATTACGGCAATGTCAGCGCCGATGGCATCTATTCTTCGTGTACGAGGCAGCTTCAGGAGGAAGATATAACCAAATGACTAACAACCATGAGCAAACATTGCAAGCTCAGATAAGTAGAATAAGCTACAAGCGAACAACAGTGAATTGTGATTATTATGAGCAACCCAATCCAGTAAGAATCTGAAGGCCTTCTTTTGCTAGAAATTGATCTAATCTAGGTGCGCGAATGTTGCTAACGGCTAGACTTCTTGAAGGTATGGAAGTGGCTGGAAATGAAGCGAGTGCAGTTATTAAAGTGCATTCGATGGAATACAATTTTATAGAACCACAACCAGAAATATCGAGCGGTTATTACAACGCACACATCCCGGAATCATTCAGCTAAGAGAATCAGCCGACCCTGTAGACCCTGCAGCACTCGGTGACTGTATAAAAGTCCAAATTACAATATTGATATGCCACGGATGAAGTCTTTGAAGCATAAGACTGGTACCATGTATATTATTTGTTGATACATATTTCATTCAGAGCATGAAGTGTAAGAGTAAAATTAGTGGAGGGGGGGGGGGGGGGGGGGGGGGGGTCCGGGGAGGTGACTGGTAAAGAGAACTGACAGATCTGTTAAAAGCTTGTATGTAGGACATGTGGTTGTCGTGATGGAGGTCGAAACTGCTCACTGCAGCATTCTAATTGTATGCTCATTCTAGAATATTGTTTGAATTGATCCTTTACCTGTACTTAGGCGAAAACAAATGTTAGTTGCAGTACCTGCAGGTGGTAATTGCTCCAAATGATATATTATGGAGACATAAACTGAAATGCAGTGTCCTGATGTATATCAGTTCCGTGCTTGAAACAAGGGGCGGTTGACTTTCGTTCCAGAATAGTTCCTGGAGGTTAAAACGGAGTGAGATCTGTCAATCTCTTTGATGATAAATGTTTGGTTTACTGCTTGAATATTTCTGATATGTTGACAAAACAAACCTTTACTTTCAATCTCTATTCCATCCTGGAAAATACTCAATAACAGATTTAGTTGGTTTGGTCACATTGTGCGGATGGAACATGACGTGCCTGCAATGCAAGCATATTGCAGTCATATGACATCAGGGAACAGACCACAGGTAGGAGGAGAAGGCCACGAATTAGATGGATTGCTGGAGTCATAAATTGTATTTGACACTAGCCCATGCAATCTAACGCGCTTATTAGCAGAGAAGCTTGTATGATATCCCTCGGGTGACATCCTCTGGTTATGCGGCTAGTAGATTAAAGGTTGTGAAACACATTTGTAAACACCGCGGATCTTTCTCAAAATGTGCATGTAGCTAGGAAATTATGTTAAATAAAATGTGTGAGAAATATCAAATCAATTAAACCCTTACTTCTTCAATAAACGAATTTAATATCGGAAAAAAAGTCTTGAGGTAACTCAGCAGTGTTGGGTCCAAGACCAGAGGGTCCGAGATCAAGAACAAGATCAAGACCAAGATTTAGCGATTTTGAAAACATGAATAAATACAAAATTTGATTTCTCTCTTACCTGATCAAAAAGGGACATCAAACTTAAATTGTAGAATGTGTCCGTTAAGAGCTTTCGTTCAGGCCTACAAGTTACAAGATTTGTTTTCCCACCTGGTTTGGTGGATGCAAATGTGTTACACTGCCTTTAAAGGAGACCTAAACGTTCCATATTCTTTACATTATTGTAGTCATCTTGGATTTTCCAGTACCTACGCAACTGGAAACTGGATAGGCTCGGATGTCGCACATTTGAGATGTACTTATAATACACATTTATATCGACTCCAAGAACATTGGGATTGACCAACAGTGTCAATATTCATTAGGTGATTCTGTCGTTAGTTTGATTTCCACCATCGTGGTAATCAACTCGGTCACATTCTTATCAGTTTCTGACAGTTTTGTCACTACTGTCAACAACCCCAGCTGTGTTTACTGCCCCCCGAGGCCCAGTGCTATCACAGAGAGAGGGGCAAGTGATAAGAAAGTGTCAACACTGATAAAAAAAAATCTCCTGGATGCAGGCTTGAGAGCGAAAAACTCGCACCGCTTGTCAGGCCCTCAGTAGCGGTTTTCAGCAAGCGATACAATTACGTCATGTTATGTTAAAATATCGCTTGTTGGCAACCATGTTAGGAAAAATGTGCGCCATAGTGGATTTTTGCAATAGCTACTGAATGTAACACTTTTGGTATCATTAAACCAAACATTATTTCAATCGACTTTGTATTTTAATGATACAAAGTATTTATGGCGGCCATCTTGGAGATGGTTGTCATGTTTGATTTTCCAGTAGCTACACAATTAAATAGGTCTGGAAAAGCAAATTAGGTTTCCACAAATCATTCAGAACTAAATCGACTTATTGAAATTGACCAACTTACCCAATGAATATGCAGAAATGTAGCTTTTTCAGCAATCATCAAGGGAAATGGCCGCCATATTGGATTTCAACTGTAGCTACGCCATTTGATAGGGACTAAAAATATTGAACATTACACTCTAAAAATGAAGGTGCTAAAAACGAGTGCTGCTCGCGATCGTGCACCTGGAGGAGCTAATTTAGCACTACAAGTGTAAGTAGTGAATAAAAGTCTGCGAGGTGCTAAAAGATCGGTGCTGAAAACTGGTGCTGTGAGAACAGCACCACAACGTGCTAAATTCGTAACAATAGAAACTGTATGATACTTTCGTTAGAGTGCATTTGGCTTCCCGTGATGCGAGTTAGCTCAGTCGGTATCGCGTCTGACTTGGACGCGTGGGATCAAAGGTTTGAATCCTACTATCGGACATCTTTATCCTGCTTCTTTTACCACGAAATACATATGAGCTAAATTAAGTTCCGAGTTATCGGAAGCCACCCCTCCCCCCGTATTATCTTTTAGCACTATGGGTTTTATTCATCACACACAATGTGCATTTCTCAGCACCAAAAGTGCAAATTCGGTAACACCTCAAGTGGTGCTAAACTAGCACTTGTATAAGTGCCAAACCAGCACAGGCGGTGCTGTCCCTATGCGAGCACCGAAAAGGTGCTGAATGTAGCCCTCCAAGTGCTAAAAACAGCACTTCTGTTTTGTTAGTGTAGGTTTCTGCATATATCGACTGCAAGATCAATGAAATCAACTAATTATTTCTCTTCTAATGACAAAAAGTAGATTTTTAGCGGCCATCTCGGAAAATCGCCATTAACAGTAGATACACCACTGGATAGTTACTACATGTAGCACATGTGTTTTCTGCATACCATATATAATTGGAATCGACTCCAAGATCATTGAAATCTACTGATTATTTATCTTTTTATGACAAAAAGTAGCTTTTTTGGCGGCCATCTTGGAAAATGGCTGCCATATTGGATTTTAACAGTGGATACACCACTGGATAGTTACTACATGTAGCACATGTGGTTTCGGCATACCATATATAATTGGAATCGACTCCAAGAACATTCAAATCTACTGATTATTTCTCTTTTTATGACAAAAAGTAGCTTTTTTGGCAGCCATCTTGGAAAATGGCCGCCATATTGGATTTTAACAGTAGATACACCACTGGATAGTTACTACAAGTAGCATATGGGGTTTCTGCACACCATATATAATTGGAATCGACTCCAAGATCCTTGAAATCTACTGATTATTTCTCTTTTTATGACAAAAAGTAGCTTTTTGGCGCCCATCTTGGAAAATGGCCGCCATGTTGGAATTTTGAGTGGCCAGATTTTTTTTCTGAAAAAGTGAACTAAAGGCAATGTACATGCCAATTTGCTTGCTTGTATGACTATTTGCACGATTTCCTTGATGTTTAACACTTATCTGCCCCACTATGTGCTGAAACCTTTTGCTTGCACTGCCTAAGCAATTGCTTACGTGTTGGACAAAGGATCGTTACGGTTGTGCGAACATCGCACTGCAGGACAACAACGCTTCGTGCCCGACCTGGCAGCAGTATTTTTGCTTATGCAAATATAGGGGGAAACGGCACAGAGCATTAGGGGGGTTTCTGTGCAGATCGATGGACAAAAATTGCGGTAAAAAGTCTAAAATAACAGAAATTTTATTAAATATGAAATCACAACATAACCTCTGGAATAAGGAGCGCGTAATCATCCTGAAACGGTATGAAAATTTGATCCTTAAACGCGAATGCCCTGAGTAAGCAAGAGCTCAAGCTGGTCTGGATGTGCTTGAAAAAACGCAAGCAATTGCTTATCAAGACAAGTAAAAGGTTCGTTTTATGCATACGGTTTCAAGCAATTGCTTGTTTGGTAAGCAATTGCTTACGAGCAGTAAGCAATTGCTTGTGCTTGTAAGCAAATGCTTTTGCTTGCAAGCAATTGCTTGTTTTCATGCATACCGATTCAAGCAAAAGGCTAGCACAAGCAATTGCTTGTTCTTATGCATACGGCCCAGTGTCTCAGCCATTGTGAGATTTGTTATATCAAGCCCAAATTGACTTGCACTGAATTTTTGCAAAATAAGCCCTGTGATCTTTGACGTCATGACCCCAAATGTAATCACTTCATTGGCTGCTCACGATACGAACATGTACCAAGTTTGATGGTATTCCGTCAATCAGTTCTTGAGATAATGCGATCAAGAGCTAGTTTTGCATATACATCATGAGCCCTGTGACCTTTGACCTCATGACACCTAAATCTAATCAGTTCATTGGCCCCTAAAGATGTCATGTACCAAGTTTGGTGGAAATCCGTCGTGGAAATACGTCACACGGTTCTTGAGATATTGCGATCACAAGAACTGGCATACGAAAGGACAACCTGAAAAGATAATGCCTCCAGCTACTTGCATATAGGCACTAATAATGCTTTTTTTTCAAATCTTGGCAAGTCATGTACTGGAAAGACTACCGTCAGTCTGGCACGTTACGATGTAGTTTAGAGGATAGCCCTTTTGGAGATGAACAAAATACTACAGCACTAACAATAGTTTACCTTCACATGTAGGTAAGTCATTGGTAAGGCTCCCATCAGACTGGCACATTAAGACGAACAAAATACTACAGCACTAACAATAGTTTACCTTCACATGTTGGTAAGTCATTGGTAAGGCTCCCATCAGGCTGGCACGTTACGTTGAGGATTCCCTGAAGAAGATATCCCTCAGGGCAGGAAAATAAGCACTCATCTTGCCAGTCGATCTCAGCACCGCTTGTACACGCTGGGCCTCCCGTAGCAGGAATGAGCAACATGTAGACGGTGAGAGTGCAAGTTACCACTAAAATGGGATCAAAAGTGAAGGAGTGCATTTATATGTTTGAATTCACCAGTATTAAGAGCCCCTGGACGATGGTCTACATCAATGGAATGCTGCTCGTATACAAGTAAATTGTAAATTAACATTGTTAACAAGCATGACAAGTAAGGAGTTTACATTCCTTCTCCATCAGTTTACAATGGCATTCCATAGATGTAAACCATGATCAAACCAAGGTTTGTACAAACCTCCTACAAACCTCCTTTGTGAATTCCACCCGATTATGTTTGAATTCACCAGTATTACAAGCCCCTGGACATTCCACGCCACCATCTAATTCTCGCACGATCTTTACTCTCCAGAGAGCTTAAATGAGAAATGACAGAAAGCTTATCAAACCTTGTATTCTTCTATATGTCCTGCCTCATCCATAACTCATAGTTCTGATCAATAAAGGGAATGAGACTTTGAATAGTAGGCATTTCACAAATTTAATGGAATTCGGGGCCAGTAATATTTTGTTTCTCGCTACAAAATGGCGCAACCAATTGCTGTATAAAAGGCATATATGCGTGGGTTATAAAGGGTAGTCAGCAAATTCCAACTCGACTCCACCGTAATCTCTCGAGGTAAACTCACGATATGTCTTGGATCGATCGAAGAGAGGTGCTTCGAAATATCTGAACAAAGGCCTTCTTATGAAATTGCATGCAGCAAACAAATTGTTCACGCTGTCACCTAGGCATCAAATGGCAGCACTTTGAAGTCGGTTGCGGTTAAGCGTGTTACGTGATATTTTCGCTCGTAAACATCTCTGATGGATCTCCATTCGACTAGTACAAACATTCCGAACGCGACTATTTTTGATGCATTTTTGACTCGGGTATTCGGAAGTGGGACAGTTTGCGATCGCTACTTATAACTGAGCCAATGGGGATTACGTACCGTGCGTAAAAGTGCGCAAGATGGATCCACGCGTCTAATAACCCACGCATATATGCCTTTTAGATAATACGCTCAATTTGCACTCTATTAAAGGGATCTAGTAACTTTGTTGAGATGTGCAAAAACTGATGAATGGTTGATGCAATGTATACTGTTGTTATCTCATATGTCCTCAGGGTATTGTGTGAAAATTTCAGGTCAAATGGACAATGTATGGCCAAGTAATGAGCGAAAATGCAAAGTGATATTGGGTGATATTCACCAACTCACTGCATTCACTTTGTACAGGGATGAAAATCTCGCCCGGAGATTTTCTTATCTAAATACTTCAATCATACATATCTTTGTAATGAAAGGGAAATTTGAAAAACCGAAAGCTGTCCCATGATTTTATTGTTAATACGAATACAACAAGGTATAAAGGAACCGCTAGAATTACAATTTTATTTTGAGGATTTGGACAATGTTACTAAGTCCCTTTAACTTGTTTGTAATATGGAAGCTCAATTTAAAAACTATGAACTCGGTTAACTAACATGGCAACTTGCATTTGGTCGCAAAGCCTTATACGCACGTTGGCGTATTAATATGCGTGATTAATGACAAAGTGGTATTCTGAGAGCTCGATGAGCGGTCTATTAAAGGGAAATGCCAGTAGTGGGAAACGCCCCACCCCCTAAAAATGAAATGTACGCTCTCATTACCAACCATGTGAAAGAATACAGTTTTACTAATATGGGATTATACAAATTTGGCCAAGAAACCGCCTTCTAATTGATATATTTGCAAAATTATATATTGATCTGTTGCGGATAGATATCGCCAACGCGGAATCGCGAATACGCTACGTGCAATATTGACCGCGTGCGTTCGCTAGCCAGCTTGCCGATATCTCCAGTCCAGCGCTAGCGGGGCGGACAGGTGCGAACAGGTGCATACATTGCAATTCACCGCACACATAGCAGTCTGCGTAATTCAGACCGCATGAACGCATGCTTTAGAATGGTGATGCGTTTCCAAATTTTGTTTTTCTTTCTGGAAACATATTTTTGTGAACTTGTTGATGGAATGGAATACTAAGGATGTTACCTTTCTTTAATAAGAATATTATTTTTGGGTGGTGGTACCCTTTAACCCTAAAAAGACTGGGGGGCTGATTTAGCCCCCTCCCCCCTCCTCTATTTTCGCGATTACTTTGCAATGCTTAAATATTTTACGGTGCAACTTCATGACGTTTTTCCTTAGAGTCTTGCGCATCTTTTGATACCAAATGTGTGCACACCAGGTCAACGATCCGGGTGTTATGTAACATTTTGCGATCGCATGTCGCTGAAAATTCAAGTTTTTGTTAATTCTTCCATATACATTTACATACAGTGTTTAGATGCACCTTTTATGTTGCAGTTTTATACCCAATCTTTTCACATGTACTGTTAGTATTCCTTTTTGGCATGGTGATTAAAACTTATTATATTTTCATTTGCATAAAACAATACAATATATAACGAATAAAACAAAAAAATACATAGAAAACGGTAAAACTAAATCAATTTTCATGATTATCCTGTAATTGTTTTATCAGAGATTGTGTAAATTTATATAATGTACCAGGAACACAGTTTTGTTTCATAAGAATCACCATACATGGTCGCATGTCACAAGGTCGTGAAATTTGTGTTACATGGTCAAAATGGTCAAAAAAAGTATTTTTGGATATGTTATAGATATTGTCAAACTCTAGTTATTCATACCATTTTCACCTTCAAAATGTTTGTCGTTAAGGCATAATTGCATAATTAATGACTAATTAGTCCATAGACTGCAATGTAAATCAGAATTTTCTAATGCGTTTTTCTCAAAATGAACCCTTTGCACTTAAGGCAGTCTAAAATTGTAATGCTTTCATGTATCAAAGTCATATTTTCAGGATATATTATGGATACCCTAATAATCAAATTGAGAAGTGAAAGTTAATTCTAAGTCATGTCAATAGGTTGTTAATTACACTTTAATCAATTACCTAATTATACGGCACCGCAGTTCAGCAATACTGATGCTCCTATGAGTCTTTGAAATATCTTATTGCCAAAAAAGTTGTCTTTTTACCTGCAGATATTAATGTTTAGTTAACAGTAACTTCAAATTGGAAGATTTCTTAATTAGCATACTGTAATTTGGCTAATTACCTTAATTAACTGTCATGTGTAGGCCTACACAATACGGTGTACAACCTAGCTGTTCTCTAAAAATAATAAATGGGCCTTTTACAAAAAAATCAAATGAAATTCATGTTCAAGACCTATAAAATGTTTTTATATTTGCTGTAAAATGGATAATTCCATAAAGCAACACAAATTAAATAAGATAAACAACAATTTTGACATGTAAATTACTCATTTCCTCCTCCTCCTCCTCCTCCACCTGCTCCTCCTCCACCTGCTCCGCCACCCCTACAACTTGTAATATATACAGCTGCCATTTTTTAGTATTAACTTTGTTTTCAATAGTATTTTCCACATTGGTAGACCTATATTTCAGCTTTAAAATGAGACCTTAACTGGGTTAATAGGACAAGGGGTTGCTGAACTATGACATTTTTTCTTTGCAAGCGTTCAGAAAAATGTAACAACGCCACCCTTTTTGCCTACGAGGTGGTGACATGCGACCACATGTATATAAAGAAAAATACAACAAATACAAAAAAAGACAATTTTTGCATAATTAATTAGCTCTAATTAGCATATTCTAATTAAATTTGTTTTTTTAACTCTGCAATATTGTAGAGCTCATGGACATCTATACCCATGCCAAATTTGGAGTCAATCGGAGTTTCGGTTGCCGAGATCTTAGGGGGGCCCTTTTAGCCCCCCCCCCCCCTCCCCTCCCCCCCCCCCCCCCCCCCAGTTTTGTAAAGGTTCAAAATAACCCAGTCTTTTTATGGTAAAATGGGTGATAAATGGCCGCGTAATGAGCGAAAATGCAACCTGATATTCACTAACTCGTTGCAATGAATTTGTATACAGTTTTAACTTTCCAGTGGATAATTTGAAATATTAACACTTTAATCATAAATATGTTTTTAACAAAAGGGAAATTAGAAAAAAAACATGTTCCATCTTTCTATTGGTAATACGAATACGACAATGTATGGGAGAACCACTAGAGTTCCAAGTAGAGTTCCAAGTTTTGTGGATTTGGACAATGTCATCCCTTTAACATCTCTGTCATCACCATAATCACCTTCACCGTCATCATCACAAATACCATCACCTTCATCATCGCCATAATCACCACCACCAACACCATCACCATCATCATCATCACCAATACCATTACCATCACCAACACCATCATAGCATCACCATCACCATCATCATCATCACCAATACCATCACCATCATAATCATCATCATCACCACCAATGCCATCACCATCATCAGACCATCACCATGATAAGCACCATCACAATCACCATCACCATCCTCCTCATAAGTGAATTGATGCTACTCACCTTGACAGGTTGGTATGGCCAGGGGCCCACACACAGAAATTGCTAGGCCGTCCATCTCGTAGTTTACTGGACACTCAAAGGAGCACACTTCACCCTCCAGATAAGTTTCACCCTCAGAGCAGTTGCTCATTAAATTGTCTCCAAAGACCGGTTCGCACTTCCCTGCCATTTCATGTCAAAACAATGAAAATAAGTGATATAAAGCTCTTTGAATACAACTGCTAACAATTACGAATTACTAATAACCTAACAATATACCACAGTTATCATTAACAATCTTATAATAACACCTTATTTTACATAATATAATTTAAGACAAATACTGCTGAAAACAGCTTATCTAATACGAAATCGCCAGTGTAATAAAATTAGTCAATGAGGAGCCTTAGCTTTTGATCCTAGCAAGATCTTTATCAGAGGCAAAATGATGGTAATGACATGGACTATAAAGACACATGTGGGCCATTCTTGGTCACGTGTGTGACCCAAAATAGGAACAATTCTGAAATAAGATGCTTATATTTTAGTAAGTATAGGAGGTATGGTGATGTGAACTTCATATATGACTTGCATATGTTGAAGTCTTTCATGTGTAACACAAAAGATTTTATTAGGATTACGTTGCCCAAGGACAGAGGTCAAATGGCATCGGTCACGTGTGTGACTTCGCACGGGAGCACTTTTGAAGAAAAAAAATTTAACTCAATTTCATTTTGGAAATCCTGTGAAATATGAAAAGCTAAAATGTTCATATTAGTATCAGACAACTGATATATATCTGTAAGTAAGAAAATGGTGAAAGATTAAAATTATCTCAAACGGTTGTTTTTTAATGCACGTTATTATGTGGCGATGTATGTGTCACGTGTGTGACATTTTGGGGTGGTCACGTGTGTGACATGTACAATGTGAATGGAAATATATGAATTTTACAAATATTAAGTTTAAATAGTAAAATGAAGTTCAATTGTCACAAAGTTGGTATCATCATGTACAGGAGAATAAAAGGACTGGGCTAGCTTGATTATTTCCTGAGTTATGATTTTTATTTGAATATTGAAATATGAAAAATTATGAATTTTTCTAAGAAATTTTATAAATTAAAAAAAATATATATATTTCATGAACCCATGGACACTGATCTTTCCAATAATGAAATAAAACTACTGAAAAAACAAACTTCATTTTTTCCAAAAAAGTTTCACTTTTCAAAGAATGGCCCATGTACACATACACAAACAGGTGGAACTAGATGGATCTTCGACTGCGCGCAGTCGAAAATTATGCCTCCGCTATCACGCGATTTTAATATCCTGAATTAATTTTTTTTTCTCCTATATTTCAAGTTCTGTGACCTTGACCATATGACTCCAAACTTTGATGGCTACATTGGCTCCCGAAACATTCAGGTACCAAATGAGATTGAAATCTGACATTTAGTTCTTGAGATTTTGCCATTACAAGCTTTTTTGCATGTAGAGTCATGTGACCTTGACCTCAACCTCATGATCCCAATATTGTATGGCTACATTGACTCTTTATGATACATTCAGGTACCAAGTTTGATTGAAATCTGATATTCAGTTCTTGAAATTTTGCCATTACAAGCCATGTTTGCATATATATAGTGTCCTGTGACCTTGACCTTTGACCTCATGACCCCTAAATCAATTCCGATCATTGCCACCCAGATGTGTACACTCGTACCAAGTTAGAAATTGATCCGTCAACCGGTTCTTGAGATATCGCAAGAACGAGGCATTTTTTCACATATATTGAGTCCTGTGACCTTGACCTTTGACCTCATGAACCCTAAAATGTAATCAAATCATAACCACCCCAATATGTACACTCCTACCACGTTTGAATTGATCCTTCAACTGGTTCTTAAGATATCGTGAGAAATAAGCATTTTAGCACATATATTGTGTCCTGTGACCTTGACATTTGACCTCATGAACCCCAAAATCTAATCAGATCATTGCCACCCCAATATGTACACTCATACTAAGTTTGAAATTGATCCGTCAACCGGTTTTTGAGATATCGCGAGAACGAGGCATTTTTGAATATATATTGAGTCCTGTGACCTTGAACTTTGACCTCATGACCACTAAAATCTAATCAGATCATTGTCACCCCAATATGTACACTCATATCAAGTTTGAAATTGATACGTCAACTGGTTCTGGAGTTATCACGAGAACGAAAACGGGACGTACGTACGGACGGACGGACAACCCGAAAACATAATGCCTCCGGCCACTTCGTTGGCGGCGGCATAAAAAGGAGGTGGTATTAAAGGCAGTATTAAAGGCAGTGGGAGCCAGGATGGTTATAAAAGTCAAACTACATTGTAATTGAAGTTGCACTGTTCAAGCACAGGGCATTAAAAATGTATGGATTGAAATTCATGATAGCTTAAAGGGGTAGTACAGTTTTGGTAAGGCTGAACTTTAGTAACTAAACCTGGACAGTAACATTTGTATTAATAGTTATAATTCCACCATGCTCGAAAGGTATACAAAATTACAAATGACAAAGTAAAAAGCCCGTTATTATTCAAAAAGAGCCATTAAAACACAAGAGGGCGCTTTCCAAAAAGGCATGGGTTTCAACCATTTTTCATACAGAATTATGCATGTGATGTTTTATTGAAATAATTATTAAATAGGGAGATCATCAACAACTATTTAAAAAACGCTTTTGAAATTTTTTAAAAAGTGCAAGCATTTATTTAATTTTTGGAAAAATCATCTAATTATTTGGGCCCCAAATAATTATTAGATCAGATATATTTATTGATATTTCAGCCATTTCTGGGTCGATTTTGACCAAATTAAGTTTATTCAGTCATTAAAATTGCATGTTTTCTCAAATTTGACACTCAGTTTTTCATTACCTCACAAAAAAATTGTAATGCGCAGCGCCCTCTCTACTAAAACTAAACAACTCTCTATACTTACTCGTGAAATTAGGCTCCGCCCTGTATAACCCTATGGAAGGTGCTCCATCGATTTGTACAGGGCGGAGCCTAATTTCACGAGTAAGTATAGAGAGTTCTCTAAGATCAACAGTCTGTATAATATACTCACTCGTGAAATTAGGCTCCGCCATGTACGACCCTATGGAAGGTGCTCCGTAGGTTTTTACAGGGCGGAGCCTAATTTCAAGAGTAAGTATAGAAAGTTGGCTAAGTTCAACTGTCTGTATAATATACTTACTCGTGAAATTAGGCTCCGCCATGTACGACCCTATGGAAGGTGCCTGCAGGTTTGTACAGGGCGGAGCCTAATTTCACGAGTAAGTAAAGAGAGTTGGCTAAGTTTAACTGTCTGTATTTACTCGTGAAAATAGGCCCCGCCATGTACAACTCTATGGAAGGCGCTCCATATGTTTGTACAGGGCGGAGCCTTATTTCACGAGTAAGTATAGAGAGTTGGCTAAGTTTTAACTGTCTGTATTTACTCGTGAATGAAGGCAACGCCATGTACAACTCTATGGATCGAGGCGCTACATAGTTTTGTACAGGCGGAGCCTTATTTCAAGAGTTAGTAAGAAAGTTGAATTATTGAACTGTCTAAATATTATACAGTTTTTGGTTTTACTACTGATTTGTGGAAGTGATTTATGTGTTTTTGTCATCTTGCTATTGCGATTACAAAATTGCATGGCAACGCTCTATGTCTCTGTGATACCTGTCGCGATATAGCATAGCCTTTAATGAGTAACTTACACAAACAGTCTGGATAATGAAACATGAAATCATCTTCACACCTTCCCTCAGTTGGTTCACCAATTGCTTTATAATTGTCTGCACACTCATAGCAAACTGTACCATTGGTGACTGTACTCCCTTCAACACAGGTGGTATCAATGATATTAGCTGATGGGCTTGGTTGGACCAGGCACAACGCTGTAGTGAGGGAATTATAAAACACGGAATTGTGAAATGTATGAACACAATGCTGTAGTGTGGTAACATAAAATGTATCATTCAACACAACTAGAGAAAGAAGTGCATAGGAAACTGGGACATTTTCTGATACGCTGATTACTGGACATGACGAAGGAGTTTGTGTCGTACGTACGTGTACCGATCATTCCAATAATTGGCCAGCTGATGCAAACACAAGGGAAACTTTTTTTGTTAACTGCTTTTGGAGATGCAAATTGCTCACTCTAGTGATAGCTTGTATCCGATAGTGGAACGTGAATGTCTTGTGCTAGCGTGGGCCTTGGGAGGAAGTGCATAGCACTACAAATGCAGGACTACCAAACCACAAATATGTGGGCCATTGTCCTTGATGGGTTAAACAGACCACTTTCCCCTGGCACACATACTCGTTAGTTTATAGGCGAGGATGAAAAACCTGTGAGTGTTGCGATGAGTGCTAGCATTGCAGGCACACAACTTTTACGTAGAGGTGATAAACGATTTCGATATTATAAGAGCCAACTGTTTGAGTATTAGGTGCCCTAAGAAGTAAATCAAAGTTTTGGCTGGCCTTAAATTTTTGAAGGCTCAAGATAACATTTGGAACACATTGTTCTCATATCATTTTGATATGTGTATTTTTGTCATGGGTAGAAACACATAATTAAAGCCTTCTATGAAACCAGCGCCTGATAACTAACTAAAATGGTTTGGCTAGTCTATACAGGGTGGCCCAGAAATAACGGAACGGGGCACTTCCCGAAATACAGCAACACAATTGTTATGTCCAACGGATAGTGTGTCTTTTCCAATCAAAAACGATACCAAGAACAGCCATATTGGTTGAGTTGTTTTTGTTCTAGGGCGCTGTGAGTGACATGATGTCATGTTCCGTTTTTTGTCAATTTGTACCTAGACAGGGCCAGTAAAACCGCACGCACCGCCTTTCATAGCGTATATTAACACAGCGCGCCATTGAGGGTGGAATTCTCATCAAAAGGTTAAATTTAGCCCGGGCTAAATTTTTATGGAGCGCCACACTGCAAACAATGCGCACTTATTTATAAATGCGCGCTTGTACTAGATATGCGCTCTCATCCATCATAAACGCAACACAAAACATATGAATAGACCATTGCGCCTGACGCGTATTTTTACGCATAACTGGCAGGAAGAAAGTATGAAAAAAGTGTGTAGAAACTTGACAATAATCGTTGATTTTGCCAGATTTATTTGACATTTCATATAAATAACATGGTGTCTTGCGTGGAAACCTCCAAACTTCCGCTGTCAAAATCGAGTGTAGAAAGCGCTAATTGAATGGGAAAAAAATAGGATAAGCGCCAATGGAGACTATGGTGGCAAAGGTGTAACTACCCGGCTTTCCATACAACAGTGGGTTAAATTTAACTAATTCTGACGTAAAACGACGCGAAACGACGCGATTTAGCACTGTGCTAAAAAAAGGTCTTCATGAGAATTCCAGCCTAACAGTGTGCAATCAGCCGTGTGCCGAGATAATGGGCGGTTTTACTGGCCCTGACTAGGTAAAAATCTAAACAAATTGGCACCTGACATGGTCTCACTCACAGCGTCCTAAAACAAAAACTACACGACCAAAATTACTGTTCTTGGTATCATTTTTCATTGGAAAAGACACCCTACTAATGGACATAAATAGTTTGGTACTATATTTTGGGAAGTGCCCCGTTCCATTATTTCTGGGCTACCCTGTATAGCACCAGTTATATATCATTTTAAAGCTCAGGATCTGAAATTTCATATAATGCCATAACAACATTGAGAATCTTCCTACACATTGGAATTTTTGTTGGCGAAGGGCTCTTAAATGGGTTAGTTTGCTTGCCAAATCTGGAAACTTTCATTCTGTTCAACTATGAAAGAAACATGAAAGAAAATTCCAGACAAAAAAAGAAAGACTTTTAAATATCTACTATTTCAAGATCTTAGTGAACTATTCTATCTATCTATCTATTCTATCAGAGAAATATATTCATTATTACACAAATGTCAAATATTATTACAAATCACGCAAAATTAGTAGAGAGGAATAAACACATTGCAATGTAAGACTTTGTATAAACCAAGAAATGATGACATAAATGGTACCCTGGGGAACCAAATGAAAATCCGCCATTTTGTTTAATTATTTATTTATTTTTTAGGGCTGAACACTGGGGTACCAAAGAGTGTAACATTATTTTCGTTGTGCTTTATTTACGTTCAAAAATGCTCTTTGCGGCCGGGGTAGCGTGCATACAAGTACTACATGCAAAACGCAATACACCAGCGGCGTCCATGATTGCTCTGCGGTACGGTTGTACTTCGGGTGGACACAAGATGGCGCTACAGAACACGGGATACCGGGGTACAATGATACCCTGTGGTACTGCGCGTGCCATCAAATTCATATTAAGCTCTAATAATAGGATTAATAGATTTGATTTAATTATTTTTCAATTATTATGACTGTCATTATTGTTTTTCTTTTGCTTCATTTTTTTTCAGGCAAGTAGTTTTTCGGTTTTTGCAAGTAAAATGTGAAAATTCATGACTGCACTTGAAAGGGCAAGTAGAAAGTAGAAAGTGTGCAGGCTTGGGTCAATCTGCTTCTTTCTTGCTTGGGTTACACATTATTTGTATTTCTATTGTTAAAACAGAAGGTTAACGGGAAGCTAAATGCTAGATTTCTGGCTAACTGGTACTGATGAGGACATACATCTTGCCGGTCCAGGGTCCAGCAGCAGAAAGAGTTACGATTTATTGTAAAGCGGCAATCAATTGCAATAAGTCAGATATTATGGACATTTGAATCAGATTTAAATAATATTTGTGTATTTAGTCACATATGTTCTGACTTGCAATTAATCGTAACTTGACAATCGATTGCAACTCTTTCTGCATCAGGGCCCTAGTCATATATTTCCTCTCGGGTATCACTGATAATGAAACAAAATTTGTATAACCACTGATCTCTGCTTTTGCTGTTATTGTTGTTGTTGGTATTTTTTTATGGCAATCAGTCAAAATGGACTTTTGTTGCTAATTCAAGTTCATATTTATTTTTAATTTCAACTATATTTCATATTTAATCAAATCATATGGCACTGCTCTGAATATTGCTTTTTTTTCACTGGCCTCAGCAAAGTCAACATCAGCCATTACATAACCAACTTCTGTTGAGTCCGCATGCAACGTCATTTCACTGGGGACTGTTTCATATTAACATGGCAGCCTCCAGTGGATAGTAAAAGCAGAGAATACGGTCTCAAAATCATTGATTATTTAAATAATAAATGTAAGTAGTGATACCCAACACTAAATATATATATGACTATAATTGACAAGATTCATGTTCTTATCAGTAACTGTAAAGCAAATTAAATGCCAGCCTTTAGCTTTCCTTTAATCACAATTCTCTCAAATGGATATAAAATGGAGATATTGGCCCAAAATCTTAGCAGTGACACAAATTTAGTCCAGATTTAACCTTGTTTCTATAACACCTAAATTACGGGTAACTGGTGAAACCATTTAGCAAATGTGGATTTTCTAGGTATATGCTGGTAACTCCTATTATCAATACAAATCCCACTTCTCATGGGCATCCAGACAAAGGAGCTCTTGACATTCCAGTGACACAATTAACCGGTCATCAGTCCTTTTGATCCTGAACTTAAGTTCAATATACCAGGATTTAAAACAATATTACAGGTGACCAAACCATTACACTTGATCAAGAGACCCCTTCAACTGTCTGTATGAAAAAGTCAAAGTCAACATGAAAAAGTGGGGATGACAACATTAAAGGGTACCACCACCCACAAATAATATTCTTACTAAAGAAATGTAACATCTTTAGTATTCCATTCCATCAACAAGTTCACAAAAATATGTTTCCAGAAAAAACAAAAATTATTGGAAACGCATCACCATTCTAAAGCATGCGTTCATGCGGTCTGAATTACGCAGATTGCTATGTGTGCAGTGAATTGCAATGTATGGCAGAGCGAACGAATCACCCGGGAATCTATTGTTTACAAACGTGCGCGTGAATAGCATTATTGCGCACTCTCAAATGGTTGGCCCGAATGGAACCAGGAAATAGCAGTGGTTCCGTAAGTGGTGGAAATTAATTGCTTTGTTTATGAATTACACAACCCTTTGCAAAATGTTAGGTATCTATTTGGTATCACAAAACGGTACCAAAACATATAATAATGTGTTGTTCTTTGCCTGGTGGTCCCCTTTAACTGCGACTGTGGCACATCACAAACCATGCAACACCTCCTTCAATGTCCTAACCTTGAGGAACAGTGTAGTCAAGAAGATTTGATGGCTGCAAATGAGAAGGCCCTGCGATGTGCGTAGTCATGGCCAAATATCTAATATTCTGGGCTTGTGTAGATGTCGGATACGAAAGAACTTTATGTAAAACTAAGACTAAATTTATGCCATTGATGCGAATTTGGGCAATTTTGCAAAGAAACTATTTGCATAGATAAATAAATTCAATGGCTGTTTTTTTTTGTTTACTTACGGATACATTTAGGAACAGAAATGTTTCTATAAGAAGTGCAGTCAAATTGTTCAGGCATTATTTGATACATCTCGCTGGGACATGAGTACATACAACTCATATCATATGGAATAGTTGAACCGGCATCACAGCCCGTTGAAGTTGAAACACCATCAGGAAATACATCAGGAAATCGACACTCGATAACTGTATCAATAAAGAAAGAAATGTGAATAGAGTTAGAATAGAGACCAAAAATGCATACAAATGTTCTCAAGATAATCGAGATGTACTATTAGTGCTGGAATTAAATTCGAACCGTAACAACAACTATTGCAAGTTACAATCTACTTCAGAGTAAACAGTTGTGAGAAGTGGTCATTAACAACTTTACCTTGCAATAACTATAGCATACACATATGTCTCAATGCCACCTTATGGCTGGAAACGAAAACATGACTGACGATACATTTTCTGGACATTGTAATTTCTTGTAATGGAAGTACATGAATATAATTTTTGCTACAGCAAATAACAACAAATAACAATTTGGGAGAACTTTAATGATTCAAAATTCCAATCAGTCAAAATTCATTATATTCATTATATCTATGATTTAAAAAATATTGTATGAATATTTATTTTTTATATTTTGTACATGTATATACGAATCATTGGTTCATTGTAAAGTTCAATATATAATTTTGTTTTTGTTTATACCTATATACATGTAATGTATTTTGTATATAATTATGTTTAAAAAGTGTGGAAATTAAATAAATCAAATCAAATATATGCAATCATATCTTTAAATCATACTCTTTCTAAATATCAAAATAAATTAGGAGTCCCCTTGCATGTAATGAAGTTATAGCCAATTAAATGTGTTACTGAAACTTAATTAGGCAGAAGTAGCATTGTAACCCTATACAGGGTGGCCCAAAACAAACGGAACGGGGCACTTCCCAAAATAAAGTAACGCATTGACCGAGTCCATTGGATAGGGTGTCTTTTCAAATAAAAATTGATACCAAGAATATTAATTTTGGTCGTGTAGTTTTTGTTTTAGGGCGCTGTGAGTGACACCATGTCAGGGTTCATTTTTCTTCAATTTCTACTCAGCTATTGTCTGAAAAATTACCCTACAGGCTCGTCATAGAATTACGGTGCGCTCGATGCTGACACCTTTGTTAAAGTCATATATGCGTGGGTTAAAATGGGTAGTCAGCAAAACCCAACTTGCACTCCACCGTAATCTCCCGAGGTAAACTCACGATGTGTGTTGGATCGATCGAAGAGCTGTGCATCGGAATATCTGAACACGGGCCTTCATATGAATTACATGCAGCACACAGCTGGTAGCAATTATGTATAGAGCGATAAGGTGATGTGCTCAGTCGAGCGTGTTGCGTAATACTTTCGCTCGTAAACATCTCTGATTGCGACCATGATTCGACTAGTACAAGGAGTACCTCGTTGGTAAAACAAACATTCCGAATGCGACTATTGTCGACTCGGTCGTTCGGAACTGGGACAGTTTGCGATCGCTACTTATAATTGAGCAAAGGGGGATTACGTACCGTGCGTAAAAGTGCGCAATATGGATTCGCGCATCTGAAATACCGATCTGAATTGCCTTTAATGTGCATTCGACTGAATAACCAAAGCTCCACCTAGAAAGCGCCGTAGTAGGGAGATGGACATGTAGGAGGTGCACGATTACCATGGTTCCGATTAATTGAGCATCTCCACTGATCGTGTGTATGAATTAAATTGTGCGATTGACAGTATTTCGTGCCAGGTGGTGAAAGGGAAAGGGGTTAAGATGTCGGGTTGGGGTAAATCTCTAGGGGATTACCACCGATTTATTTCTACACGCTATCTGTGCTACGCCACGGCCAGACTGTCTAGCTTGTTTACGAAGATGATGTACACAATAGCTATTCATCAATGACAGATATTTTGCTGAAACCTGTTGTGATACCAGAAATATCGAACAGTTATACAGTGGCGTAACCAATCTATTTTGAATGGTGGGGGTGGGGTTAGGTTCGGTCCGCATATGCACACCCGCTTGCATGGCTATGTTGGGTATAATCCCATTTGTGCATGTGTGATAGTTTGAAGCTTTCTGTGTTGAGTCATGCCACACGAGACAGAAAGAGCCACTGTTGCTGAGGTAAATGGCCCATAGCAACCGTCATCGCACGTGGCCTTGCCTGGTTTGTCATAACGCAGTCACACGGTTGAATAATCCGCAAGTCTGGTGTGATGTTGAAAAAAAAAACAATCACATCTGTTAATGTCTTCTGCAATTTCCCAAATATCGGTGTCCCTAAATCGATCTCCAAGCCATGCAAAAAAGAATTAGCGAACTGACTGCTCAAGTTCTACTACGTCATGTTATAGGTTTTCCCGCTCAATTTTGCACTTTTCTCAATCAAATTCATTTAGGGGCATTCGAATTCGCGCGTTGCCGCAGTATCGTTGGTATCTGTTTTTCTAATTCCGAATAAGTGCAAGCGAATTCATGCATACGCATACGATTTCGCGAATAGACACAGCAGTTCATTTATGGGCAATCGATTTCGCGAATGTGCAGCCAAATGTAAACTTGGTTCATACAATTTAACGCGGCATGGCCGGTCATGCCTGATGAGCACGTTTGGAGCATTCGATTTCATTTCGGGGCAAACAATTGTAACATTTCGTCATTCGTTTCAGATAACGCGGATGCTATGTACATGTACATTTGTGTATATGTAGGGGAGGGGGGGGGGGGGGTACTTTCTGGGCCTTGGACTTTCATGGGAGACATATATGTATGCATTTCTCAGTCGTCCGTAAATATACATACAAGTCTTCGTCCTGTTTTAATTGTCTGAATATATATATAATTATGATATGATACATGAAACTGGGAACAATAATGTTTTACTTTTGCCCTGAAAAGGACATTGTGCTGTTTGTTACGTTTGAACATTTTTACAAAATGATGTATATATTTACATGTATTTTGTTATCATCAAGATTTTCCAATTGTAATGTCATCTACATCCCCATTTAGCTTTAATGAACATTGATATACGCTTTAGCACGGAGCTATATAGGAGGCACAATCACCCCTCCCCACCCCTAATAAGTTGACAAACAATACATCATAAGCCAAAGGGGAATCTTTATAGAAAATAAAGATATACATGAAGCTTATAAGCATTTTATTTTATATATTTCCAGATGGCCAGGGTCCTTTTCCCCGAATTCCATTTTCTCATTCTCACCTTACAAGCAAAATTTACCTTTATCAAAATTATATTCCTTTTTATAAATTTCACGAATAATTTATGACTTGATTTTTCCCAAATATAACATGCTTTGTCTGAATATGAATTAAGTTTACCTGAATACAAACGCCACTGCTTTTAGCCAATTTATTGCTGATCTATCTTTACATTTCTTAAATCGAAAGCAGTAATTTGAAAATTGGCTGCCCTTTCACGAATTCGATTGACCGAAGAGATGTCTACGTATACTACGTGTCAATTTGAACGACCATTGACGAAATGGTATGCGCTTTGTGCGAATTCGTTTGCTCCGGGCGTGATTTTGGATGCCTATTAACGAATTCGAATAATGCTTTGGTACGGCGATCGCAAATCGCGTGAATTCGTTTGCTCCTATTATCAATTCGATTGACACAATCGCGAAATTGAGCGGGAAAACCTATAATTATCCGTGTGTGCGTGTGGCAGCGCGCGCTAGAAATGTTGTTATACTGATCATAAATGTAAATGCATTGTTCATGCGTGACCAGCATTACAAAGAAATATGCCTGCTGTGTGAATCTGGGGTTTTGTTTAACTTTGCCCGTGGCGTCGCTACGGGGCACAAGCCCCCCCCCCCCCCCCCCCCCCCCCCCCCCCCCCCCCATCCATTCCAATTTAGTTTGTCATGTCATTTCTATCGATTTAGTTGTTCAAATTGTACATCCCAAGACACTGTCAAAGAAGAACAATTCGAGAAAAGAAAACAAGATATAAAAATATAAAGCAACAGGGGCGTCGATCCGTTTTTGCGATTGGGGGGGCGAAATTTGAAAAAAAAAAAATTCCAGAGTGACCACTGAGAGAGCTAAAAGCCCCACATTGGCATGCCCGGAAGTTTTATTATGCGCTCATTGAAAGTGTCTTGATGGCTCGAAGACCTGACTTGGGGGGGCACTCACATTTGGGCACAATAATGGGGGTCCAGGGGGCGGAGCCCCCGGAAGCTTTTAGATTTCAGACATTTGCAACTCCTATCATGGGTGTTAAAATTGTATAAAATAGTGAACCTACTCGTAACGTATTTTTAAAGGGCATAGCGAGGAAAAGATTGAGCCTTGCATGAGATGGATCCACATGATCCTGTATACTATAGAGCCATCGATATAGTCTAGGGCATTGGTCCCATGAAACTAAGCAAGGGCGTCAACAACTTCTCAAAAGTGGAGGGGAGACATTGCGAGGAAGCGAAGCGACCGAGCGGGGGAGGGTGTGGGAGGGGGTGTCCCCCTCCCACAGTAGGGAGCTTTTGTATTTTTTGGCGTGAAATTGTGCGATTTGGTGCACACCTGAGACAGAAATTTCACGTAATATAAAGTATATAAGTATGGAACGAAATATACATAATGACAAAGGGAGGGAGACAATCTCCTCCACTTTCAAATGTGGGGGGACATGATATTCCAATTTGATTTGCGTTTAGCGCATATGGACCGAAATGACTGAACGATATATTTCAGATTATTTTATTTTCTGTGACGGTGTGCTATCTATAGAAGAGGGTTTAATAAACTTCGTTTGAGAAATTACACTGCCCAACACATTTCGAAAAGTGAGTTCCCGCAACCAAAATGAAACTTGCAATATGAGAAACTGTATGCGCGCGAAGAGCGCGGCAAAAAAGAGATTTACAGTCCTTTTCAAACAAAAAACGGCTATTTGGAAGATTATTGATAAATGTGTCTTTCCCCTCTTTGGCATTATATCACTCGATTTTTTTTCTTCCTCATTTTCGGAATTATTGGGGGGGGCGAAATGATATGTTCGCCCCCCCCCCCCAATATTTTCCTTGGGGGGGCGACCGCCCCCCCCCCCTGCCCCCCCCAGGATCGACGCCCCTGGAAAGCAAACAACAGCGCAAATTACTGAACATGTGCATAACCGAACCGGGAAAGTAACCCCTAACCCCACCCCACCATTTAATATTATTTGGTTACGCCACTGTATAACTGTTCGATATTTCGGGCTTCACAACAGGTTTCAGCAAAATATCTGTCATTGATGAATATCTAATTGTGTACATCATCTTCGTAACAAAGCTAGACAGTCTGGCCGTGGCGTAGCACAGATAGAAAAATGTAGAAATAAATGAGTGGTACGTAACCCCCTAGAAATTTACACCAACCCGACATCTTAACCCCTTTCCCTTTCACCACCTGGCACAAAATACTGTCAATCGCACGATTTAATTCCCTCATATGATCAGTGGAGAGGCTCAATTAATGGAACCATGGAATTAATCGTGCACCTCCTACATGTCTTATCTCCTAAATACGCCTCTCTCTAGGCGGAGCTTTGGTTATTCAGTCGAATGCACATTAACAAAAGTGTCAGCATCGAGCACACCGTAATTCTATGACGAGCCGTTAGGGTCATTTGTCAGGCAATAGCTTAGTAGAAACGGAAGAAAAATTAACCCCGACATGGTGTCACTCACAGCGCCCTAAAACAAAAACTACATGACCAAAATTAATGTTTTTGGTATCAATTTTCATTTGAAAAGACATCCTATCCGATGGACTTATTCATTTAATTACTATATTTTGGGAAGTGCCCCGTTCCGATTTTTTGGGGCCATCCTGTATGGCCGGGCTATTTTGAAAATGCATAGCCGTGGGGGGGGGGGGGGGGGGTAACTTGCCCCCCCCCCCCCCGATCTCGGCCGCGAAGGTTCGTATAGTGTATAGAATACTATGGTAATTTTAATTTTTTGAAAAATGCATTAATTTGCATAATTATGGTAATTTATGCAAATAAGGTCATAAAATTAATATTTTTACCCATAAATCATATAATATTGATTCATCATAATTAAACATTGGTTTTCACTACATAATATTCTTTAGACCATTAGGAATAATTATACAACAAACAAATTTGGAAGAGCCAGGTTCTTCCTTATGTTTTCTATTGTTTTTATAATTTCTTATGTATTTCTTTTTTTTAGGTCATGTATTTTATTGTTTTTGTTGTTTATTTTATTTCTAACGATAAATCAACGACTTTGAACCCCAAAACAAACACCTAAAATGTAAACAAGACCAAATAACCAATGATATATCTCTTTTTATGAAAACTGATATTTCCATATGTTTTGTACAAAAATCACAAAATTTAGCGATTTTCGGGCTGAAATGCATTGACAAAAGGTCACGTGACTTCGTGACGGTAGGGTTTTCAAAAATGTTGTTTTAAAATATGCGCAAGACCCCAAAAAAAAAAGTAATGAAATTTCAGCGCAAGTTGTTTTTGCGTTAAAAAATTATCGCGAAAAATGTCGAGGGGGGGGGGGGCCAATTTAGCCCTCCCCTGGGCTATTGAGGGTTAAACCTAATTTTGCAAAATCACAAAATTGCACAAAGGTATGTTACTTTAGTCAACAGATCCAGAAGCGCGTGCCTGTTGGTGATGCTAGCCGACCGGAGCGTTCAAAAAGTTCATCGCAACTCTTTATGCAACACCCCCTGGCCTGGAATTCCCCTTGAAAAATATGACTATACTTACGAGTCTCGCAGTTATATCCTTCATAATCTGATGGACAGTCACATGTATATTTTGCTTGTAAGTTGTTGCAAGTTCCTCCATTTTGACAGGGAGACCCATCACAGTCATCTATGTCTAAAAATACAACAAAACACATTTTAATTTCTTATAAACAATTATGATCGAATGAACAGTATTATCTCAATGAATAGGTTAGCTACAGCTACAACATGTACAAAGTGGATTAAATATTGAATACCTATGCTAATATCTTCGCGTACAGATTATTTCGCGAATGAGAGGGTAACAGACATTAAGATGTTTAACATAATAAATTTCATATTGTAATTCCATGTTGATTTGTAAATAAATGGCTTGTCATAAAATGTCACAATTCAATTTGCGATCAACAACACTCCCACCCTTCGGTAGCCAATCGTTTCTTTGTCTTACTTCATGCCTGCTGACAAGATCATACAAAATATGACTGGCAATATTTTTGCGTGTTGTTTATTTTTCGACTGTCTACCGATTCGCGAAAATTAACAGCTCATACAGTTTGATCTCCTGAAAACAGTTGCATTATTGCAAGCATTATATTGTAACTATAGTTTTGTCTCCTGCTATGTGAACTATGTTTCATCTATAATACAGGGTGGCCCAAAAAGAAACGGCACGGCATACTTGCCATAATAAAGAAACATGATGACTACAGTGCGAGTAAAAAAAAAAACGAAACCGGACTTTGATAGCTTATAAATCCACAATTACAAACATATATATGTTGATATTGTCATTGATACATAACACATTTTGATCACTTTACGCATCATTGAGCACGACCTTATTATCCAAAGTCATGCAAAAACTACCCGTGTCCAAGTTTGCCGTCGTCTTGTTCTAAAAAAAAAAAAAAAGTAAGTCCCCCCTAATCAAAATAGCATAACTTTTTAACGAAAAGGTTTTGAGCAAAATAACTTGGCAAGATTGTTTATACACTTATTAAATAACTTATGTGCGAAAATAAAATTGGTCCGTCGAGTCACGCACGAGTGAGCACACATTAAAGGCAAAATTGTCACTTTTTTTACTCTTGTGACTTTTGAAAAGTGATAAGTTTGCCGCGCACCGGCGCGGGGCCGGGCGGCGGCTTGGGGTCGCGTACCGTCGGGAAAGAGAATTCCCGCCTGAGCTAGCTGCTCGGCCAGTCGCGCGGGTGCATGTTAGGATTCGTACTACGATCTGCTTTTTTCCTTGGGGGAATCGGTCACGAACCATGGATTTTCCCAAAGTATCTACATTTTCATGAAAATCTCAAAATTAAACGGAAAATTCAATTGTTCATGTATGAAGAAAAATAGACACCTATATAGCCTTTAATCACACACTTAAGATATCTTCACAAGTTTATTATTTCCGAGCGGCTGTGGCAAAAACACAAAAGGGTCAATATCTCAGTTTCTAGAAAACGCTGAATCGTGTAGATACTGCCTTTTTCCTTGGGACGGCAGCACTCTCCTCATATCAGCAACCACACTGTTTGGAGGCAGGGGCCCCTGAATACGACATGCAGGATGAAGTTATCTTTGAAAATCAAACAACAGATGCAACCATTCACAAAACAAGAACACTGCAAACATGGACACGGGTAGTTTTTGCATGCCTTTGGATAATTAGGTCGCGTTCAGTGAAACGTGAAGTGATCAGAGTGTATGATATAGGAGATTTCCCAAGCTTTAACATGATACCAATATCAACATATATACTTTTAGATTAATGGATTTATGAGTTATCAAAGTCCGGTTTCGTTTTTTTTTCACTCGCACTGTATAGAGAAGTGAAAGTTGTTTGAAAATTTTACTTTTTTCTCCTTCAAAATTAATATTATCTTTCATTGGTTATTTTCACAGTACTTTGCTCATTCTACCGTTGAATCTTAAAAGTGTCATTTTGCAGTTATTACACAAATGTCTAGGCACTGCTGATTTATTGATTCTATACATGTATTTAATGTAGGTCCATAGCATTATCACTCAAGGTCTGCAAAGTCTCTTATTGAAATTAATGACGTAGCGCCAACTTGTGTTTGAAACTTTAGAGGTCTGCTAGGTCTCTTGTTGAAATTACTGACATAGCGCCAACTTGTGTTTGAAACTTTAGAGGTCTGCTAGGTCTCTTGTTGAAATTACTGACATAGCGCCAACTTGTGTTTGAAACTTTAGAGGTCTGCTAGGTCTCTTGTTGAAATTAATGACATAGTGCCAACTTGTGTCTGAAACTTTAGAGTTCAATATGGAGTCCTGAACAGGGAGAAGATGTGATTGTTTGAGGTCCAGAATCAGCCTAATTTTAGGGCATCCTGGAAAACTGGTTGTTCAACCTAGTGCATATCAGAGGCAAAGAGGTTAGTCTATCATATGAATTTAATCATTTATAAAATAGTGTGTGCTAAAGGTGTAAATTAGTTTGTTTGGGTTCAGTCATCATCCAGTGAGTGTGGATTATTTTATGCCTGTTATGTATATATACAGGGTGGCCCAGAAATAACGGAACGGGGCACTTCCCAAAATAAAGTAACAAAATGAACATGTCCATCGGATAGGGTGTCCTTTCCAATGTCATTGGAAAGGACACCCTATCCGATGGACATACCAAGAAAAGTAATTTTGGACGTGTAAGTTTTTGTTTTAGGGCGCTTTTGAGTGAGACCATGTCAGGTTCCTATTTTTGTCAATTGTTACCAAGTCAGTGTCTGATAAATGAGACTTACTGCCCGTCATTCTCTCGGCATCGCTCCGCACACAGCTGAATGCACACTAACAATGGCGCGCGGAATATTCGCGTGTTCAATGGTACCAGGCACTGACTTGGTAAAAATTGACAAAAATAGGAACCCGACATGGTCTCACTAAAAGCGCCCTAAAACAAAAACTACACGTCCAAAATTACTTTTCTTGGTATCGTTGTTCATTGGAAAGGACACCCTATCCGATGGACATGTTCATTTTGTTATTTTAATTTGGGAAGTGACCCGTTCCGTTATTTCTGGGCCACCCTGTATAGACATAGTACATTACATTGTACATTACATAGTACATTACACGAGTGGATAGAAATTTAGTCAGATGTATAACTTCTTCTATATGCAATGACACTTGAGGATGATGATATATTATGATGTTGTGTTGTACAAGATATACATTTATGATAGTAGTTTGAAATGATCAGTTGAACTAGTTAGAGAAGATACAGATGTTAATTGTTATGATTGAGCTTGGATGTCAAGGTTAAGGACAAGGTCATGCTATAATATACAGGCCAAGTTTTGATTTAACCCTAATCCCACTGGGGGGGCCATTTTGCCCCCCCCCCCCCCTGTCGTTTTTTTCGACGTGCATCTAGACCGATAGGAATTTCAAGTTAAAACTTCATGACTTTTTTCTCTCAAGTCTCCCACATGTTTTGATATATAATTCACCGCGGTCGGACATGTAGAACTGATAATTGCTCAACCGTCACAAAAACTGCAATTTTTGTACAGGATTCTATGTAATTCATATCCGATGCCATGTAAACTCCAAATCTGTTATAATTGTTACATCATTTTGATTATTTCTTTGTTAGTTTTAATTCATACACTTCAGAGATAAATTCTTCGAAAAAAAACAACAAACAAACAAAAAACAATGAAATACATAAGATTGAAAACAATGTGGGTAAATCCGGGAATACTAATTTACATAATTTATGCAAATTAGTGATATATTTTATCACCATAAAAAACATGGATATGATGAATTACATCATTTGAAAGTATTTTTACAGAAAACCTGAAGAAATCCTGTAATTTCTCGAGAGTTTAGACAGGGCTCCACACTCGCATTTTTTTTTACTGGCCCTTTCGGGCCAGTAGAATCTTCAATTTTCAAATTTTACTGGCCCGAAAATAATTTTACTGGCCCGAAAAAAACAAAGAAATACATTAAAACATTTACTTCTTAAACAATTTTTCTAGTACATTTGTGTTATAATGAACTTATTGTGGAAGCCTACTGTTCTTTCTCTCTTCCTTTATGTTTATGGTTTCGTGTATGTTGACTTTATGTACGTCATGAACTCAGAACATTTATCTAAATTTGCTTCTTTGGGAGGTAAATGAAATATACTTGAAATAAAATTAAACAAAGTACTATGATCTATGTGTCTCAGTGTCTGTTTATTTCTTCATACAAATTTTTAAAAAAATACACATAGAAAATTCTAATTCCCTTTCCCAAAGAGTCCTACAATCTACATGTCCAATCATTCATGAAGGCACTTCTTTACAACTTAATTCAAGTCTGTTACATAATTGTGAACTGTCTGTTTTCGTATATTTCCTGTTTACTTTTTACCATTTTGACATTTGAAATTTTGATATTTTAACAAGAAGACAATTATGAAGGGAGATTAAATAGAAAGTCATAATCTAAAAGGAATCAACATCATTATTAGAAAAGAAAGTACCAAAAAGGAAAAGCAAGCAAAGAATGGATTAGAGAAAGACAATACAATAGCCAGAAAAGTCTTTAGAACTAGTTGATGATAAATTCTATCTTGAACTACTCCCAAATCTACGATGAGAACAAAAATAAATTCACTTGAATGATATGATCATGATGATGGAAAGTAAAAATCTCAGAGGAATTAACATCATAATGAGATAAGACAGCAAGCAATACACAGCGACAAAGACAACAAAATAACCAGAAACAAACAAATCGTTAGAAGTTTGATGAAATCTATGCTGAGAAAAAGAGCAAGACAATATAATGTATGGATTGAAATCTGATAATAAAAATAAATTCACATGATAATCAAAGCTAAACAAATAGAGGGAAATAAAAGGATGTTATTGCAAAGAAAGGTGTGATAGGAATAAGTTATGGATGATGAAATAAAAACTGGATAAGTGATTTCAATCAAAGTTCAAAACTCAAATTCAATCACCATGCACAGCAGACACAGTGCAATGGCACTTGGAGTGGCAGTGCAGCTGCATTGGCAGTGCACAGCCTGCTCGCCTACCACAACTCTGGCATAGAACCTTGTCAGCAAGAGCCTTGTTCCGTGGATTTAATTTGCCGAAAATGTTCAGAATCGCGATGTGAAATGTCACAAAAAGACATTATGAAATGAAAACATACCTATGAAATATAAGCTTGATATATCTGGTATGGATATATATGATTTTAGTGTCCATTCATTTCCCCAAAATGTTATTTTTTCGATCCTTTCCTTGGTCTCTTTTTCAATCACGAGCCATCGCGTGCGATGTACATGCAGCCAGCTGTCAGAGCTTAGCTTAGCCTACAGCTAGCTGGGCCTGGGATGTGTTGAAAGGGCACACCCTCCCTCTATTATACGTGTTGCAAAGACTCCCAGAAGAGGTGTGTGTTTGCTAAAACTAACAGCATGGTGTTTTTGAAGTAGATAATTGAAGAGAGAGTTGGAGAGAGTGTTTATATGCGCTCCCGACTTTTTGTAGTATTGTTTTCCCCAATTTTGGTGGCGGTAAAAACATGTGCGATGTTATACAAAACATGAATGACATTTTCACTCGTATCTGAACAGAAATATTTAGCGGCCCAATCGGGCCAGCCAGATTACTTATTTTTAGAATATGCTGGCCCGGCAGCTGTTTTTACTGGCCCCGGGCCATCGGGCCACCGTGAGTGTCGAGCCCTGGTTTAGATGAAAATCCCAATTTTCCACCAAATTCGTCAAAAATTTGCATACCGTATTCAAAATTGTAATTACATTTTTTAAAACAAAATAATGGTCCAATTTATTTTCTTTTTCACATTCTTATTCAACTTGACTTGTTTTACGTATGTGCCAATTTCCAGGTCAATCGGTCCATTCGTTGCCGAGTCCCCCCAGTGGACTCAAGTGATCAAAATAACCCAGTGGGATTTAGGGTTAAGAATATTTGATTATGAAGCCTTTCTATAGTAAAAGTAATTATAATAGCAAATGATGATGTACATTGATTTATGTTTATTATAAGAATAATTGATTTCTAACTCGACGAGCCAGGATAATTGTTGTTTATGCTCAAGATCAATATTTCATAATAGTTCAAAAAATGTTGCTATTTCGTACAATATATTTATGATGCTTCCATATACTGTTTCAGTTTTCACAGAGCTATTGGAGCGATTGAAGCAAGAAAACGTCATTGAAATGAGAGAAATGAATCAAAGAATAAAGTCAACGATGCTCCCGTAGAGACCTTTGTCCCAGTTTGTGTTTGTTGGTCTCAATGCAGTCATAAACTCTCCCTCAGCACCAATGAATTCCTAGCATCAGGCTCCAGCGAGACTTGGCCTTTCTGTGCTAAGCCTCAACTGCCTATTAAGACCAGGTTACGGATGATGCAGAGTCCTATAATGCAGAGGTGGGATTTTGGAAACCAACAAACTGCATGTGAATGCTGCAAGGAACAGACTGTGAGGCACCTGCCAGACTAGCTGCCCAAACCTGCCAGAGCCATGCACCCAAGATGACCTGGAAGCCGTGAACTACCGTGCCAGAGCCTGTGTGCAGTACTGGACGGGACTTGTGTAGTGGTCCGAGGAGAAGAAGGGGCTCAGAAAAATGAAAAAAGGTGACCCTGGGCCAGCGGAACTGTCCTAATTTTGAGCACTCCAGTAGCTCAAGATAAATTCAAGAACCATGCCTCCTCCACTCTGTCGTGGAAAAATTGGCGTAGTGAGGGGGGGGGGGGGGCTCCTGGGCCAAAGCCACCACCCCCCCCCCCCCCCCCCCCCCCGTCAGGATTTTTTTTGGGGGGGCTTGTTGCTTGCCTGATGGCCGGTAGAGTCTTGTTTTGGGGCTTTGAATAGCAAAAATCCAAAAGCTTCTGTGAGCTCCGCCCCCTGGAACCCACCCGAAGCAGCTTGTGCTTACGCGCTCACAGGTTGGAGCCCCCCCTCCCCCCCTCCCCACCCCCCTGGAGATTCCTGGCTACGCCACTGGGTCAAGACATGAAAGCTGTCTGCTTGAGGATGTAATGAAAAGGACTGCCATTTGAATCTTACCGTCAGCACAAAATTCCCCCTCCCATCCATTGTTGCAAACACAGGTACCGCTACCACCAGTTACTTCACAAGGTCCATTTCCGCTACAATCCTCATCCTCACACGGTGCAAGTGCTAAAATAGAAATAAATGGAAAGAAATTGGCAAATTGAATGGATACAAGTTCCATATTACGTACTCAAAACAAAATCACATCCAGTATTAGGTATTTAACAGAGAAATTGAAATGACAAAATACATTATTCCATTAATAGTGGGATTCATAATATTCAGATTGAGTGTTTCATTCAATGTTTATTGAGATTTGCAAATATACATGTATATATTTTTGGATATGTGGATGCATAAATTTAAATTAAAAACCTATGTTGCAAGTTTTGTGAAAGGCTTTACAACTTTTTATTAATGTTTTAAATTTCCTTTGCTTTTTATCATTTATTTGTTAAATATAATTAGCTGCATATTTCATAACTAGGATCAAGTGTAAATTTCAACCGAAAAGGACTAATATTTTAGTAATATGACATTTTCAAGTACGGGAATAATTATCTACTAATTCAAGTATGTCAACATTGCATGTGTATTATAGGCGCAACACCATCAAATCAAAAATGGCTTTTACCTACACCTACATTTTGTACATGTACTTGGATTTGAAGGTTTTGCACTTGTGTTACATGTATATTGTTGTCATACATATACTTGAAGAAGTTATCCTCAAAACACTTCCTTTATAAAGTGATTTGACTTTTCCTAACATGGTATTTGGTCAATACATGGGTACTTTGGAATATCATCTGAATGCATACATGCAGATATTCATGAGATGCAGACCATGCGGTGAATACATGCATTCCCACAGTACTCAAACAGAAATAAAATGCTGGCATTTTTGCTTACTGTTACTGATAAGTGCATAATTCCTGTCACTTCTGGGCCCCGTTGCAGAAAGAGATTCAATTGATTGTAAAGTTACAACTAATTGTAAGTCAGATCAAGTGACTAAATGCGCAAATCTGATTGATTGAAATGCACAAATTCTCTGACTTGCAATTAATTGAAACTTTACAATCGATAGCATCTCTTTCTGCAATGGGGCCCAGGTCTTATATTTCCTCTTGGGTAAAATCACTAATAATATAATCAATGTTTTTTAAACTACTATCATTATTTTGACAGACCACTGTCAGTGGGTTATGTAACCGCTGTAAGTTGTTGAATCTGCTGCTATTTCAGTGGTTATATAACTCGCTCTTAGTCTTGTTAGTGCCAATCAAACAACGTTTCATGCAGTACCGTTGGAAAACATGGCAGCCTCCAGCGTTCAGTCATAACCAGGGGAAAAATACACAAATTTGTTTTTATTTTGTTTCCCCCCGATTTTTCTGCATGATCGTAAATCGGCAGGATCGAATGCCGATCCGATGGTCGCTTATAGCATTAGAGCTAAATAGTAGTCCCTGAAATAAAAAAAAAAAGAGCCCCGGAATTTTGTAGCCCCCGAAAGTTGGAAAAGTAGCCCCCGAAAACATCCATAAAATTAGATAGGGAGCCCCCGAAATCAAAATATAAACTGTTTCCCTGGTCAAAACAGATGATATCAGTTGCAAAAACATTGATTAATTCCATTATTAATGATAGCCAGGAGGAAACATACGCTTAGAAGTGACGGGAATCACGTATGAGTAACAGTATGCAAAAATGCCAGCATTTGGCTCTCCTTCGAACATATGTTTTACCCAAATTCGTTCAAAAACAGTATAGAAAGAGTATAATAAAAAATGACAAAATATTGTATTCATGTTTTATCTTTGAAGTAACTTACGACGACAGGCAGTAGATTCAAATTCCCCTGACTCCAGGCAATAAATGTTTTCTTCTGTTGGTACTTCTCCACTATTTTGGCACTCCACCGTACAAAGTGTATTCCACCCATATTCTGTTCCATTGGTGCATGGTCCTGATATACCAGGGGGTTCAATATACAGGCAGGTGGTCGCTGAAATAACAAATATATATGAACGGGTGCATTAACCTGTTCAATTCAACTTTTTTGTTCTACTTGCCCATTCATGCAAGTAAAATCATGACATTTTAAAATTTTACTTTCCTGAACAAAAGAATTACCGGTACATGCCCGAAAAAACCCAATGTGCAACAAAAGAACAATTTGTTGTGCTAGGTTGATCGATTTGTTTGGCAAATTTCTTGCTTGTTTCTAGAAGTGATTTACAAGAAGAAAATGTTCTCGCGTAGTTGAACAGAAATGTTACTTGCCCGATCAGGCTATTAAACTTGACCATTTGTGAAATTTGACTTGCCCGACATCAATTTTTACTTGCCCCTGGCAAGCCGGCAAGTGCTATTGTTGAGCCCCGAGTATTAAAGAGCTTGTGCTAGAAAGTGAATACATTTGGCAAGCTGAAAACACCACTGATTACACCTCGGTAAAAGGGTCTATCTTCAAGTTAGATAGACCGTTTTACCATCAAATGAATGATGGTAAAAATCTCAAAATTAGCCCGTTTTAGTTTTAGTTTTAGTTTTAGTTTTAGTTTTACATGGTAAAAGCGATCTACACAAAAATTGTTATATTCTGAAATAGAATAACCAAAATTGTACAAAAGATGTAAATTAACAGTTTGTCATATGCATTATCATATAAGATTGATATTATCCCTCAACAAAAACAAAACTCATTTATTGGATCTAGTACCTTTGTTGACATGTGCAAAAAGTGTTGAATGGTTGATAAAATGTGTATTTTTGTTATCTTTTATTTTTGTTATAGCAAATGCGTGAAAATTTCACGTTAAATGAATGTTACATGGCCGAGAAATGAGCGAAAATGCAAAGTGATATTCGCTAAACTCATTGCACTGACTTTGTACACAGTTATAACTTTCCAGTGAATAGTTAAAAATCTGTACACTTCAATCGTAAATATCTTTTAAAAGAAAGGGAAATTCAAAAAACCAAATCCTGTTCCATGCTTCTATTGGTAATACAAATACAACAAGATATGAGAGAACCGCTAGAGATCTAAGTAAATTTTGCGGATTAGGACAATGTTACTAGATACAGTACCTTTAGAGTGCAATGCAACTCAAGAATAGAGTTTATCCTACTTTATACATCGTAATATACCTGTTTATTATATATAATAAACAGGTATATTACGATATATAAAGTAGGATAAACTCTATTCTTGAGTTGCATTGCCCTTTAAAGTCATTTTACTCAGAATTACATTTTTCAAGATAGCCCCTTTTACCATCACAGGGCCGCTCTCCTTTACAGCATCATCGTTGAAAATAATTTGTGCATGGTGGTGAGGACATATTCTATCATGTTAACATATCAAAATGATCGTAAGAATAATTCTATATCTATATAGAATAACAACAGGCTTACATCTTTCAGGCACACTCGCGGTGCTCAATTATCATTATTACCCTTGGTCATTGGGGCTTAGTTCAAACTCGCACAATTATCTTGTGCACCTTCTCAGCTCCCAAGGGAGCATACTAGCATACTGTACTAGCATGATAATTTACATTTGATAACAGTGATGCCAGTGAGCTACAAGTCGAGAGCATTACAATTGAGTCATGAATAAGCGGTTCTGGGGGGAAAATGATAAAAATGAGCCTGTATTTTCTAGGTAACCAGGGCCTGAATTCAGGCTTTTGCCCTCAAAAACTGGCATCCTTGGGAACATCCTTGGAGACATAAAAACTACAATAAAAATACAATCTGGAATCATGTTCAAAAACTGGTATCCTTAATTACTTTGTTTGGGAAACAGTAAACTACCATTAAAATACAATCTGGAATTATGTTCTTACTTATACATTCTGGAAAGCGATTGCTTAGTAAGCCATCTGCATTACACGTTGCACTGCTTGGCCCTTTCCGAACACCAACGAGGCAATTGTAGTCTATCACATAGTTGGTAAGAAGAACATCCCCAGGAAAGAATGTCGAACTACCCCTTGAAATTTCCCATAGAGAATCATTGAAGAATCCCAGGCCACAGCCCTTTCCTGTAGAGGAGAGAGAGAGAGAGTGGAAGAGGGGGAGGGGTGAGAGGGAGAAAACAAGGAGAGGGGAAATGGGGACAGAGGGGAGAGGAGGAAAGGAGGAAAAAGAAAAACACAAAGAAATGTACTAAGAGAAAGAGAAAGAGAAAGAGAGGCAGAGGGGAATGAAAAGGAGAGAGTGAGAGAGGGAGAAAGTGGGAGAGAGTGAGTGAGAGATTACGATTTCGGGTTTCTAAATATGCAACAAATCTTTTGCACAAAAATCTTTAGCCCGATCTGCAAAAAATATGTATTATTGAAACGCTTCAGCGTTTTTTAAATATATTTCTGGTCATTTTCTTCCCTATGTTTGGAAATATACTTGTCACAATCTGATATGCTACGTAAATAACTTAATCTAAACAAAATAAAAAACCTCATGAGGTTTTGGAATCTTTTTAGTGTTTTTTTCTAGGTTCATGCGTGACATACCATTCTGCTAGGGTCGATACAGGCTCAATTACTTCCTTTAGTATAAAAAGTGTTGTATACGATGTCAAAGGTCAATTACAAATACAACCCAGTATTTCTTTTTACTACTCAATATCAGTTATTTTTACTGGATGTCCAAGCAATCACACAAGTACATGTGAAATGATACAACTTACTGATACAAACTGGAAAGGGGTCAGATAGAGTCAAATTGTCCAGGCAAGTAACAGAATCTGCTCCTTTGAAGTAGTAGGCCCCGGGGAAGCTACAGGAAAACGTACAGGTATCCCCGACATAGAAGTCTAATGATGAACATGAACCAACTGCATCGACAAGCGAAGTTTGGTAGCAAGGGATGGGGCAGGTTGCTGCAATGTCAAAAGAATAAAATATAACACAAATAGTTATAAGTTGCTTACCCGTACAGGACTGGTCCAGAAAATACTGGGTCTATAAAGAATACATGCTATAGCAAAATCACACAATACCAGAAAATTACATGTTCCCACCAGTTAAAAAATACTTCCTAAGCCCTTAAAATTTGTGATTGCAGGGGCCTGGTTAAATAACTTCACTGCAGGTGGAAGTTGCATTTGTCTGTACAGATAAATGAGAACTTCAGCCTGTAATGATGTCACATGTCTTTGTGTAATGCAGAGTGTTCTGGCAATAAACACTTCTTCTTCTTCTGCTTTTTTTTTTTTTTTTGGGGGGGGGTTTCCCATTAGGGACTTTAGTTACATCTTTTTTCAAATGCAATTTTTTGTATTCTTATGATATTAGGATTTCAGTTTGTAAAAGTTGACAAATATCAGTCTACAATTCCAATGTTCTTGCCATTCTGATGTCAGGCCAACTTCAATGTTGCCAAGATTTCTGTTTTATGGTCAACAGAAGAAATACATTGCTTTGAAAATTACTAAAACAATGAATTACAAAAAGAAAAGTGAGAAAAGGAAGCAATAATTATCCTTGGAAACTAAGTAATTCTTTAATTATGCACTCTACAAACAATACTGAGGTTGTAGGTATGAAAGTAAATGTTTATTATGACTGCAAAAATGCCTAAAATACACAAACTATTTCTTCAATCATCCAAGCGCTTTGGTCAACTATCGTCCAAAATATAATCAGGTCAATTACATTGCTCTTAGATCCACCCGAAAGCAATCTGAGGGTTGTATTTTAATTTTCCACATGCCTATGGGGTGTGGTGAGGACTTCATAGGAAGCAATGATTCAAACAAGGGGGTGGTTCTCTTACTGCCCCCTTGTTAGGCCACTAATGGAAGGAAGACACAAATCTTACGTCTACATGTTGGTAGCACAACCATTCCAAATCCGCATGTACTCAATGTACTCGATGGCCCATATCCACTACTACACCCAAACAGACAGGACTCCCCATCTGACAAAATGGATCCAGGAGCACAATTTCCATCGATGTCTCTCAAGATAGTAGTATTATAATCTGGCACCGTACAGACCCCTGAAAGATAAAAGAAAACATGAAAAACATAGTAGAGCGGTTGAATGAACAGAAAACAACATTAGTGTCTTGCTCAGCACATTGTAGAGGTGCTACCCTTGTAAAAAAAATGTACTGCGGTACTACTGCGGTAAAAGTAACTGCAGTAGTACCGCAGTACTTGTACTGCAGCCCGCAGTACATTTACTCCGGTAAATTGGACGGTTGGTCGGTAAATTTACTGCGATAGTACTGCGGTACAAGTACTGCGGTACTACTGTGGTACTACTGTGGTACTACTGCAGTAGTACCGCAGTACTACTGCGGTATTACTGCAGTTTTTTCGTAGTACTTTTTTACAAGGCTATTTCTGTTCGGTATTGAATGAAAGGTAAGCTCTATTGAGCAGCTAATACGTAACACTGCATTTCTTTGGTTTTGTTATAAGCATACCTCGTTCATTCTCTGTCGAACGTTCATAGCTCTTCTTCCCACCCTTCCATATCTCTTTCATAACTACCCTCCCTTCCTTAGACTATATACACATTATTAACACACAAGCAATAATATAGGGAGTGCGCTCTCGTTCAGCACCCGAGTGGTCGCGACTACGTGATTTAATTAATTTCTCCAACCAATAATTGCCAGGGGTTTTTCACGGCCTAAGGGAACTTGTGCCCCGGCGCTATCCAGGTGCTGAATGCCTTGCTCTCTCGATTGGTTATGATTAAACAAACGTATAATAATAATAGATAATAGCTAATAATAGCTGTAAGAAAGGAAAGTAAAAGGCAAGTTTCATATATAATATATTTATATTATATAAATTATTATAAAATTGGTTTGAATGTTAAGATAAACAACAACAAAATGTATATATATATCTTTTTATATGGAAAGGTACAGTCCCTTTTGATGATATGACTACAAGGGACGCGAACACAGTATGCTTTGTTATTAATTTAGCCATACCGGGGACAAGGTGACTTATCTCCTTGCCCTGTTCATTCAGTACAAGTTTGCCTCAGGGGCAAGTCTAATTAAGTATATTATTTATAAGGGCTCTAATAATATGTATAGGCAGAAGCCTAACCCTAACAAATAATACTGCTTTTGCCTCCCATATTTGCAGTCAATATCCCAGGAAACAGCCCCTCTAATTAACCCTAAAAAGACTGGGGGCCTGATTTAGCCCCCCCCCCCCCCCTCCTCTATTTTCGCGGTTACTTCGCAACGCTTAAATATTTTACGGTGCCACTTCACGACTTTTTTTCTTAGAGTCTTGCGCAACTTTTGATACCAAATTTGCGACAACCGGGTGTACCGTTCTAAAGTTACGTGACCTTTTGTAAGTAAGCGTCGGCCCGAAAATCGCTAAATTTTGTGATTTGTGTACAAAACCTATGGAAAATGACTTTCTCCTAGAATAGACAAAATCTTCATTATTTTTCATTCTGATCACTGCAATTATTTAATTTTGGGCTACAAATGGTTGAATAATGGTTAATATTTTATTCCATCGAAAAAATATATAACAAATATTTTTAAAATGCAAAAAATACGAAAAAAATGTGATTTTCGCATAATTAATTAGCTCTAATTAGCATATTATAATTAAAACCAAAAAATTAACTATGCAATATTTTATGGCTCATGGACATCTATCACCATGCCAAATTTGGAGTCGATTGGAGTTTCGATTGCCGAGAAAACTACAAAAACTACAAAAAAATACCATTTTTGCATAATTAATTAGCTCTAATTAGCATATTCTAATTTTTTTTTTTTTTTTTAACTACGCAATATATTGTAGACCTTATGGACATCTAACACTATGCCAAATTTGGAGTCGATTGGAGTTTCGGTTGTCGAGATCTTAGGGGGGGGGCCCTTTTAGCCCCCCCCCCCCCCCCCCCCCCTCCCCCCATTTTTTTAAGGTTCAAAATAGCCCAGTCTTTTTAGGGTTAAGTATATTAATATAAATTATATATTTATATATTCATTAGACAAATTATAATTGATTTCTTTTTTTAATAAATGTTTTTTTTTAACTCATTATAAACTTGGATGTTTTAGACTGTTTGAAATGATATATATGGAGTTCTATGATCACACTATGACACAAGTTTTTGGATAATAAGTTGATTTTTATTCACACATTCTCTTGTTTTAATTGAGTTTTCTCAATTTTCTCACTGCATATTGCGCTAGATTTAAAGCAGGCCCGGAGTCCTTAATCGAACCTAATAGAGGCGCATATTTTGCTAATCTCTCTCCCTTTCCCTCCCTCTCACTCTCTCTCCCGTTACACGAGCTGTCCAGCTCATCAACTTCAGGTTTCTTGCTCCACATGTTTGCCCAAGTTCCGATGCCCTGTCACCAATGCACCGTCCCCAATCAGGCTTTCCGAAAAATTCAACCCCACGCGGTATATACAGGTTCGAGGCTTTGACGGTTTTCATTTAGCACGAGGCAGAGAGCCTAAAATAATATCTCCTCGCATTGTTATTCATAAATTAAAGGACCTAAAGAATACAACGTACTTTGACACTTATTCCATAGTTGGTGACTTGAAACATAGCCAGGTCTGCCGAAAAAAAATCCATGAAAATAAACACAGTAGTGATTTAAGACTAGTTTTCTGATACCAAATCTCACTTAGCAGCCAGTTTACGCCCCACCCACATTTAGGGTCCGGAATCGGCAGCGTGATCGACATATGATTGACAATACATTGGCTTACGTCATGACGCGTCATCTACAGAATTTAGTTCATTAGTCCGTTCTTTAGATGACGTCACATTTTGACGATTTAAGGGAAGCGTTGAGTATTGGTATTTTCCCCCAAGTGCCCCCAAAAAATTCATTGTAACTGATTTGGGCGATTTCAATTCCATGTGAAAGATCATTAAAAAAACATGGGAAATAATAATAATTCCCATTCAAATGCTCTCATTGTTGTGAAATTTGCTTTCAAAATATAATATAAATTAAAGTGATTGACGTCCGGCCATCACTAGCGTTCTAGGTCCTCCTATGCTTACCGCGCATGTACATGTGTATCGCAAGCGCAGTTCGCATCGGCGGCCATCGTGATCATCTATCGTTACAAATCTGGTAGGAGTCGCGCTAACACACGGAGAGAAGTCAAGGAGGCGCATAAATCACTGATTTTTAGCGGAATGGAGGGAAAACCCATAATTTTAATCCAACCGATAGTTGGATCACATATTGGAGAATGAATCGGTGGTAAGTACCGTATCATATGTATAATTGTAAGCACAATTAACGTGTAAAAACAACATTTAGTTTCAGTCCTAGTTTTCAGCGCTAGCGTACTCTAGAGTTAATTTGACTCTTGAGTTTTAACGGCTCTATTTGAATGATAACAGGGGTTTTACTTTGTCGTTTGTAATTGTGTATACTTTTCGAGCATGGTGGAGTTATAACTATTAGTTTGTACCGTAATGGTGCAGGTTTTGGTTACTAAAGTTAAGTTTGACCAATACTCAACTATCCCTTTAACCCTAAAAAGACTGGGGGGCTGATTTAGCCCCCCCCCCCCCCCCCCCTCCCTCCGCTATTTTTGCGATTTCTTCGCAACGCTTAATACATATTTCACAGTGCCACTTCATGACTTTTTTCCTTAGAGTCTTGCGCAACTTTTGATACCAAATTTGCGCATATCGGGTCAACGATCCATATGTTATTTAACATTTTGCGATTGCGTGTCTAAGAAAATTTGATTTTTTTTCTTTCTTCTAATTCTTCCATGTATATATAACAAACACAGTTTTTACATGCACCTTTTATGTTGCAGTTTTACACCCATCTTTTCACAAGTAATGTTAGTATTCCACTTTGGTGAAAAAACTATGACGGAATAACATGGAGACGCCACTGGTCAGTGTGCATGATCAAAATCACATGGATAGTCCGTGGAAAGTTTGCTGCGATTGATCTAAGCATGAATTGACGTAATCATGGTGGGGGATAGGCAGGTGTACTACAGCTATGGAATGCAGTGCAATCTCAGCGGTGCAGACATTTTAACATGGAACTTTTGGACAACTCATGTCATAATTATCTCTTTCTTCTACTCGTCCATTATATAGTACAATCTTGAAGCATAAAAGAAATTCAAAATGTATTAGAGTATATTCTGGTATATTCAACTCCAAGCCATGCACTATTTGTATAATATGCACTAGCTTGGCCATATCTGGACTATTGAGTTAATAGATAATGGGAACATTGAATACATTGCTCAACACTTACGTATGCACTTGGCCATGTCTGTATGACCGTCTCTGGTGCAGCTGACAGAGGAAGCTCCTTGGTTGACAAACTGGACGTTAGGGTCGGAGTCATCACACGTAAAGTTACAAGATTCTCCAGGTCGGAGGACTTCCCCAGACACACAGTCGGACACCAGCGGATATGTGAAGTTCAGCGGTTCACAAGCAAAATCTGTCGGTACAATATTCAAGGCCCCACAAGGAGGATTAAAGCGTATCTTATCTTGTATTTTAAATGTAATTATGAAACTATGAACTTAAAATTCGATTAAGGGCCTGATGAGCTGACAAATCATTGAGTCAAGGCTACCTTCATCTCCTTGTAATTGCTCTCCCTGACTGATGTTCATATTGGTAGCCCTCCCCTTGAGCTTCATGTTGTACAAATATCATATTGAAGTTTGAATAATTAATTTTTAGCCTTTAGTACACTATTTGTTACAGAATGAAAATTGATTTAATTATGATGGGAGCATCGAAGTTCGTGCACATAACTTTAAACGCAACATTCTGAAAAGAAATATACTGATTTTCATAATGACTATAATACCAGTTATTCAGAATGTTCTGTAGTATAATGAACATGTTTTCGTTTTGAGATTAGCCTGTTTTCAAAACCATTTCTTTTTCTTCGGTAAAAAAAGGGGGCATTGAAGTTCGCGCACTAATTTTCCCATTCATTTGTACACGCTTTTTTTTTATAGCCGTTGTGGCCTTTTTCATTGTCATTACTTTTACAGACATTTTCAAGCACGCGCAAAGCCAAGGGGAAAGTTACTGTGGCTGCCGCATAAACTTGGCTGCCCTGACCATAAATGTACCATGATCACACGCACTATTCCGCCCTCACGAGGCAGATTATACACAAACATTGAACTACTTCCTGGATGCGCTACAAGCATATATGCGAGATATTCAGAGTCTTTGGAAAGCAACCCCCAAATTCAAGTCATTGTGTAAAATTTAAAAGGGAAACGAGACAGCTCTTTGCACCAAAATGAATGACATTTGCAGAAATCTTGTTTTGTGAAATTAGTGGTGTTAGTTGTTTCGTTTGTGACCCTCTTCTAATTTGTGTCAGAAATAAACACATTATGTGACCATACACCACAAAATGACCAATAAGTCGGGAAAATTATTGTGCTGATTTTCACATGCTATTACAATTAATTTCTCATATTAGGGCAAAGCAAACCCTCTCAAAATGAGCGCCAAAGATTTGGAATTAAGCTGAAGCAATTTTAAAATAAGGGAGAAAACGGGCCGCTTCATAGATCGGCGTCTATTCAAGATCTATAATCTGATTATTTTTATTTGATAAAAAGTTGCATTTAAACATGATGTCTAAGACTAAAAATTTCACAGAAGTTAGATTAAAGTGAATCATGTAAAGTGTCCAAATCCACGAAAATGACTTGGAGCTTCCTCGTTTCTCTTCTACCGTGTTGTTTAGCTTATGGTAAGAGAGGAATAAAATAGGGTTCGATTTTTTCAAATGTTCCTTTAGTATGAAGATAATTATCATTTAAATCTTTTATTTCTAAAGCGTTAATCAACGTCTTAGGTGACCTTTGACCTTGTCGTGCCTGCTATATTGTGTCCGATCCCCGCCCGGCTATATTGCATACAGCAAGCGCTAGTCATAGACGTGCGTTCGTAGAGAGCCGGTACGTACGTAATACGTGTATACGATACGCGTACAGCTACAGCGGTAGTATGAGCGAAGTACTGTGCATATTTGCATTGTGTACTAAATACCACTAGCAAATTTGTTGAAGAAACCGTTTGAGAATCTACAAATAAAATGCGAATGAGAATGCGGCCTGGGAGGAGATCTAGAGGTTCATCAAGAAGAAAAAACAACAATTTGGTTGATAATTGAGATGCATGCAGAGCTGAGTCTGAGAAGCTGCAGGTGATCGAAGAGACGACACGCACGGTCATGCACCGCGGCCGGGACAGCTCAGCGCCGATCGAAGCCCCGTCTAAGGTACCGTCCTCCCAAGTCAAGAGCCCAATTACAGAATCAGCAATTCAAGTTTGAGTGTAGATCGACAAATCTATCGCTTTCATGGTCTCTTTGACATTATTGAAAATGACAATGATAATCATGTCAAAGAGGCCATGAAAGCAATAGATTTGCCGATCTAGTTATGTTGATATCTCTTTTGTTATGACTTACGATTATGAAATGATGGGCCTTCTCAAATTTGATATAGAATGGGTAATCCGTTTTTTGTGTTTTTTTATCGATGCTCATTTTTGATAATGTTAGGTCTATGGTCTGGAATGCACTGTGTCTGTGTAGTACTCGGTCTAACTCAAAAGACAAAAGTGAAATGTTGCAAAATAAAAAAATTATTGTCATTGTGAATTGTGGTGGTCAGGTGGTGCATTGGGTGGATTGATCCACCTCCCAATTTCAAATTTTTACTGGTCCGAGATGATACTTTAGTGGTCTTGACCTCGTAAAGTACGAAGAACCGTGGTCTCGGCCTCGAAAATGTCGAAAATTTTAAACCAATACTAAATCATACTCTCGGCTTCGGAAATGTTGTACGACTACGTCAAATATGTCAAACTTTCTGTACCGGCCCGCCGCCCATGTTGTTGCCGTACAAAGCCGCATAGCTCTGCTCCCTTGTGTGACCCACCTCACCCCCCCCCCCCCCCCCCCCCCCCTCCGCCTCCATGGAAAATTCCGGCTAATCTGCAAATCTCTTACTTCAGGACAAGTTTTTTTCATTAGTCTAATGATTAGATATTAGGCTTGGCAATCAAAAACCTTGGATGATCAGTGTTTTCTTTTTGTCTTACATAAGGCAATTGACTTTCCATACCAATTGCCATCATTAAGCAACTTTTTGATTTTTATCCTCATTTTATAGCATTGGATGTGGCTGTTCTCTTCGACATTATACATAGAGGATTTCCGAGTACCGATAGAATGGACGTGCAATCTGCATGCTGACACGACTCACACGATTTGTGCTGGTGGTGACCCCGATTGACTTATGGTTAAGGTAATTCATTGAGAACCTTTTTCTTGGACTGTGGACAGAGATAAATGATAGATCTGTGTTCTGAAACTAGAATTTCATCTTCAAATTAGCAGGCAAAATCAATGAGAGTTTATTTTGGCATACCATTGTGTGTCAATTGCTATACTTGCACAAAGTGATCTCACTGGGATTCGAAACAACACAGATAAATGTCAGAGGAGGAAAGAATGTGCATTGAGCGCATATTTTGAAAACTTATCATGGGCTTGATTGTTATGTTATATAACAGAAAATCTCAATAAACAAGGGCCGACATTACTGGACATGAGAAAAGATTCACAATGCATTGTAGAATTTGCATTCCCTTACACCATTTTCAGAATGATGAAAATTATTTTAGCATGATTTTATTTTGTATCTCTGCAATATTTTCAGAATGTGGACCTTAGATTTATTATTTTGCTTATTAGAGACAAATGCATTAGGCATACTGTATACTGTATACCGATTGAAAAACAGATGAAAACTGCTACTGAAAAATTGACAATGGAATAAAATTAGAGTCAATAATTATAGTGTAGCTTCGATCCTAACAGCTGAATAACAAACTGAAGGGAAAATAACAAATTTGGTCCATGTTGATTAGAAATCAAATCCTATTTTTACTACATGAATACATGTTTGTGGTTCATTTTGTGCAATAAGTGCACATGACTTACACATTACTATTTATCTGATTGCATTCCTTTTTTCACAAATCTCACCCTCTCTATAGATTTCATCAAGACCCATCAAGATTCTACACACCCACTATACCACACCACCCAGAACAAATAACCAGGCCGCCAACACCCAAGTTCTCGCAGACCCTTCAGTCGCCATGCTCATACCCTGCGGGAAACGGACCCACAACGTCCATTAGCAAGGAACTAAGCTAGCAGGTTTTTGCAAACGGGGAATCCTGCAGTTCGTGTGCAAAATCAAGAACTTCCTACAGTAACAGCGGGCCGACCGTTCTTGGGTTTAAATCTGCGACACACTTTGGTCAGAATTATTCCGGTTATTATGCGACGGCACGATACAGCTCTATGGTCAACCAATCAACATGCTTGTAGCGAGGTAAACATTCAGCACATTGCTATCATGTGTAGTACATAGACAATTAGTTGGCGTGTTAACAATACAAGCCAGCCATGCGTTGTCTATACATTGCTTGTGACAACGAGATGTGACGTCATGCAGTCTACGAATGTACGTCCGCCTTCACCAAATTAGCGAAACTGCTTGTCAACGAAAGTTATTTGAGCGCGGTGAACGGGGCAATAGATCGCTCCCTGCGTCGTTGAAAGCTCTGTACGTCGCTGAGCGAAAACACCATAATATTGGAGCAGGACTTCTAGCGTATGAGACATGTTAGATGTGGACGTCGACCGTGGGAAGTGGCAGGGATGTTCGGCCAGTGATTGCCCACAGATCCCTCACCATGCTGATGCCAAATTAACCCGTTCCCTACGAGTTTATGAAATCCCCATAGACTTTGTACACAACCCACTTGGTTCCTGTGGTCAAGGGGTTAAGGCCCTACCGATAAGGCCTTCAAATTGATATATAGCATAAACAGTTCATTTCTCAAATACAACTCTTTAGCATGGAATTATTCACGCACACATTTTGGCAAAAATTAACAAAACCTTATTATAACAAGCACCTCGGGCACAATTGGATTGAATACCTTCTGTCGGGTATCTTGTGTCTGGGCTTAAAAATAATAAAATACAAAGATCCTTGACGTGTAAAATTATCATCGCTGTATCCGGTACCTCTTGTTAGGAGGTTCCACTGTATCAACAAAGATAAGTTTTGTTGCGGGAAGTAACAATGACCGAATAGTGCTCATAGCAACAATCTGTTATCTTTTTCAAATTCAATCAAAATAAATTTGATAATATATCTTTCATGTCTTCCCTATTACATGTGATAAAGGTAATTATGATTTAATGAAAAAGGATGTTTTTAATTTGTAGTTCAAATCAGTGGGCAGTACGGTACCTCGTTATAAGCGAGCTAAACGGGGTTTCCCTGTATAGTGTATGACATAAATTTATCATTTTTTAAAACTCAAACAAACCATTGTTTTTCTCAGATGAAATACTAATAAATAATATGATTCAGAATAATTGTACAAGGTTATTGATATAATGTATGATTGAAGTTGCTAATAACACCCATGAAGAAATGTGAGTGTGTATCACTATGCCAATTGTCCTTTTAACCCTCCTTTTGCTTGGATTCACAGAGGCTTCCTCTATTATGTGCAGGGTATTGAAGGGTCGGCCAACTCAATTGTATTTTTCATAGATCAGGATCAACCAAATGGCTAGGTGGACAATGTATGAGACACAATTATGCACAATGATCTGATATTTATTCTTTGTGTAATGTAGCTTTGCTTATTTTATAGTGATTTAGTTTTGTAAATTTTGTTGTTCCAATTCATTCAAATTCGAATGTAACAATTGCTATATTGTATTGTTTATACTATGTATGTTTTGATGTTCAATGTACACTGATCCTTTCAGCACTGCTGCTGATCAGTTTGAAATGTATACCAAAATAAATAAATAAATAAATAAATAAATAAATTCACAGAGACACTACATGATCTGCACACATCCAAAAGTTGAATCAATCACCCAGTATTTCATTTTTTGTAACAGTTGCTTCTGCATTTATTGAAAAATTAAATACAAAGTATCCAAATAACAATAATTGCATATTGTTATATAATTGATTTTCATAAAGTTATTCAACCATTTGCATTGCTTCAAATTTCAGGAATGTAAATCCTACTTCAAAAAAAGTACAATTTACCAGCATACACAAACAGGCGATTTTGTTAGTTTGAAATGTAAAAAATGCACACATAGTACCAGGTAAAGGGGGAAAACGGCTAGAAGCATGAAAATGTACAGTCAAACCTGTGTACCATGACTGCCAATCAAAGTGGCCACTGTAGAAAGGTGATCACTATAGACAGGTTCCATTACATTCCTTTTCTCTGCAAGGGATCATGTTTGGTGGCCATTATAGGCAGGTTTGCTGCTATAAAAAGGTGGCTGCTATAACAGGTTTGACTGTACTTGAATGTAAATGTGGGCTCTGTGTAGTGATGTATCCGCAGAGTATGTGTGAGTGTGGGTGTGTGTGTGTGTGTGCGCATGTTAGATACTAACACAAAACAGACTTGTAGTTATTTGCAACTGGTTGACATAAAAGATAAATAATGTGCTCACACTGTCTGAAAATCTATATTTTTCATTCACTGTGTTATTAAAAAATAAGGAGTACATGGGGAGCAACCTCTACATGCAGTGAGTTGCCTGGGGGCGCATCCCCCCTAATAATTTGCCATAAAAATACAAAACATCACATGAATAGATTGGGGGTATGACAGGGTGAAGGGTGGGGGATATCTCTCCTTTGCATAACTAGCATACTTCTAAAGATATACATACAAATAATCTACCCACATACCCTCCCCAAATGTCGCCTATATATAGACATGCATATAAACATCACAGGAATAGATTGGGGGTATGACAGGGTGAATGGTGGGGGATATCTATCCTTTGCACAACTAGCATACTTCCGAGGTGATACATACAAAAAGTCTACCCACATACCCTCCCCAAATGTAGCCTATATATTATAGACATGCATGTAGGGTGTATGCCTGTTTCTATAATGGTTTCAATCATGTGGTCCCGAGGTCATGCTTTCTTGAATTCTAGTATATTCCAAGGTAAGGAACACACTGCACATTTTTTCGAGTGAAAAGTTGCAAAAGCTCCCTACTGTGGGAGGGTCGATAGTGCGATACCCCTCCCACACCATCCACCATCCCTGCTCCCTTCCACGACCCCACCCCCACTTTTCAAAATAGTCATGCCACTGCAAGAAAGCCAATAATGTATTATACAGGGGGAACATTCTGTAGAAAAAAATATACGGTGTGCCCCCTTTCAGTCTGACCCGCTATTCCATTGTCTCCATGAAAAATGAATACACAATATGGCGGATGTTGCCTACTATATGAGAGTGGGAGAGTGAGTAGTTATATAAGAAAATTTGAAAGAGAACAATGGAAATTCAGAATATGCGTACGTGGAGTTGCTTTTATTTGGTAGCTACGGTAGCTGTAGTTATTACGTTCACGCCCAGGCCACCCGGCGGGCGCGCAACGGGCAACGCGATCACGGGCTGAACCTCCCAGATAGACACGGCAGCGCAATTCAACGAGTCGATGTACCCGCGACTGTTGAGCTGAGCCGATGTGTACATGTACGGGTGCGCATATCAACGGCCGCGGACCATCATTCCTGTGACAAATTTACGGTAAGCCATCAGTTTTCGGTGATAAAATATGAAATCAATATTCCCTTTTTTCACGAGGTAAACGGTTTTCGTTTTCTTTCAAACTTTCACAAATCTTTCAATTGTATTTTACAATGATATTGATATAGGATTGAAGTCTCAAATGTCATTTTGTGCAATATCTGACACTTTACCTGAATCACTTTAAGATACTCTCATTCAGGTAATACTGAAATCCAGTTCCTAATTGTTTTTTTACAAAATTTGACCTTTTCAGTTAATAAAAGAGAAATGTAAACGAAAGCTACGAGTGTCGCCATCCATGTAAAAGTAAATGGTGAGCCAAACCGTGCAGATTCCAGTCCAGGAAAAGCCCATTTTCATAGTGCTTAAAATCACTTATTTTCATGTGGATGACCAGTGTCATCAAGATAATTATACAGAAGAGTATTAGGGCATTATATTCTTGTACAAATTAGTCCAGGAACTGGTCAGCTCTTCGATATACTTTCAGACAATTTCAGGCCTGTGGCCAGGGGGGTGTGTATTGGGTGCGTACGCCCCCCCCCCCCCCCCCCTCCCCCCCAAAAAAAAAAATCAGAAAAGTCCACTATTTTTGGACTAGGGTCCACTTTTTATCGGTCTCCGCCATCTAAACCAGTGGTCTCGGGCAACGATCGGTCTTGTTGACGACCCCCCCCCCCCTCCACTTACACGACTCAACCAGTGGTCTCGCTCACGTTTGGTCTTGGTCCCATTTTGGTAAATTATGCAATTATGGAACACTGCATCATTCTGTAATTTGTGAACCTACCAATACACTGCGGGACAGTGCCTGAAAACTCCCCATCTATCAAGCATTCTGCACCATCCTCCGCCTGATGTAACATGAGGTCACGATTTGTACAGCTGAAATTGCAGGCAGTGCCAACTAGGACTTCTGCATTCGCTAGACAGTTGGTGGAAGCGACGGACTCGAACGCACTGTAATCCCACACAGAACAGGTTACCGCTGAAATGCATGAAACAAACAAAAATGTTAATCAGTCTAAAAAGTTATGTTACTTAGCACCAGGTGATGGACTCGCCGCACTGGAATCCCACACAGTACAGCCGTTATAATATACAGGGATGTATTGTAGCACAACAAAAGCAATCTGGAGAATTATCATGAGCGAGCAAGCAGTGTGCTAAAATACTGCTCATAGAAAGACAAGTTGAACATTCTATTTCAAATGATACAGATTCTAAGTTTGAAATACATTTGTATACCATATAGCAGAGCTCTGTTCTTGGGGTAAATTTCTCAAACAATTTGATAATACAACAGTAAAAAAAAAAATCTGGAAAAGTAAAAAAACAAAAATGGAATTCCAGATTAATCTGGAAAAAAATACATCCCTGTATATACTGTCATGTAGCTGATCATGAAATGAATGAATAGAGAACATACCATGTAAAGATTGCTACAGTACAATCTCAGCTACAGGAAGCGCACGTATGAAATATAATTTGACATTTTTATTACTAATAACTCGAACATTATTGCATGGATTCTGTTCATATAAACCAGAGGTAAATATTGCTTGTAAGTGTTTGACATAACATAATTCATAAAGTTTGATAAGTTTGTAGCTTACTTAAAATTACCCCCATTATCCTTAATCCAATAGCCATAATCTTGTTCAGGTCACTGTAGAACTGTCCATCATTCTGTTCAATAATTTTGTATTGCCAATATACTTTTAGGATTGTATTGTGATTAATACGACTCTCATTTTACCACATTGGCGATATTTTAGTAGACAAGCAGTTTTCAGCAGTATTTTCCATATTCGTGATTAATTTAAAACGTACAAATAATAGTATAATATTTACATATTTTAATATCACGGGCTAAAATTGTTTAATATGTATCGATACTTAAATATTATAAATATATATCTGGATGTATACTTTATTATTTTGATGGTTTAGATAATGATAATGAAAATGTTAAAAAATACACTTCCCACTGAAATGTTATAATCACACTTATTAATAATATAATAAATATCAATAATTGTCATTTCATATGTTTACATAAAGGTATTTAATTGCAGTATATTGATTATCACCCGAATCTTGTTCAGATCATTGTTGGATTGAATAATGTAGAATTGTACACCCTTCTGTTAGATAATTGTAATTGTTAATATACTTATATGATTGTATTGTGATTACTTGAAGATTATGAAATTATAGTTTAGTAGTATGTTACATTTGAATATCTCAGGCTAAAAGTGCTTAACACGAATTGTCTATATAATATATATTTGCATTTATACTTATTGATTGATGGCTGTTGTTTTTTGTTTGATTAGACATTTTAAATTATCATTTATTATGCACTGAAATCTTAAAATCACAATATAAACAATATAAACAATTCCAGTTATTGTCATTTTATATATCTACACATACGAAAGAATTTTTCATTGCAGTACATAATGTACATTCATTATTATGATGATGGTTTTTATCGTGCACCATTATAAATTATATTCTTAGTACAACATTAAATAAACATGAATTAATGACCATTTAGACAAGTGCTAAATTTAATGTTTAAGATTTGGATCTTCTATGTCTAAAATCTCGGGCTAAAAGTGCTTTAAAACATGTATTGTTTATATATTTGTATTTATATTTCATTATATTGATATTTATATTGATTGAAAATACATTTTTAAATGTCATTTATTATGCGCTGACATTTTATAATCACAATTATTAATAATTTAATCAACACCAGTAGTTGTAATTTGATATGTTTACACATATTGAAGGAAATTTCATCCCAGTACATTAACTATATTAAATTATGATGAATGTTTTTTTATGATGCAGCATTATAAATTAGATTCTTTGTACTTCAGACGTGTTGTAAGCCCGCGGTCGCGCACGTGTTGTAGGAATGCCACTTCCGTTATCTCACTTCGTACCCGAAAGTGCTTACCGTTATCTTCACTACAAGAACGACCATTTATAACACCTTTGAATATGAAGTGACACCACCGGGACTTTCCTCTTGCCAAAGATAAATTTTAAAAACAGTGAATGTCTTATTGTGTTGCCCAGCGCGAAATATTAACCCATTGCCTACGGGAATCAGGTGGGCTATGTACAAAGTCTATGGGGATTTCAGAATCTCGAAGTGAACGGGTTAATGTGCAAATTAACAATGTTTACCGTAATAAGATATAAACACTTACGGACACACGTGGGTACAGCATTAGATAGAACACCACCTGCAAGACATGTGGTCGAGGGACTTCCCTGTAGAACGTATCCAGGTTCGCACCAAAACTGGCAGCTCGATCCAGGGCGGAGGCTGGCACCCGATAAGCAGTCCCCAGAAAGCTCAGCACCGTACGAACTCAGTACACAATTATCAGCTATTAAAGTATGCAGAAGTAATGATGAACAAGAGAGGTATCATTTATTTTGCAAAACAAGAGGAATGTGGAACTACATGTATTTAATAATAATAATAATAATAATAGATATTTATAGAGCGCATATTGCAATGAGCCTCTAAGCGCTATTAATATTAGTTAAGTTAAAACATTAAAAAAGAAAGAAAATTTTTTAATAAAAAAATATTCCCAGGATTCGAACCAGGTAGAGACCTCCCGATTGCTAAACGGGTGCTCACCAACTGTGCTAGAAAGCACTTCTACTGGTTGTTCATCAATGAAACCCTAACCCTGACCTACCACAGTCACTTTAAAGGAAAAAGCTGTAAGCACTTATTTCAAAATTCTGAACAGTCATATACATGTACATGTATATAATAGGTGAAGCTTTCGGTGGCACCATATTGAAGTTCTGAAAAGAACTGTTAAAAGAGAGATAGTCGAGGAGTGGATAGGTAAGGAAAAGGGTATTCTTTTGTAGTTCTGAGAAAAACTAAGTTAATGAGATAGATAACAGAGTCCGAGAAGATATTTTTCATTTTATTTCAGTTTATTTACATTCTTCATAAAAACATCAAAAGATACAATACATAAACTATTATAATAAGTTATACAAAATAAATGTCAAATAGAATCAAATAGCAAATTAAATCATTTGAGAATGTGGGGGCAACTTAGAAGTGCAGAAGCCTTATTTGGTGTTGACCCCGGTTTAAAAGGAAGGAAAATATTATAATGCAAGAGGAAGTGTTTTTTAAATCAAACCAATAGACTCTTTAACAATATTTTACATATATTCTAGTCAATGTATCCTACAAATACAACTACATGTATATATGGGCAATTCCATGATTAGAGGGACATTCAACCAAAGTTTATATTTGATTTTTCTCAAATCCTGGTTCTTTTTAAAGCTATATTATCTCACGATTCACAATGAAATAGAGAGAGCTTTAACTTCCCACATTTAAATCACACTGTCGTGTCCTCGTTACTGAGATACAGAACTATACATGAAATGGTATATGTGGGACTACACATGCTTTTAACACAGTTTTATAGGATTTTAAAGAAAAGTATAATTTCTTTTTCATTTTCTTTTGGATACTGTAAAACACTTCATATTACATCAACCAGTGTTTCCTCTATGAATTTGAAATGCATTTTCATGCTAAAAACATCATTTTAATTTGGACGAACAAACTGTAACGTTACTAACCGTAACGTTACTAACCGCGTTTTTGTTGTTTCTACTAAAACCAAAAAGACTTATCTCAATATTTGATACATCAGACCACTTGCCAAGACAATGTCAATGGTGTAATGATAAAAAATTATTTCAGATGACTCCTGTTTACGAGAAATATTTTTCACAAGGACTCACAAGGTTTTTTTTCTATATCCCTTTTTTGTAACGTTACTAACCGACTATAAAAGTTGCCATGGCGACAAAAATATATTTTGAATTATGTTCATCATTTTCTGTATTATAGACCCAGGGTGGGTGAACATGCTGCCACATGATTGTGACTTGAAATGAATAGATGGTGGTGTTACAGTAGAATATGATATGAAAATATGCTATAAATGTAACGTTACTAACCGTGGAATTGCCCATACATCATGTATCCTATTCATACAAATTCACACACTCAAGTACATACCCACGCAAACACACATACATGCCCTAACCATTTCATATCTATAAATTCTCTAACAAAGTTATTTTGAGTTTTCGTTTAAAAGTATTGAGAGTTGGACTTTTGCATATTTCTAAAGTGAGGTCATTCCAAATTATAGGACCTTTATAAAATATAGAATGTTTAGATTCTAAAAAGAGTTGTTCTGAGAGTTGAGAAGACGGGTGGAACTCTCAATATTTCGAACAGACTGCGCTAACCCTCTTCAGGACAAAGTAATATTAGAAAGTCATAATAATACTTACGGAGGCAATGTAAATTGGCCCAGCGCCCACGGAAAATACCATCGGCACATGTCCTCACGTATGTATCCAAGCCATCGGGAAATGAATAGCCATCTTCACAACTTAGCACACACTCCGTGCCCGAAGTAACATAGGAGTCTGATGCACAGGTGCTCACTACTGGTGGGCAGAATGGCTTAAAATGGCAATCAGGAGCTGTAAAGAGTTATATATATGAAAACAAATGATTAGGGACGCCCAACAAATGTTAACAGCCAAGAACCCGATCACAATGGGCAAGCCCATTGAGTTATGGGGAACTTTTTGTCTTCTCTGCAGTGCAGTTGACATAATTCTGCAAATATTGCATGATGGTAGGCTAACCAAAAAGGGTACAAGAGAAGTGTGACAGCTCCAAATGATTTTGGTTGAGATTGATTAAGTTAATGGATAACTTTAAATCTGTTATAAATTGGGGCCAACTTACCTGTGTTACAAATGAGAATGAATCTATAGTACATGTATATTGGGCCCAATTTAACTTACCACTGTTATTAAAGAGACATTCTGAGACAAAATCTGTAATATATTGGTGCCACATCTACTAAAGTAAATGGTCCAGTCAGCTGGACCCTTGACACGCAATACACATTTATATGCTGTAGCTAAGCATAACAACCATTTGTACAATGTACTACTACTATTGCGCAGTATCCAATTCCTGTTCAACAGTAGATCGCTGTGTTTTAGGAAGCCTCGCTACGGAAAACGGAATGGAAATGAAAACAAAATTCTACGTTTTGCGGTCTTCAAAACAACAGAGTTGGTAGGCCTAATTATTATCAAATTATATGACTTGGGGATCACATAAAAGTGTTGAATAGTGCAGCAAGCGGGAGAGGCTTAGCTCCGCACAACACTATTGTAATGTAATAATGTGTGATCGGTGCCAACTTTCCACTGTTACTAAGTAAACGATCATCTGTAATATATTGCGACCAACTTACAACTGTTACAAGGTATTTTAGAGGCAAAATCTGAAATATATAGTTAAGGCAAACTTACCACCGATAAGTCCGTTATTAACGAGGCATTCTGACACGTAATCTTCACAACAGTCTCCAAAGTCTAAGCAGTTGACATCACAATAACAATGAGATTGTGTCCCACTCCCAAAATGACACATTCCTGCACATGATAGTTCTTCAGTGGCTGTATGTAGGCAAACATGATTGCATTATGAGAAAGGGATCTAGGTATTAAAGGGAGCATGCACCAAGCAAAGAACAACACAAACTTACTGGCCCGGATTCACAAAGGAGGTTTGTACTACAAACCATGGTTTAACCCTATATAGCCCGGGCTATTTTTAAACTGCATAGCCCGGGGGGGGGGGGGGAGGGGGCTAATTTAGATCTCGGCCATTTATCAACTGATTTTGACCAAACTTGGCGTGTCCGTGTCCCATCATGTATTTAACAAGAATGCATAGTCAAATTTATATATCTATTGTTATTCTTAATTTTTTTCTAATTAATGATGCAAATATGCAAATTTGTTCAAGGAATTCTCATTTTTTCCAGTTTTCCTCCCATTTATGGAGAAAATGCAATCAAATGTGGCATGTTTGAAGCGTGTCACTAATCTAAAAGATAGCTAGTCAAATTAATGACATGTATTGAAATTCCATATTTATTATTGTAATTAATTATGCAAATATGCAAATTTTTCTTGAAATTCTGAATTCTTATGTATTTCTTTGTTTTTAATTTCTTACGTATTTCTTGTTTGTAAATCTTTTGTTTTTCATTGTTTTGTTATCTAGAATGGTTGATGATGGCCAAAATGGATGTTATCCTAGGAAAAACAGAAAAAAACATTCTTCTGACAACACTTCTTGTAAAACCCATACATTGTACACACAAGATCATTGGAAACCGCCATTTTTGTGTGACGTTGGTCACGAATATGTGCTATATCTCTGCAACCGTACCCCCGATTTTCGCAAATAGGGTCTTAAAATGTGCGCGAGATGTAAAAGAAAAAAGTCATGAAATTTCAGCGCTAGATTCTTTTGCGTTAACAAATTATTGCGAACAAATGTCGAGGGGGCTAATTTAGCCCCCCGGGCTATATGTTAAACCATGGTCTACATCTATGGAGTGCCATTTCTAAACTGATGGAGAAAGAATGTTAAGTCCTTTAATACTTGTTAACAATGTTAATGGTATACATTTACTAAATGCACAAAATAAAATATGTTTGTCTTCTCAGATGGTGAAATTTGCTGGTAGGCTAAGCAGACATTAACAGTCATATTATTACAAATTATAAATTGTTTTACTTGTATATGAGCAGCACTCCATAGATGTAGTTTAAACCATGGTTTGTACAAACCTCCTTTGTTAATCCGGGCCATTATGTTCTAGCACCGTTATTTGATATTGAATAGATGTCCAAAATCTTGCAAAGGGTTGTGTTATTCGTAAACAATGCAATTAAAGGGAGGTATGTTTTACTTCACAACATGTGTTTATTTCAATAATGAATTGAAATGAAATTAATTTCATATGTATTTCTCTGTATTTCCCAGTAGGATGTCCAACCTCCTAGTGGCATAGCTATGTCGGGAATAGTGATAGCATTTCCCCCCCCCCCCCCCCAATAATCTCCCAGGGAGACTTTAAAATTTGAACACTTCAATCATACATACTGTATGTTAATATAACGAAAGAGAAATGTTTAAAACCTAAACCAGTTCCATCCCAGGTCGAAATTCCCATAGAACCAAGACCCATAGGATTCCCATAGAGACCCATAGGCCTAATGGTTTCTATGGGATCCTATGGGTTTCAATAGGGAAAGTGGAACATGGGTTTCTATGGGTTTCTATGGGTTTTTATTTTATGGATTTCTGTTGGTCCCATAGAAACCCAAAGAAACCCATAGAAACCCATAGAAACCCATAGGATATTCCTATGGGTTTTCTATGGGTTTCCTATGGGTTTCTATGGGAAATTCGACTTGGGAATAAACAAAGCTAATCAATATTTTGTTACTTCGATTACCAATTGATTTCAATTGGTAATTTTTAATTGGTAATTTTCAATTGGTAATCCTGATTACCAATTGAATTCAATTGGTAATATAGTCAATGGGATTTTCACCCTGGGATATGATGATGATGATGATGATGATGATGATGATGATGATGATGATGGTGATGATGATGATGATCAAGGAGTTGATGATGCAAGAACGCTGGGGGGGGGGGGGGGGGGGAGGGAGGAATGGAGGGAGGGAGAGAGGGAGGAAGAGGATAGTAACTTTTTGTATCACCTAACAAATCAACTAAAATTGATCGCCTACTCCTTATCCTTCGATATAGAACACGTTATAAAGAATGAGCGAAACTAGGGTTCAAACCCACCGCCCTTGATCCAAAAAAGACTGTTGGGGGGTATGGCCCGCTGCCAGTAAAATTGCACTTGGGGCAAGCAAAATGTATAAAAGTCATATTTTCTTGGCCCGATCGGGCAAGCAGATTTTCAATCCGACATTGACAGAATGAAAAAAATCTGGCTTTCTTTTATGTCATGCTTCATCTGAATAGTTTACAATTTTGGGGCCAGTAAATTTTCTTTCGGCGACCAGAATAGGGGAAAAAACAATTTCACTGGCCCGACAGGGCCATTGACTAAAAAGGCGAGTGTGGTCTCGAGATCGCATTGAAGCGGTCTCGACCGTCGTCAACGATCTAGGCCTCGAAACTATAAACAAATCTTGGCTTGTAAAATTTTCTACCATTATGCTTTGAGCTTCAGAAGCTTGATCTGCTATATTTGTCGTGGTCGCAGAAGGCGCATCGTCTTTTCGGGGTCCATCCAAATTGACGATTATTTTTGCAAAATTTGGGTATTTATTAATCGAGTCATGTATTTTTGAGATGGAAAACTATCAACAAATTTGAAAATTCCAAATAAAGGCAGATCTGATGCGCGCGTTTAGTGGTCGTACTGAATATAGCTTACGCGTTAGATCGATCTGTCGTTTACTTGGAAAGCGCGATCATTGATCGTTCAAAAGTGCAATCGGAATGGAGCGAAAAATCATCATTTTTATCTACCGCCACATTAACTCTACAGAATGCTAGCGTTTTACGTCCAGCTCACACCGTACCGAAATTTCACATTTTGTGTGCAGGCTAATTGACCTTAAAATTATACATATGATACGGAATTACCACCGATGGAATCTCCGATATGTGATCCAACTGTCCGGTGCATTAAAATTATGATTTTCCCCTCCATTCCGCATAAAATCAGTGATTTATCCGCCTACTCGACTTCTTTCCGTGTCGTATCGCGACTTCTGAACGATCGATGATCGCGCTTTGGTCACCATTCAAGTCGCCCGCCGATTCCAAGTAAACGACAGATCGATCTGACACGTAAGTACGTACGACCACTAAACAGATCTAGGTCGAGCTAATAGGCCCCCGAATGTATTATTGTTTGTGCACGATAATTGTGCTTAAAATGATACATATGACACATAGCCAGCGAGCGGTACCTTTCGCGAACGATAATGTATGCATGACATCATTGATCGCGTGCGCACGCATCTCATTACGAGACTTGGCTGGCTTCTGGGCCGATTATGCATGCCATGAAAATGTGGTATCGGAGCGGTATCGGTCTGGACATAGCACAGGGCTTACCCTTTTCGCTGCATTCTCTTCCCACAATTCATTTCGATGCTTACGTCATTGGCTTTCTGAACGCCCATTCTACACGTTGATACCAAATTCGATACGCGACTCTTTGGACAAAATCTTGTGAAAGAAGGTCTTTTTCACCTGCTGTTTTTCGCCAAAATGGATTTTGAGCTATTCGGGATGCCGTTTATAAGGTAAGTTTTCGATATTTCGAAAATTTTGTATGTGAATGATGATAATTTATCTGAATTCTACATACTTTTATCGATCGTTTCATACCTTTTTTCTTGTGTGCGAGTGTTGATAAAGTTGTTGACATGGACATTATGCATGGTTTTGCAGTCCCGATATACAGTAGCTATCGTCGTACTTTTTTGTGCATGCACAGTGGAGCGCTCTGGCACGTGTGCGTGGGGCTGGCCTCATAAATATTCATATGATTTTCATGCGCAAGCGCACTTCGGCTGTACTGGCGCTCGGCGAAGTCATATAATGGGAATACACGTTGAATGGGACAGCGGGCTATGTGTATGATACAGTACTTGCCACCGATTAGCAGATAAATATGTGATACAAAAATGGGGTGGATAAAAATTATGATTTTTCGCTTCATTCTGCATCAAAATGAGTGATTTATGCACCTCCTCGACTTCTCTCTGTGTTGTATTGCGACTTCTGAACGATCGATGATCGCGCTTCAGTCTCCATTCAAGTACCGCGCCCGCCGAATAGACGGCATATCTGACTCGTGCGTTTAGTGGTCATCGATCGTTCAGAAGTCGCGATACAACACAGAGAAAAGTCAAGGAGGTGCATAAATCAATTATTTTGATGCAGAATGAAGCAAAAAATCATAATTTTTATCCACCCCATTTTTGTATCACATATTTATCTGCTAATCGGTGGCAAGTACCGTATCATATGTATCATTTTAAAGGGACTTAGTAACATTGTCCAAATCCTCAAAATAAAATTTTAATTCTAGCGGTTCCCTTATTATATACTTGTTGTATTCGTATTAACAATAAAATCATGGGACAGGTTTCGGTTTTTCAAATTTCCCTTTCGTTACAAAGATATGTATGATTGAAGTATTCAGATAAGAAAAACTCCGGGCGAGTTTTTCTTCCGTGTACAAAGCATCCCCATTACATGTGGGTACCTATACAGGTACCCACATCCCCACCTACATCAAAACGTAAGGTAGGGTTTCTCCCCGTTCATTCATTCCACTTATGACATGACATTTGTAATCTATAAGGTGAAATTAAATCATTGAAAGATGTGTTTTTGATACTTACCCACTTTTCTTGCTATGAATCAGCCAATATTTCACGTTCATTTGCCATGCAGTCGCGTCGAGCGCTGATCATCGCACACGCTTGCGACGGAAGTACCGTGAAAAGTGTGTTGCTGAAATGACCTTTCTTTAGGTAGTCTTCGTCCAGCCATGAATTGATACGTTGTAAATTACTTACGCACATTATTGTATGCCTGTCAAATCGGAAATAAAGTGTGTGCCACTGAGTGCGCTTGAGATGAAACTACCGTATTTTGCTTGCGAATTGTTGTTTTTCAAACTTTTAAAGAATATGGATTTAAAATAGGAGTGGGCTATAAATGGGTCATTTCTCGTTTTATTTTCGGGACAGTTTTTTTGTATTCCATTTGCCCTATCTCAACATGAAATGACAAAATTTTTTGCCTGGGGTCGCAGAAAAAAGTGTGCAGGGCCAAAATCCAAGATGGCCGCCGTTTTCCTAAAAAATCATATTTTTGGTCATAACTTTGTCATTAGTGGGTCTCCTTATTTGATTTTGGTGTCTAACTCTATGTTTTGGGGGTTAAGGGATCTATTTATGCAGTTAAAAATACTGTAAAATATTCAGATATTGTGTTAAGGCATATTTTTGACCATTTTTACCCCTTTTTTACCCAATTTTGAACCATGCCCGTAGACCTGAAATTAGTGGGTAAATTACATTGGAGAACATATTTAAAAAGCTAGAGAACAAGTTGAAAGTGACAACAAAATAATATTCATAACCCTCACACTTGACAAAATTTTCGGCCTGGGGTTATAGAAAAAAGTGTGCAGGGTGTCTAACCCCATGTTTTGGGGGTCAAGCAATCTGTTATGCATCTAAAAAATAGTCACAAGTCATCAAATGTTGAGTTAACACCATTTTTGACTACATTTGAACTCCCTTTTTACCTAAATTAGCATATTTCGAGAAACATGTGTTCAATGTCTATGATGTTGCTTAAAACATAATGCAGCTTTCTCCTAAGGAAGTCCCCAGTTCCTGAAATGGTCATAGGCACAATCTGCTACTCAATAGTGTCCTGGATGTCATCAGTCCCAGGTGGCCACTGCCAAATTTCATCTCCGGTACCAGCTAAGTTAGTACCAGCACGCATCAGGTGATCCACTCGGAAAGTTCCGTCCCCATTATCATCCAGGTAGAACCCAATATACCATCTTTTGGTTCAGGTCTCTCTCATCCCAGATGACAGCAAGTGGTTGGTTAGGCTGAAACATACATTCTTTTTCAGAGTGAGACATTCCCTCTACCTCTTGGGCAATAAAATGCCAAAAAAAACAACAGTATTTTTCACCCACGTAAAGCCCACCCCTATCATTAAGGGAAGGCGTCAAATTCATCACTGCCGTCCCGCTGCAGGATCCCGCTTGGGCCCGAGCCTGGCCGATCGGCGGGCCGCAGTATACCGCAGAACGTTTGAAACCGATTTGTTTCCCCCGGTCCCCTGCAGGAGGACGGGAATGTACATGCATGGTCTTACCGCGGGGGAACGATATCGTTCCGCCGCGGGAGGCCGCGCCCAGGACCCCGCCACCGTACGCGTACGTACGTCGGTGGTTTCACGTGCGTATGGTAGTAATTTGACGTACACACTTTGTCTAGCTCATGCATGGCCTACCGCGGCCTAGCTTCTATGCCGCGCCCTGGGCCGGCCTGGCCTGTCGATGCTGTTATTGTTTAGCGTGATCCCCCTGGCCCTCATGTGACATAACATCGACAGCCGACGCAACTAACTCTAGCTCTGGTCAATTTTCAGCCTTTTTTGAAATAAGGTATGTATTTAACGCTACCCAGATTTGTTTGTATATTGACTCGTTTGTGTAAAAGACTAACGGCTACTCTAGCCAAGATAATATGTCGGCTCGGAGCAAACCAAGGGCAAGGGAAGTCGGATTGCGGATGACTGTCACGTTCAAGATTTCGTCATGAATGTGATGATGAGATCGAGATCGATCTGATAATGTTACGTCTGGCCCCGCACTCCGGGCCGCACTCCAGCAGAGATTAGCGTATATCATATGCAGGGCATTCTGATTTCTGAGTATGATTTGGTGGCTCTATACTAGACCTAGCTACTCGACTCTTCCATCACACCAATATACGTATTACATGTACGTGCATTACACAGGGCTATGCGCTAGCTAGATATAGGCGGTGCGTGTGTACGTGGATATCGTGCAGTCGTGCTTGCATGTACGGTACGAGTACCGTACACGTACCAACGTAGGTACGTGTACGGTACTCGTACATATGTATATATGCGCAATGCATGCGGCAATAATGATCTGGTAATTCGCGCGCAAGAATCGGGATCCCGCGGCCCGCCGCTTAGAGGTCCGCTGCGTCGGGACGAATTCCTCTCCACAGCTGGTGACAGCTGATCGGGAAGCCGCGGCGTACCGCTAGGAACGATCATACCCGCAGATTCGAATACGAATACGCGCTCTAATCGTCCCAAGCGGGATCCCGCGGTAGGACGATAGTGATCAATTTGACGCCTCCCCTAACTACACTTCAACACAAGGATAAAGCGTAGGTTAATTTTCAGAGAATTTGGCACTTTGTCATTCCTAATAAAGCTTGTCTTTTTTTTGGGGGGGGGGGGGGGGGTGTGCCTTTATAGTACAAATAGCTGAGAAATCGCCTGAGCTGAAGACGTTCTTGAGGCAGGAGATTCAGTACCAGAGAGTCACACATCAACGTGATGCAGATGTCCGCAGGGCGCAGGGACCTTTACAAGGTCAACAAATTATCAGAGAAAGAGATGATCGAGAACCTAACGGTACTCCTCGGGGATGATTACCTAGCATAGGAAGCAGTGGTATTTCCTTGCGAGGAGGAGATACTGGAAACATTGATGGGAGCACAAGAGGCAGAGGGAATGTCTCACTCTGAAAAACAACTTATGTTTCAGACTAAACCAACCACTTGCTGTCCTCTGGGATGAGAGAGACCTACAGGTACCAATAGATGGTATATTGGGTTCTACATGTACCTGGATTATAATGGGGACGGAAAAGCTTTCTGAGTGGATCACCTGATGCGTGCTGGTACCGAAGATGGAATTTGGCAGCGAACACCTGGGATTATAGAGCAGCAGATTGTGCCTGTACCCGTTACAGGAACCGGGGACTTCTTTAGGAGAAATCCGCTTTATGTTTTAAGCAACATCGTATAAATTGAAGACATGTCTCACGAAATATGCTAATTTAGGTACAAATGAATTAAAATGTAGTAAAAAATGGTGTTAAACTCAACATTTGATGGCTTGTGACTATTTTTATATGCATAACAGATTGGTTTACCCCCAACACATGGGGATAGGCACCACAAGCAAGTAAAAACACCACAAAATGACAGAGTTATGGCTGAAAATGTGATTTTTCATGGAAAAAGGCGGCCATCTTGGATTTTGGCCATGCACACTTTTTTGTATAACACCAGGCCGAAAATTATGTCAACTGTGAGGGTTATGGGGGCTATGAATATTATTTTTTCACTTTCAACTTGTTCTCTAGCTTTTTAAAAATGTTCTCCGATATAATTTACCCATTAATTTCAGGTCTACGGGCATGGTTCAAAATTGGGTTAAAATGGTCAAAAATATGCCTTAACACAATATCTGAATATTTTACAGTATTTTTAACTGCATAAATAGATCCCTTAACCCCCAAAACATAGGGTTAAATACCAAAACCAAATAAAGAGACCCACTAATGACAAAGTTATGGCCGAAAATGTGATTTTTAGGGAAAAACGGCGGCCATCTTGGATTTTGGCCCTGCACACTTTTTTCTTAGACCCCAGGAAAAAAATATTGTCATTTCATGTTGAGATAGGGCAAATGGAATACAAAAAAACTGTCCCGAATATAAAACGACAAAAAAAGTATTTTTCACCCACGTATAGCCCACTCCTATTTAAAAATTGTAACGACTGATTTTTGAATAGAATTAAATAAAATACGATGGAATATATTTATTTTTTATGAAAAAACGTACACACATTAAATTAAATTATACATTTTTACTTTGCAGTTTTAACAGTTGATGATGAGCCTTGCTTCCGACCAAAACAAGTTCGTATGATTGATGACGTAATACAATTTGCGCTAGCTACACGGTGAACGCCATTATTACGTGTGCGGTGATGCTGGATTGACGTGCAGTTCAGGACAACGAATAAAATTGTAGCCCATTTCAATTTAGCTAGGGGCAACGTGACGCCACATCTACAATGTATTGTAAATGGTCCTGATAGGACCATTTACTGCTCACAGTGGTAAAAATCTACGGGACACAATTTGAACTACAAACAGAGAGAAAAGAACAGCATATCTAAAGTTAAAAATTGCATACCTAGATTGAAGCTGATTTTATGATTTATTGTACAAAATTTCATTTTCAAAATGATAAGTCATACTTACAAAAATCGTCATATAAGTTCCATTTCTTTCTCTTCCTGCTCGATGTCCCATCGTAAACAAAGAAAGCCCGCCCGCAACATGCGGAGGCCGCTTATTATTGTCCAAAACAAGCCAACTTGCGATCTGCAAGCATGCCCACCGTATCCGATTTCGGATACGCCGTATCAGAATTCGGATACGCCGTGTCAGAATTCGGATACGGTAACACGTGTGGTGTGGGAAGCTTGCGGGAAATACATGACAGTCATCCAGATAGCAGCAACACTTTCGAGAGGGATCACGACTGAGATTTTCTCAGTCTTTTTATTTTCCAAAACTGCAGATTTTCCATTTTTTTCGACATTTGAAGAATAATTTGGACCATTTTGGTAAGTTCATATAACACTTGTATCATTTTTAGGGCCAGTCATGATTGATTTTGTTGAATTTAAGATAAGAATTTTGTGTGAAATTTTGACAAACTTTTTTTGTACTGTCCCACATTGTTCCCGTATAGCGCAGCATTACAATGTAGTGTTGTGTGCGTGACGCCTCCAAATGGAGGATTTTAAACCTGTCATCTAGCACGATCTGCAAAGTTAGGTGAGAAAATAAAAAAACACACAGTGATTAATTTAACGTCATATACAGTCCTACAAAAAAAAAACGGGGGTTAGTGAAGTCACTACTGCTATACGGCAGTGTGACTTTTGGGCATACTTGGGCATACTTGGCCATACAGTTTCCCATTCGCTAGTGTACATCGCAACGCAGGCGTGGTACAAAGTGAGTGCAGTGAGTTACTGAATATCACTTTGCATTTTTGCTCATTACTTGGCCATACAATGTCCATTTGACTTGGAAATTTTCACACAATACCCTGTGGACATAGGAGATAACAACAATACATTGCATCAACCATTCATCACTTTTTGCACATGTCAACAAAGTTACTAGATCCCTTTAAGCCCAATTATCGTGCACAAACAATAATACATTCGGGGGCCTAATAGTATTACTTAGCTCGACCTAGAACGCTAGCGCTCCGCGCTGGCGTTTACTAAAGTTACTAATACGTACTAGTTAATCTGCCTTGTTGTGGTCATCAACACACCACACTGACACATTTCAGTGCACGTGGGACTGACCTATCTAGCCAGGCTCTACTCATTGAAGTATAAAGGTCAACAAGGATATTTCGGGTTCGAGATAATGCTCACCAAACGGTCGGAACACTCCCTCACCTCGAGCTCTCTTTGCATTCGCCCAGGTATAATACAAATGTAATGATAATTATAATTCAAATTTGACCGCTCACGATCACACGTACGTAGCTGCACAGCTCATCATATCAGGGTATAATGTATTTAAATAAGAAATAAGCTGATACGCGCGCCCTCTCTCGATCTATTTACACAAAACAAATAATTATTACCCAAGGCGTGGCAGGGGGGGGGGGGGGGGGGGGGCAAGTTCCCTCTTAAAGATATGGGTCATTCTTCGATAAGTGTATAGTTTTGCGTCCCGCTACTTTGGTGTCGCATAGAAAAAGAATTAAAGCTTTTTTGTTGTTATCTCTTTGTGTTGACTTACAAGTAAGTAAAAATTCAACTAATACAAAAAAAATTAAAGTGATAACTCTTATACTTTTTTTTATATTATTTTTTTTAATGTTCCACCCCCCTCAAAATCGCATGTCACGATGGCATCATGTAAAAATATCATAATATAGCATTTCAAAAAAGATGCATATTTTTTGTCCTAATATACCTTAATAAATTCAATTGTATGAGTTGACTACGAATACCAAGATTAAATACGCACACATGCAACGATAAAAAAGAAAAAAAGAAAAAAGGAATCTGTTTTGTGTGTCCCGATATTTTGCGTCATCTCCGTCACGCATTTTGAGTCCGTCATCTACGGTACAAAAATATGCTAAATTTGAGTGATCGTGGTGGCAACATGTCGGGTGACTAGGTAGTAGAAAGAAGAGACACGTTTTTTCCCCGGTCTATAGGTAAGTAACATTGTTTTTTTGAGATCTTTGTCAAAAACCAGGTCCGTACCTTTATTAAGCGTCATCTCCGAACGCTTGATATTAGCTAGATAAAGATATTAGATTGAATTTCTAATCATTTGTATGAATGTGCCCGCGGAACAACTATACAACACTATCGCTTACTTGTATTGCATACATTGCTATAAGCTATCAGCGATTTAAATGTGTCTGAATGTCATCTCCGTCACGCATCATCTCCGTCACGTTTTTTTCGTGACGGAGATGATGATTATCATCTCCGAACGATTGATATTAGCTAGATAAAGATGTTAGATTGAATTTCTAATCATTTGTATGAATGTGCCCACGGAACAACCATACATCACTATCGCTCATTTGTATTAAATGTCCGTCACGCGTCATCTCCGTCACGGCTCTTTTGTGACTGAGATGATGAGTTTTAGTTGGATTGTCAACTCAGTTAATTGACACACAATGTTGTTCAAAATTGATTAATATTCTATGACAAAGCTTAGTTTGCATGAATTTTAGATTATTATATAACATGTGATTATAATGTATTCTTAAACATGTTAAATACACGCTTCAGTCATTTCCGTCACGCTTCAGTCATCTCCGTCACGCTGAGTTCAAATGCATAAATTTCAACAAAGATTAAACTCTGGTAAAAAATATTGGTATTGGTATTTTTAGAGATCTATTTACTCATAATCATGTACCTCTCTTCATCCTAATTTCCTGAGAAAATTTCATCACACTGATTGAAAGCAAAACTATTTGGCAAAATTCACTATTTATTCGATCAGCAAGGCAAGTATAAATGGTGGCTCTAGAGAAAACAAATGTGATTATGGTTGACCAATGTTTTTTTTTCTTTTCACAGTCACCCTTTCTTTCCAAACAAAGATTGAATAAGAAGTGAATTATGTTCTTCAGTTAAAATGCGACGATCTAGTTGTGCAAAAATGTTGTGACGGAGATGACGCATTAACAGTGTACATGTTAATAAAACCCCCAAAAATATTACATAGCCCCATTAAAGATCGCGCCAAACAAAATTTCCCTAATCTACAGATGTTAACATATATTAAACACACAGAAAGAAAGTGGAGAAACAGTTTTGATTTTCACGACCTCACGATGGTCGAAAATATACACTTATCGAAGAATGACCCATATATTGAATAGAGATGGATGGATAGATCGATAGATTGATGGATGGATGGATGGATGGCTGGATAGATAGCTAAAGAAATGAAAAAGAAAGAAGAAAGAAATTAAAAAGAAAGAAGAAAGGGAGGAAGGGAGGAAGGGAGGAAGGAAGGAAGGAAGGAAGGAAGGAAGGAAGGAAGGAAGGAAGGAAGGAAGGAAGGAAGGAAGGAAGGAAGGAAGGAAGGAAGGAAGGAAGGAAGGAAGGAAGGAAGGAAGGAAGGAAGGAAGGAAGGAAGGAAGGAAGGAAGGAAGGAAGGAAGAAAGAAAGGAAGGAAGGAAGGAAGAAAGGGAGAAAGGAAGGGAGGAAGGAGGAAGGGAGGAAGGGAGGAAGGGAGGAAGGGAGGGAGGGAGGGAGGGAGGGAGGGAGGAAGGAAGGAAGGAAGGAAGGAAGGAAGGAAGGAAGGAAGGAAGGAAGGAAGGAAGGAAGGAAGGAAGGAACTTTAGCTAAATAGCCTATGTCATACCGGCAAAATAAGCCGGACTTGTGCTAATGATTATCCCCTTTTAATAGTATACAGTCAAAACTGTGTAAAGTGACCACCAAGGGGAAGTACGAAAAGTGCCAACTGTATCCATTGTTTTTCTCTGCAGGGGATCAATTACGGTTTCTAAGGCAGGTTGGCTGCTTTATAAACAGGTGGCCACTAAGACAGACTAGTTCCATAAACTGCACGGATATTTAGATTGACAAACAAAAAGAAGATACGGGAAGTAGCGAAATACCATTCTGGTATCACTATAGCCAAGTTAGACAAATTCTTGTTGATCATTATCATCATCACTTAAAGAAATCACGTTTGTAGTTTGTATAATTATCTATCCATCCACCCATCCGTCCGTCCGTCCGTCTGTCACTCTGTCTGTCTGTCTGTCTGTCTGTCTGTCTGTCTGTCTGTCTGTCTATCTATCTATCTATCTATCTATCTATCTATCTATCTATCTATCTATCTCTATCTATCCTTACATCACTGAACGACCATGTTGTGTCGCAAATTGAGTTTCTTTGTTATCAGCTGAAATAGTCCAATTTAGACAAAAGGATTCAGGATGTTTGTATTTCCAAGTTGAAGGTATCTTAATCTTGTATGACAATTTGACTGTCAGAAACCATGTTAAAGTATATTTTTATCGAATAAAAAATCAGATTACAGCGCTTGACACCTGTCTTTGTGGGCCGTTTCTCCGTTGTTTTAAAACTGATTCAGCCATTTCCAGATCTTTGGCGCTCATTTCTAGCCTTCTCTGAATATGACAAATTATATACCATTTGTTTAAGGTAGTGAATTCTATGTCATGCTGTGAAAATCAGCATTTATAATCATTTTCCAAGACTTATTGCATTATATAATTACTTTCAGTATTATAATCATCAGTAATCATTGTATACAGTAGTTGGTTCGCCACTGTCTAACGTGAAACATCGCCACCTACGATAGAACAATCTGATCTGATTTGATCACACTATAAAAAAGAAAAAAAATCGCTATGTAATAGAACTATTCATCCGCTCGACACAAACGGCCTAAATTATCCAGCAAGATTAATTCACTGTTAACATTATTCATCTCCTCTTCTGAGGACAAATGCAAGAATCATTTTCATCATCAAATTTCGATATTCAAACATCAAATTAAAGAGATATTGTGTCAGGATACTAAACTCGGTGTAGGGTTATATAAGGCTCATTGGTGATTGTATATTCACGCTAAATTTCCCTTCAATATCTGTCAAGTACTGTATGGTGTATTGGATAGCGACCTCGTTTTAGAGGCTCAGGGTCATGAGTTCGACCCTCTCTCAATCTGTTTTTTTTTATTTCTTTTTTATCATTACAAATTGGATTATTTAAAATAGAAATATCATTTTAAATTTTTTTTTTTTTTTTTTTGATACCCTGATATACCCAGGTCGAAATTCCCATAGAACCAAGACCCATAGGATTCCCATAGAGACCCATAGGCCTAATGGTTTCTATGGGATCCTATGGGTTTCAATAGGGAAAGTGGAACATGGGTTTCTATGGGTTCTATGGGTTTCTATGGGTCCTATGGGTTTCTATGGGTTTCTATGGGTTTTTATTTTATGGATTTCTGTTGGTCCCATAGAAACCCATAGAAACCCATAGAAACCCATAGAAACCCATAGAAACCCATAGAAACCCATATGATATTCCTATGGGTTTTCTATGGGTTTCCTATGGGTTTCTATGGGAAATTCGACTTGGGATGCATGCTTCTATTGGTAATACAAAATCAACTAGGTATGTGAGAACGCTCAAGTTCTAAGTAAGTTTTGTGGAGTTACAATGTAATTAGATCCCTTTAAAGTGCATATTCATTGAAAACCGACAGTAGTTGAATTATACCTTTATAGAAAGCTAAGCAGAATATGAATATATTACTTTTCAAGCACGCTTTCTGCAGAGAAAAGATAAAACGGCAATATATTGAACCCTGTTTCAACACCCGAGTCTAGCGACTCGCCGGTGGCCCTAAACATGTTTTTTCTGGTGACGTATGCACAGGGACATTGAGCGGAAACTGCTATATTTTAGTGCGTGTTATACCGCAAGTTTCGTTATTTTTAAAACCGTTTTCTGAGCATTGTTGATGCTTTGAACTCATTGGATCAATACAACAATAACTTATAATCGTTTTGTATGCTATTCTTTTTGTTGCTGTCTGGATCTGAATTTGTAAAAATTGGTAAATCAATTCTGCACTTCGACGCACGTTTTCACTGGGGACCATAGCCTACCGTATTTGTCAGTGTATTAACTGCACCATTTTTTTTTTTTTTTTTTTTTTTGTTTAAGTGCGGTTAATACACGGGTGCGGCTAATACCGTATTAACCGCACTTTGTTTTTGTTTTTAGGGGGTGCGGTTAATACACCGGAGCGGTTAATACACCGACAAATACTATATGCTGTGTATCAAAATGTATATTGGCGATTAGTCAAATGAATCCAGGCTATCCGGCACAAATTAAACGGAGCAGCAAACTGCATTAAACCTTTTTCGTCTTCCTTTCTTTCCTGATTTTCATTCATAGTATACATTTCCGGTAATTTTCCTGATTTTGAAATGATCATGGTTATAGAGGTCATATAGATGGTCAAAGAGTGTATTGCAGTGCATATGCCATGCCCAGGAAGCTACTACCATACAGCTGTATACAGGCCGAGGAATCATGCCTTTCCTAAATCAGACTAGGTGATTGATTTACACATTTTTAACAAATGAAACACAAAAAGGAACAAAAGAATAACTAAATAACGAATATAAGTTATTGAACTATTGGTACAATAAGTTTCGATCACCAAAATGCTCAGAAAATAGTTTTAAAAATAACGAAACTTGCGGTATAACACACACTGAAATATAGCAGTTTCCGCTCAATGTCCCTGTGCATACTTGGGAAGTTCTTAAATTCTTGCTACCTCAGAAATCAAATAACATTGGTGTTAGCCAAAATAGTGAACAATTGGTCAATGAATTTAATAATCATTTTGCCAGCGTCGCTGAGAAGTGCAATGTTGTGAATGATGCTGTTGATGTTAATTATGATGTTAATCACAAAGGAAATGTTTTCGAGTTGCATTATGTTTCTCATGCTGAGGTTTTAAAAGAAATATTCTCATTGAAAAATAACAATTCTTTTGGTATTGATGGAATAAGCTCATTTATTTTGAAATTATGTGGAATTGATATTGTTATAAGTATAACATGTATTATAAATAAATCAATCAGTCAAGGTGTAGTCCCAAAAAGGTGGAAGATTGCGAAGATAATACCGATTTTAAAAAAAGGCGACAAAGCCAATCCAGATAACTATATACCAATCTCATTATTACCTGCGGTTTCAAAACTATTAGAAAGGGTAATTCAACGTCAACTTGTACGCTTTTTAACAGACAATAATACTTTGACTAAACACCAATCTGGATTTAGATCGAAGCATTCAACAAGTACAACCTTAATTCAAGTTACAGATGAATGGCTTATGTCTCTTGACAATGGTATGTACACATGGGTAGTTGCGGTTGACCTACAAAAGGCTTTTGACTTGGTCAATCATGATATTCTTTTAGCCAAGCTTACTGCTTCTACTGGATTGAAAGGAAAGTCTTATGAATGGTTCTATAGCTATTTGAATGATAGGCGAATAACCACTTCAATTAACAATACAATGTCAACCGAACTACCTGTGTCACATGGCGTACCACAAGGTTCTATACTGGGACCAATTCTGTTTCTTATTTTTATTAATGACATGCCGAATTGTTTTAATAATTGTTCAGTGCATTTATACGCAGAAGATACGGTGTTATACTATTCAAATAAAAACCCGCAATCTATTGAAAATGTATTAAATGTTGAATTGCAGAATTTACAAGTATGGATGGATCGTAATAAATTGAAGATTAATTGTACGAAAACAGTATGTATGTTAATAGGTACTAAATGTATGTTACATAAGCATGGTAAATTGAAGTTGTATATATACGATAAAATGATTGAGCAAGTCCAACATTTAAAATACTTGGGAGTATTTATTGATTCACAATTGAAATGGACTGTACACATTGATTATTTATGTAAAAAGATTAGTAAGATGGTAAGCTTCCTAGGCAGATTAAGTCAATATATCAATGAGTCATGCTTAACAATGTTATATAATGCTGTAATTATCCCTCATTTTGATTATGGAGATGTTGTTTGGTCTTCTGCGACTAAAACACAACTAGATGTTCTACAGAAAATACAAAATAGGGCAGGTAGAATCATTTCAAATATAAATGTATTAGAACATAGATCTGTTCATGAAATACATGATATTCTTAATTGGAAGACATTGCAGATTCGTCAAACTAGACATATTCATTCGTTAATGTTTAAAATTTTGCATGATATGGCACCCGTGTATTTATTAGAAAAGTTTACTTTTAAAATAACTAGTTATGAATTACGACACAAAGATAAATTGTCTCTCCCAAAACCAAATACAGAGAATTGTAGACGTACTTTCTTTTATCCTGGTAGCACACTGTACAATAACTTACCTGCGAATACCCGTAATCTGAATTCCCTGCTCTCATTCAATAAAGAGATTAAAACGATTACATAATTATAGTAGCTTAGGATATAGTGAGCCAAATAACCGTGTAATAATTCAATATATTTATGTCTGTTTATGTGCAATTATGTATATGTGTATAATTATGTGCAATTGTGGAATTATGCAGAATTTGTATGACCCGCTAGTAATTGGGACTCGGGAGGTTGGGTTGGGAGTATGGGATGGGGGTCTCATAGTGAGTAATGGATGAGGAGGGGGGGGGGGGGGTAGGGGGTAGGGTAATTGATAACAGAATGAGTGATTTTTAAAACTCTGTATGTTATATTTGTATATTTTCATTTTAATAGGACCCCGTGGAACAGAACCATCGTGTTGATGGTTCTGAAACGGGCTATCCTCCCGATCATAACTGTATTATAATGCAACATACTATTTATTATTTTATGATTGTAATATGGACTATGTAACATCTTTGTATATTGTTTTATGATGAATGTTTTGATTATTGTTGTATTTTTTTAAATTGGATTCGGAAATAAAAACAAACAAACGTCACCAGAAAGACATGTTTCCGGCCACCTTCTTCTTCTTCTTCTTCTGTATCCTTCCTCCGCTCTTCTCAGAGATCCATAGGCGATTTTTTATATCGATGAGGAAAACCTGCATTCGTTGATTTACAAATTGCTGAGTAGCGCTAGATGAGTAGTATGGAGACGCAAGATAAAGTGAAGCAGCAAGGTATGAAGGAGGTGAAAGACATTAGATGGTAATATGGGCTTTTCGCAAGCGCAACGCGGCCCTAGAAAGTAGCGTGTCGTGTGCAAAATCGCCAATTTCCTGTAGTAACAGCGGTCCCTCCGTTCTTGAACTGTTATCACCGATGGTCTTTTGTCAATTTTGCGTCCGTGCTATAAGACCGCTCGATCAGGCGAACAGCCAATAAGCGGCGCTCGCTGCTCGTAGCGAGGTCAAACGTTCATCATCAGCGCTCGCACGTGTAGTGTGTAGTGTAGTGTGTAGTGTGCATGTATATGTGCTGCCCAGCTGCTCAACGATCCGAGTCTACGGCCGCGTTGACCAAATAAGAGAAACGGCTTGTAAACCAGAGTAATTTAGCGCGGCCGACGTACCAATACGACGCTGGGCGAAAAGCCTCTAATGTTGAGGGAGGAGGAAAAGGAAAGTGGGTGGTGAGCGTCAATGGCGAGGAACCCCAGAGGAGGTGGTGAACATGGCACAGGCTGGGGATGTTCTTAAGTCTACATAACAGGTCACACCTAATAGATGAGAGCAGGGGGCAGACAGCAATAAGATGGAGTTTGTATTCCCTGTCAGCATTACGAATCTTGCAGGTGTCTTGTTGTCCACGACCAATGGTGACAAGCCGAGCCCGAGTGAGATATACCCTGCAAGAAATCTGAATTTTAATGACGATAGCTTGGCGGAGGATGGGGTTGGTAATGTACTGAGGATAAAGGTCAGAGGCTAATGGCTTGACGGGAGAATTCCAGAAAGAAAGAGAGGACTTGTTGTCGAGGGCTCGAAGCAGCAACCGACAGTGAAGACTTTATCGCGCCCTTCCATGAATTGTAGGGTGGAGGGTTTCGAAGCAGATCAGAGAAGTTCGGAAGATCCAAGAGTTTAAGGGTGCCACACCATTGCCGAACGGAGAGGGTGTTGGTAGATATTGCTTGGGTGAGAAGACGACGCTCAATCCCGTCGGTGGAGAGATTGATGATGCAGCCAAGAAGGAGTCTCTCTGCAGCGACATGAAGACTTAACGGTTTGAGATCCGTGAGCAGATAAACAGACTCATCTGCAGCTGAAGGCGGCAAACCCAAAAGCTTCTTGAAGAGATAGAGCTCAGCTTTATCCAGACTAGTGAGCTGGGACTTAGTAAAGTTCATGCTGGTGCACCCATAGGTAGCCCTTGGAACACAGAAAGTTTTCCACAGCTTCACGCAGATGGGAGGAAGCAAATTACCCCCAAACGGCTTGGCACCTAAGCACCATAGCCCTTCTTCACCATACCCGGCACATGATCAAAGCTGGTGTTCGGGGTCCTTGTTATCCCTAGGTGTTGATGGGAAGGAACAACCGCAATGGGATTGCCGTCCAGTTGCCAACTGGGCGCTGGGATGACACAGGTGGGTTGATTAAACACCAGTATAGCGCTCTTCGTGGGGTTAATAGAGTATTTCCAGGTGGTTGAATAATCTTGGGTAATGTCAAGCATCTGCTGAAGTTCGATTGGGCTGTTACTGATGAGGGCAATGTCGTCAGCCAGAGCAAGGACACCAGTGAACAGGTTCCCACAAAAAGAGCCGATACCATTGATGAATAGGAGATACAAGAGGGGCGAAAGAACAACCCCTTGCCTTACACCCTGTAGAATGCTGATAGGTGGACTCACACTTCCTTCCCAGATTAGGATTAGATTCCTCAACTGCGGATCAGGATGGGTCTCTTCCAATTTGGAGAAAAGGCCACCATGCCATTCCCTGTCAAAGGCTTTCTGAGCATCTAAGAGGGCAATATAAGTAGGCAGCTTTCTGGAAGAGCACAGCTCAAGGATATGGTCGAAGGCCTTTGACGCGAGAACGCAGGAGTGCTCCCTTTGGAACCCGAATTGGAGGTGATCGGGGATGTTATGCGAGCCAGGGTGAGATTCCAATTTGGGTTTGACAAGAAGTTCCAGAACTTTGGAAGAAATGGGGGATAAGGTAATACCCCTGTAGTTACCAGGATCAGTAGGATCCTTATATTTTCCTTTATGAAGTGGTAGAATAAGACCTTCCTTCAAGTCAGAGGGGATGAAGTGGTGGTAGCTGCAGAGATTGAGAAGCATTCTTGCAATTGGGCCAAGAAAGATGACATGCTCCGGCGAGATGTTATCAGGCCCCCGGCTTACCTTTCTTCAAAGAACGGATGGCAGTATCAAACTCCACAGAGGTGAAGGCCGCTTTGGAGAACGATGTGGGCTCCTCCAGGCTACATGTAGGTGAAGAGAGGGGATCATCTGCAGGAAGCAAGGGTTGAGATGCTGGTGTGGCTAGATCCTGGAAGTAAGTTTTCCAGCCATCCAGAATCATGGACTCGTCATAGGGAATGCCACTGTAGTTGAGACAAGTTGTAGGCTGACGTTTACGCTGCTTCTTCACAAGCCTGAAGAAGAGATTGCTGTTTGACGAGCTGGCCTTCTCTATTTCTGACCGGAGAGTGTGACTATCGACTGCCCTAGCTTGATGTAGGTGGGATCTGAAGGCCTTCTTTTCCTGCTTGCAAGAGATCCAAAGGGGGTTAGCACGCTTTTCCCTGTCTGAACAATTCCACGCCTTCCAGCTTTGGAGTGACATCTGGTGGGCTACACTGACTGACCTTGTCCACTCCTTCTTGCCCTTGCCTCGACGAAGCCCTCTGGTGTAGGGGAGGGAGAGGGAGGTTTCAAGCATGGTAGAGGTGAGCAAAGAAAAGGTTTCGGCAATTGTATCTGGTGACCAGGGTAGCATAGGGCCCGTTCCAAGAATCTTGCGGCAGGCAAACTCCAGTACCGCAATACCGCCGAGTCGCTTGATTCTGTAGCTGAGACGGGGTTCTAATATATTGCTCATTTGTAATTTTTCTGACGAGTGAGTGCATGGAAAGTAATATAATTCATATTCTACATGATCTTACCTATCTGTAGAGGTATAATTCAACTAATGTTGTGTTTTCCAATGAATCTACACTTTAACATAATTTGACTTTAATGCAAATGAGGTGATGATATAGCTTGATAAGTGCCAACCCAGAATAATTCTATTACATAACACTCGTACAAGTATTCAGAGGGTTAGCATTTCCGAGTGTCTCGGACAGTGCATTATCACAAAAGGTATTCAAAGTAGTTAAAATTCAAACGACTGGAGTTCGCTATCGCGCCTATAAAGGGGCACGTTCTCAATAGGTATTCATCTTTCTTTAGTGTGATGACAGTGCAACTATGTCGAGTGACGAGATTATAGAGGAATCGGAGCTGAAGCGCTAGGAGGAGAATTTTGCCTGCCAGGGGCCGAGCGGCCAAGCCTGAGCTGAGGTGGCCGTCGGAGGAAGCGACCCGCTTGGCTGGCAAGCAGGATGGCCTTGGTTGGTCAGCAGGGTGGCCGTAGTAGGCCACTCTCTTCATCCACATCGACGGCCTATAACAGCGACGATTTGCTTAACGTTATGGTGGGCAGGCAGAGGGAGTTTTAGAACCCATTATTCCTTGATATGCTTCATGCGCCTGCTTGCAGGCAGCTCGGCTATATATACAGGGTAATAACATACTGTACAGTATCATGTATGATGCGCATAGGAGAAGAATTTCTAGCTTGTTGTTTTCTATTAGTTTATATTATTAAGGGAAAACAACGGGTCAGTCGTATGACCCACTTGCAACGTTCGAATATACCCACTTGTATGGGTAAGTGGAATCTACCCCAGTTGTATGGGGTAAGTGGAATCTACCCCAGTTTAATGGGGTAAGTGGAATCTACCCCCGGTATCTCGGCTTGCGTGTTGGGTTGGTTTCCGTTTAGCCCAAACCAGCCCCTCCCCTAACACATTCCCGTATACAGGTGGGGAGGCTCAATTTTCGATGCACATGATGGTGCATGGGTATTGAATGCTATATTGGGTTGTGAATTTATTTAGTCCAAATGCCTATTCGTCAAAAAGCATACAACTTCTGTTCTGCAATCTTCATTATTGGAAGGAGATTGAATCTTAAAACCGGGAAGGCAAACAAAAATCGAGATAAGGGTGACATGTTATTTAAACAGAGTACTTAGTTAAAATGCATGGCTTCGCCAGCTTTATTGGCTCACTTTTGTTCGTTCCTGTCGGAAGAGTACATAGATAGAGAACTGGGATGGGCAAGGTCTCTTCGATTGTTTGATGCCACTAAGTCAAAATAAAACAAGGAAGCTTGAAAGGGGAATAAAAAGTCTGTCGCCAGATGACCTTTCTTCCCATAGTCATGACCCACCAGTCTCTATTGTTCTATGCACAGATACCAGCATGTTGGAAGCTTTGTGTCAGAATGATTATTCCCTTTTTCAGGGGGTTTGTGTCCTAGAGATAAATCAGCATAATGATGCCCTCGGACGTCTTATACTAGATCAATCGCTACTAAACATGTGAAGTGTATTTCTGACATGCACAATAGTTCGTATACCAATATGGGCAATAGCACGGTGCTCGTCTTCTTTAATTAAATATGTGGCATGAGGAGTTGGGTCTACTTTCACGGACCCCTGCGTTCCTGTGTTATTACACCTACGTTTGAACCAGATAACGATATAGACTGTATTTTTGCATCTAAAAATTACAAGCAGCTCTCGGTATACGTCGGATAGGTGCTTGACTGCGAGCATGGGAGCCGAGTTCGAACCTAAATCGATTCCCCCTTGTGTCCTTCAGCAAGGCACTTTATCCATATTGCTGCTCCCCACCCAAAGTAGCACCTGATGCAATGCTCCCCCGGGGATGGGTATCAGATGGCTGTGGTAAAAAATCATATTAATTACAGGGAGAACGGGGCAAAAGCACAGAATAGGCTAACCTGCCGGTAAATAAGATTCTGAAAGAAAGAAAAAAATCTGATATCATGGGATCTTCTTACTCATTCTAGAACTCGTAATAATCTGCAGACAGATACTACACGATCTGCACTAATCGCCCGTTTGGAATACTCGACCATGGCCTTAGTATGTCGCCCGCTCATCTTTTTCCAGCGAAAACGGATTAGTACGCCGCATTGATAGCTTTGGGCGATGCTGGGATGCAGCGGACCTTTTCCCATGTTTGCGACTTGCTCTTTCAGGTCTGATCGGCCTCTCCTTGCGCGATCAGACTAGCAAGCAATCTAAATCAGCCTGAAAGCAGTGGACTGAACTGATCAGTCCGTCTCGCATTCTATAGCAGCTGGTGTTGAGATAATTTCTGACTAAGTAAGAAACATTCCTTTAGGGCAATTCCAAGCAAACGCCGTGACGGTCAGAGGGTGTTTCTCACAATGAAAGTCCAAATAACTCATAAAATCTAAATATCTAGAACTAATTTTTGATATGCATCTGTTACCACTATCCTACCAATTATTTACAATAGGAAAGAAAACCAAAATTCCCAATAAATTATGAATTATGAATATCAATATCTGCCGTAACGCCGTGACGGCAAAAAGACATGGGTTTCTTACATGGTAAGAAAAACTCTGAATTACAGGAACATTTTGCAATTTTGTCACATTGATTCTTTGTACTAGACATCAAGCTAGAACATCCAAATAAAAATGTAGAAAAAATCCAATGCTCATAGTAAATATGATATCATAAATGTATCTATGCATTGTAACGCCGTGACTGTAACGCCGTGACCTCTGAATTGTACATGTTATATATATGGGAGATATTAAAGAGATGAATAATATGATAAAATGTTAATGTAGTGATCCAGAATCAATAAAGAACTAGATAAATGGGTGATATAACCAAGATGCTATTTAATGATCGTCCGCATGACACAAATTTGCAGCATAGCGCCCTCTATTGATCAAAAATGTTTTAGGACATAACTTAAATTCTTATCTATTTCAGAAGTTAGTTCATGGAACCATCAAATATTAAAACCAAAATACATACTTAAATGTAACAATGAAATATGAGACCTTTAACATCTGACCTTTGACCTTGTTTCTCAAAATAACATACAAATGTTTAATGTTTTGTCTGCACAGTGCATATTTGCAAGTGATTTGTTTCATGTAACATGATTTCCGAGTAAGTAAATGTTTGTGTTTAAATTGGTAATTATCCGAGAAAATTTTCTTTTACCTACAATACTCTTGATTCTGGAACTTAATTGTGGGAACAAAAAAAACAACAATATTTTGACCCGTTGACCTTTGACCTCCCATGATCCCATTCCCTAATCAGGTCATATACTTCACTGGACAGTATTATTATCATGTTATCATTCAAGGATACTCAAACTATCTTGGGAATAGTGTATTTGTTGCATATTTGTTAGCTATGTGACCTTTGACCTTTGACCTCATGGACCAAATTCATATCCAATAATCCTACCTCAGAATACATGGATTGTACAAAGTTTGAACGAAATCCATCTAACGATTCTTGAGATATTGCAAAACTAGATGGATCTTCGACTGCGCGCAGTCGAAGATGATGCCTCCGCCATTACGCGATTTATATCAAGCCCAAATCAACATGTACACTGAATTAATTCTGTCAACTCAATTTTGATGGTACTCTGCCTTTTAGATCTTGACGTATCACAATTATGAGCTATAAGTGACCTTGACCTTTGACCTCATGACCCCTAAAATCTAATCAGATCATCGGCCCCCAAGATACATACATGTACCAAGTTTGGTCAGAATCCGTCAATCCATTCTTGAGATAACGCGATCACGAGCTATTTTTGCATATATAATGAGCTCTGTGACCTTTGACCTTTCACCTCAAGACCCCAAAATCTAATCAGATCATCGGCCCCCCAAGATACATACATGTACCAAGCTTGGTCAGAATCCGTCAATCCGTTCTTGAGATAACGCGATCAAAAGCTATTTTTGCATATATAATGAGCTCTGTGACCTTTGACCTTTGACCTCATGACCCCAAAATCTAATCAGATTATCGGCCCCCAAGATACATACATGTACCAAGTTTGGTCAGAATCCGTCAATCCATTCTTGAGATAACGCGATCACGAGCTATTTTTGCATTTATAATGAGCTCTGTGACCTTTGACCTTTCACCTCAAGACCCCAAAATCTAATCAAATCATCGGCCCCCCAAGATACATACATGTACCAAGTTTGGTCAGAATCCGTCAATCCGTTCTTGAGATAACGCGATCACGAGCTATTTTTGCATATATAATGAGCTCTGTGACCTTTGACCTTTGATCTCATGACCCCAAAATCTAATCAGATCATCGGCCTCCCAAGATACATACATGACCCAAGTTTGGTGAAAATCCGTCAATCGGTTCTTGAGATAACGCGATCACGAGAACGGGACGTACGGACGTACGGACGGACTGACGGACGGACGGACGTACGGACGGACGGACGGACAACCCGAAAACATAATGCCTCCGGCTACTTCGTTGCGGAGGCATAAAAAGAACACTGATGTACAGATGCACATACAGACAAACGGACGTACAACCCCTACACATGACTCGGGTAACTTTGAGACGGAAACATTATGAACTGACCCTATTAATATAATTATAGCATGAGCAATGCCGGAGCATACCTAAAAAAAAACTTACATTATTTGATTACGTCTACTGTATTATGTCAATGGAGGTCCAAGAGGTAGCGTCACGGCGTTACACAAAACGTAACGCCGTGACCAAATTGATATTGATTAGATTAATAAGTGGTAAAAGATAATGCTGCTTTTCAGCATCCATATTATAGCCCTATGGGCTATAATGCAGAGGAAACAAAAAATCATTTCATTCCCATTCATATTTTTCCAGAAATATTTTTAAATATCTGTTTTTAGTGTAACGCCGTGACATATTGATGACTGTAAATGAAACAGTCACTGAAGCGGAACAAAGAGCGAAAATGACGAAATTGATATTTATCTGAAAAATTAAAGCAATGATCCTATCAACACTGAAAGAAAATGTTATGAAAACTCCTTTTCGCAGTTCTATTATGCTTAAAGGGTACAACCATCCAAACATAATATTCTTATTATAGAAAGGTAACATATTTAGTATTCCATTCCATCAACTAGTTCATACAAATATGTTTTCAGACAAAAAAATATAATTGGAAAACGCATCACCATTCTAAAGCGTGCGTTCATGCGGTTTGAATTGTGAAGACTAACGGTGTGCGGAGCAAACGAATCGCCCGAGATTCTATTGCCTACAAACGTACGCGTGAATAGCATTGGCGCACTCGCAAATGTTTGGCCCGTATGGAACCAGGAAATAGTAGTGGTTCCGTAAGTGGTGGAAATTAATTGCTTTGTTTATTAATTACACAACCCTTTGCAAAATGTTTGGTATCTATTTGATGTCACAAAACGGTACCAAAACATATACTAATGTGTTGTTCTTTGCCTGGTGGTCCCCTTTAATATTTACAAGAATGGTTTGTGAAAATAATTGAAAATTAATTTATGCTATATAATTACAATGAAATAATAGTTTAAATGCATTTTTGGAAAGTTCAATCTTTTAGCTTTCATTTGATACCAAATTTGTTATGGTACAACGAATTTGAAAAATCAGTGGGCACAACTGTATGCATGTACCATGGGCGTCGATCCTTACGTAATACCTATTTTTCAGCGGGGGATTAATGAATAGATCATCCCCCCCTGAACAAGTATAGGCATCAATTACAAATGTTACTAAAAGGGGAGAAAAGGTTGGAGGAGTGGGGGTGGGCTGGGGGGGGGGGGGGGGGGGCATGAGGGTTGGGGCGGGAGGCCTGCAGTATCATTACCCCCTTGCATGCAGCCCTACATAGGTATTTCTATATGTCAAGAGACTTACGGTAACATGTGGGAAACTGCAACACATTAAAAGAACCGTCTAAGCAGGTGACTGTTGGAGCCTCAACATTTTCGAGATAACTGAAGCCTGTCCCATTGATGCATTCAAAGTGGCACGTTTCGTTGAACCCGATGGTATTTCCAGCAGCACAACTACTCATGAGGTTCAGTGAGTTGTCAACCACAGGTATAGTACAGATGATTTCTGTAGTTAACGTGAGAGCAGAAAAACATGTGCAGAGTTCAAAATTATGCAAAAACAATAATTTCCAAACCAAATTGTGGATGATTGTGTGCATAAAACAGTGATACATACATGTAGATAGCAGCTTGTGCCTGTAAAAATTGCTTACTTTGTGAATGACTACAAACTTATGTTAGTACAAACCGAGTCAAATTTCCCTCCAATGTATGCACCAGAGTGCACACCTTCAAGTAAAACAAATGAAAAAGCTTCCTATCAGGACTGGGAGAGGGGACACACCACTTCTACACTCTACCCCCACTTGGTCGTCTTGCTCCCTTTCAATGTCTCAATTCTGCTGCAAAAGTCGCAAGCCTGAAAACGTTTACCTGTTTTACTTACGCAATTAAATAGAATGCTGAAATGGCCATTAATAAGATTATTTTACCGGGCGAGGAAACACATTGGGTACATACAAAAGAACCGATTGATATCTGCCTGACCATGGCATTTGATTTGCTTCTATAAACTTGCTTGTACAAACGTGTGGTGCAAAGGCATTAATTTTTATTTTTTTCAAATTCAAATTCACATTTTATTCAACACTCTTCATATATATACATTTAAAAACATACAAATATTGAATGAGATCAAACAAAATAGTGATACAAATTGGCAATATGTGACACAGTGTTTGGGATGGGCAGAAAGGAAAAGTTCATTTATATTATGAAAGCCTCTTAATGACACACAAAAGAAAGACAAATATAAAGAAATACATACTAAAAATAAATAATAAATGGACTTTAAAAAAAATAATTTGAAAAAGGTCTGTCCAAAGGGAGGCACATGTAAAGGTTCCATCAGCTATTGTAAAAAGGTTGTTCTTCTTGATGTGTCTGCCTCCTTCAATTTTGAACACTACATAAGTTTAGATGGTCACCATGGTAACTAAAGTCAAACCTGTGTACATGTATAGTTACCACCTATAAAGAGAAACAAGAAAAGTGGCCACTGTAAACAGGTGACCTCTATAGACAGGTTCTATAACACTGTTTCTATCAGCAGGGGATCACTTTTGGTGGCCACTGTAAGCGGGTTGACTGCTTGAGACAGGTGACCACTGAGACAGGTTTCACCGAGTATATAAAGAATATGACGTAAACACATACGTGAGACTTACCCTCACAAGTAAATGAGCTGCCAACAGCACTGTCACCATTGTTGCATGTGAAGTCTACAGTAGGATCCCCCAGCGAAACTGGTAGTCGATAGCCCTGGCTTGCATCACAATCAAAGGTACATTGGTGCCCTCCACGAACAGTGGCACCGGAGGGACATGTTCCAAGCACATCTAAAACGCCAGGCATGAAGCTGCTCATCACAGTGCAGTCCGCTGAAGAAGGATCAAATAATAAACACATATAAACAGGGCGCTAGTACATTATGCAGGGATGCCAGTGACCTGCAAGCCGAGAGCCTGAAAATAGAGTCTGTGCAAAATGGTACAAATAAGCCTGATTTTAAAGGTGCCCAGGGCCTGAAATTCAGGCTTTTGCCTGAAAACTGGCATCCCTGATTATACAGTGTGAGTAAAAAAAAACGAAACCGGACTTTGATAGCTTATACATCCCCAATTCTAAACATATATATGTTGACATTGGTATCATGTTAAAGCTTGGGAAATTGCCTTTAAAATGATATATCATAGATTTTGATCGCTTTCTGCCCTACCACTGCTATACTGTATACATATAACCTAACCATATAACTCTTTAAACCCTAACCCTAACCCTAACCCTAACCCTAACCCTAATTTAGTGGCTATAGGTCAGATTAATGGCTATAGGTCAGATTCTGACCTATAGCCACTAAATTAGGGTTAGGGTTAGGGTTTAAAGGGTTATTATTTATATATAATAGGGTTAGTTTATATGTATACATAATACAGTATAGCAGTGGTAGGGCAGAAAGTGCAAGATTACCGCAAATTTAGTCCCTGTTTTACGTCTGTTAATAATTCATAAAAAAACAGAAACAACGAACTTTATGCTCACCTCCTCATCTAGATCGACAAATCTATCGCTTTCATGGCCTTTTTGACATTATTATTGTTATTTTCACTGTCGGCATTCTATCGATAGACGCAATCTATACACTCTGCCTTGCGCAGTAAGAACACCGTAACTCGAGAGTAAAAGTTAGTTACGGAAAATGATTTTTTTGTTCACATAAAACACCACATTCTCACACTTTGAGCGACATTTGTAGCCCTATCAATACATTTAGGGCTGATATAATACTTTAACTCACCGATATCGTGTGTCGCTATACATGTCATTCTATAATTACGGCGAATTGTGAGATTTTCCACAATTTTCCATGCCTCTTCTTCGGTCTTTCGCGGTACTTTTTGTTCAAACTGCAAACAAAAAAAATATAACGTGCATCCGTATGCGCGAACACTTTTTCAGAAACTTAGGCAGCGAGGTACGGTACAGCGCGCGCGCCGCAAAGCTGCTATAACTTGGCGCGCCCAAGTTCTGTATAGCAGCTTTGCGGCGCGCGCGCTGTACCGTACCTAGCTGCCTAAGTTTCTGAAAAAGTGTTCGCGCATACGGATGCACGTTATATTTTTTTTTTTTGCAGTTTGAACAAAAAGTACCGCGAAAGACCGAAGAAGAGGCATGGAAAATTGTGGAAAATCTCACAATTCGCCGTAATTATAGAATGACATGTATAGCGACACACGATATCGGTGAGTTAAAGTATTATATCAGCCCTAAATGTATTGATAGGGCTACAAATGTCGCTCAAAGTGTGAGAATGTGGTGTTTTATGTGAACAAAAAAATCATTTTCCGTAACTAACTTTTACTCTCGAGTTACGGTGTTCTTACTGCGCAAGGCAGAGTGTATAGATTGCGTCTATCGATAGAATGCCGACAGTGAAAATAACAATAATAATGTCAAAAAGGCCATGAAAGCGATAGATTTGTCGATCAACTCCTCATCGTCCAGTGTATTTCCAACACACCGACCTGTATAATTAATGGCTATGCAAGCTAGGTAAACAACATCGATATAATACACGCATTCAATACTGATATCGGGATCTACTCCGATTACACCACGTTAGTTTTCGTTCAAGCCGTAATCAATTTCTGCCAAATCCATGTAGCCCATTATTCATGTCATCTCGGTAATCAAACCGAGAAAAGACTTGCCCTAATTGTTCGCGTCCCGAAAAATAAATAAAAAACGTCTTGATCATCGAGGCTAGTCGAGGTCTCCAAAATTTAGAGACTCAAGTTTTGCCAAAATATCGCCACCGCGAATCATCGATACGTGCTCTGCGTGAGATTAAATAGCGCCATCTGCGTACGACATCAAACATTCAGTATCCGATAGTCAACTCGTGTATACATTCGTATACACCAGCTAGCTATGAGTATATGCCACCTTCGAAATTACTCATAATTACTATCATTTTAACCCAAACCTTAAACATAACATTTGTATGCTAGGTAGGATTAGGCTTAGGGTTAGGTTTGAGGTCCAGGTAATTATGGGTAGTTTTAGAACTTGATTGCGAGGTTACGCACCAAACTGCACTAGCACCTATAAATGAAAGCTCCATCACTTTGTTTGATCCCTCACACTTTCACTAAGTTGGTTTTCATTATCCTTTGGGTTTGTGTCAGGTTCAATTCTGACCAGCAGCAGCAGAGCATTAAAATGGATTTCTGGTAAGGACCGCAATTAAAAGGTCCTTGTGGCTCAATGGTTAAAGCAACAGTCTGGTGTTCCGGAGGTCTCGTGTTCGATGGACCATTTACTTTGTAGATGTTGCGAAGCCCAATTTTCTTGCATCATTTTTCATTTATCTAATATATTTCTGGTCAGTTTTCTCTATGTTTGCATTTAATTTGTAAATACTATTAGACTTGGTTAGTTCTTTGCCTGAGCGCTAACAACCAAACATTATATATCCTCCTAAACAGTTTCAAGTGCTCATTTGCCATGATGCAGACTGCAGTACCTACCTGGACATGCTCCAATGAAGTCATCAAAAGAGCTAGCGTCAAAGCACTCCACTATAGTACTTGGCACACTATCCTGCAAGGAATAGCCTGCATTACAAGTCACCTCACAGACTGTTCCCTCTGCCACATCTACACCAGCTGCAGAGCAGTTGACCACTCCGCCCGCAACATCAGGGATTGTACACGGTAATATCCCTGTATAACAGACATGGGAGAACAGAACGCATGAAATCTAAGCAATTTTGCTTCTAAAGAGTTAAAGGGATAGTTGAGTTTTGGTAGAGAGGGCGCTAGACTACTTATTTTTTGTGTGAGGTAATGAAAAACTGAGTGTAAAATTTGAAAGAGCATACTATTTAAATAATAAAATCATCTTTGTTTGATCAAAATCGGTTCAGAGACAGCTGAAATATCCATAAATATAACAATTTGTAATAAAGCTGGGGCCCCAGGTTTATTAGAGATTTTTGAACCAGCCGTTAAAAATTCAAAAAAATGCTTCCTCTTTTCAAAAAGTTATAAAATAGGTTTTTAAATAGTTGTTGGTTATTTATCTATCTAATCAATATTTCAACAAAGCATCACATGCACAATATTTTATTCAAAATGGTTGAAACCAATGAGTGTTTAGAGAGCGCCCTCTTATGTTTTAACGGCTGTTTTTGAATGATTTACTACGTCATTTGTAATGTCGTGTTCCTTTCTAGTTATAACTATTAGTTTGTAATGTAATGATGCATGTTTTGGTTACTAAAATTCAGTTTCACCAAAACTGTACTCTCCTTACCAGAACTCAACTATCCCTTTAAGCAAAACTGCTTTAATAAAGGGATCTAGTATCGTCCAAATCCACAACACTTATTTAGAACTCTAGTGGTGCATTCATACCTTGTTGTAATTGTATTACGAATAATAGCATGGAACAGGTTTTTCTTTTTTTCGAATTTCCCTTTGGTAAAAAAGATATTTAAGATTGAAGTGTTCAGATTGTAATTATCTACTAGAAATTTATAGCTGTGTACAAACAGTACAATACTTCAGTGTAATGAGCTAGCAAATATCACTTTGCATTTTCGCCGATTACTTGGCCATATGAATATCCATTTCACGTGAAATTTCACATATATTTCTCAGTGGACATATCATGTCACAATACATTTTTTTATCAACCATTAATCACTTTTTGCACATGTCAACAAGGTTACTAGATGATCTAGATCCCCTTAAAGCTAAAAAGGAGCATACGGATAATTATGCAATGCATATACATATATTGGGCTTTTGCTAAACTATAAATTATTAATATTGATGAAATAGTGTAAAACAAGGTAAAGTTTCCCCACCTTCTATTTAATTTTGATTATATTCTCTACACATTAAAACACAATTTCCAACATAGGCGTACCAAGGGGGGTGTTTGGGGTGTTCAAACACCCCCTTGAGCGAAGAAATTACTGTTTTAGGTGTTCAAACACACCCCAACTACCATTCTACGCCACTGAATGAAGCTAAATCACCCTCCTTGCACAAATCCTGGGTGCATTTATGATGCTGTGAGTAGGGGAGGAGAATCATTCAAAGTCACTAGCTGCAGTACGGGCATATCCAATGCATTCATCATGTATGTGTACAGCATGGATGCTGCCGTTATATAAACCCAGATTAATTTGTTTGCGCTAGAATGTGATCTCAATCACAAATCACGAAACTCTGCCACTTTTGGTTAGCTCTTGCAGCTCGCCGGGTTTGTGCAAAAAACAAAAGGCGAAATGTGAGCCAACAAAAAGAAGTGGAGCTTATTTTTTCGGGATTGACGTCACATTCTGGCGTTACTGCAGTTACGTATTTTGAGCCACTTTTGATGACTTTAATCAATGGTTTTGGATGCGTCACATAAAATTCGCACTTGCGGTCGGTAGAATCGAAGTTAGCTGAACTTCATGAGCAGCTATTCCACTAGCTAGCTAGCAGTGACTGCTAGTGGAGAGAGTACTGTAATCCTGCGACGCGTGCGCTCACCGACGGTGAGCACCATAATGGTTACGTCCATGGTACGGTAGAGTGGGTGGCTCTAAATTATTGTACAATGGTTATTTAGACATTTGGTTTCCGTAGTAATTAGCCTTGGTTTTCTATGTTGTCTTCCCCATTGGTATTCTATTGCAGCTCATCTCCTACTTGTCACCTTCACCCACATTTCATCAACATAATGTTTGCATTCTATTCAGTTATTTCGGTCATCTCATTCATGTCAACTGTCCCATATCTATTCTATTGTTTTCCTCTGGCATTCTGGCCACTTGACTCTATAGTCTCTCTCCCTCTCTCTCTCTCCCTCTCTCTCTCTTTCTGTCTATACCTTTCACTACAAGGTGGACACATATCTGTTCTATTGTGTTTAATCATCTCACCTCATCATCATCACATGCTCATGTCATTCCATCTCTATCTCATCCCATATTGGTTTATTTGTAGAATAAGGTTATTCCATTTTAGTTAGGTATATTTTGGAAAATGGTTGCATTTTTATGTCCCTTTAGTTCATTTGCATATAATGTTAATTATTATCTATTGTTATGAGTTTTCTTGTTTGCCAGATTGGCCTTAAAGGGCAATGCAACTCAAGAATAGAGTTTCCTACTTTATACATCGTAATATGCCTGTTTATTATATATGTAACATTACTCCGACTCAGATTTCTGCTTTGGAAGAAATATGTGAAAACTCTTATCGGGTTTACCACTATTCACGCGAACACTGGAGGCCGCCATTATTAGGTTTGTGCGGACTACGGTCAATGATATGCACTAATGCATTTCAATATCACCAATTCAAACCATTGTCTGAATACTTGTAGATGCTTTGAAATCAGTGGAAAGCTTTTTGTTTGCAAAGCATGTCGGGTAATTACAAGAACATGTCCGCTCCCATCATCTTTTGCCGCCGTAAGAATTAGTAAAATGTGGGTATGTTCACGTAAGGATTTCATGGGATCCAGGAGGCCAAAATTGCCAAGTTATATATCAAATCAAATGTCTGTTCACCCTCTAAACTATAATAATAACCGAAAGCCATAGTTTCATTGCCCTTTAAATATATTCATTAAAACAAATTTTACTATGTAAATATAAATTTTCACTCACAACTATTTTATTATCGAAAATTATATCGCTAGTGGTATTCGTTTGTCTCGCAAATACCGAAAATATCGAAATAAGAGAATGTCCAACATTATCAAATTTTAAACGCAAATATTAAAGTTATTTATTTAGCAGAGATGCCAAACCTCCCGATTTCATAGGCTAACCTATTGATAGTTTTTGTTTTTTAAGGATAAGTTTTACAGAGGGACATTAAATCTTCTGTCTGTTGAAAATTGTTAGGTTTATGTAGAAATAATTCTTACAGAGGGACATTAAGATCTTCTGCCTGTGTTAAACTGGATACCCACCTTTTTGGACTACCTTGTTAGGAATATATAACTTAGCTAGATTACCACAAATCGCGATAGATATTTTGGACGCTCTTTTCGGACTTAAATTTTGATATGGATTCTTTAAGGATAGAATATCGCATTTCCAAATTCTATGGACTGTGAATTTTGCGGACTATACTTTTTTTAAAATTTTTGCTGGACTCCTTGCAGTACCAATGTATGGACAATCAACAACACATTATAGGGGGGGGGGGGGTAGAAAAGGGGCGGGATGGTATTCTCCCCATTTATGAACACCAGTTTCACAAACAGGTAACAACCTCCAAAATAATCATAACACATTGGGAGAACAAGGGGGGGGGGGGGGCAGGGGTACGCCAAATTTATAAGCAACCCTATAAACCAAAATAGCAACCCAAACAAAAAAACAGCAAAAAAGGTCCACTTAAAAAAAGGGGAGTAAGCCCGGGTCCCTTTAATCCCCCAGAAAATAAAAATAATATTATTGTATTACAATATAACCTTATGAAAGCTGAAAGGGGGCACAAAGCAGAGGCGTCGATCCGTTTTTTGCGATTGGGGGGGCAAAATTTGAACATTTTCCAGAGTCACCAGTGAGAGAGCTAAAAGCCCCACATTGGCATGCCCATAATTTAAAAGTGTCTTGATGGCTCGAAGCCCTGAATTAGTTGAATCAAAGGGCACCCACATTTTGAGACATAATGGGGGTCCAGGGGGCGGAGCCCCCGGAAGCTTTTAGATTTGATATATTTAGAACTCCTATAATGTGTGATACAATTGTATACAATTGTGAATTTATTCGTAGCCTAATTTTAAAGGACATAGCGAGGAAATGATTGAAATAGTATAGGTGGTCAAAGACCCTTATAACAGTGGCATAGGGGGCACATCAGCCCTGACAGCTAGTTGATATTAGCACTTATGAAATCAAAGCTGTGTGTTTAATAATGGACACAAATATAAATTTAATTGAATTTGAACCTCGATCTGCCCAAAGTTTTGCACATGTGGGAAACAGAGACCCCTTATTGCTCTTACCGGGGGGGGGGGGGGGGGGGCCATGGGGCGGAGCCACCTGAAGCTTGTGGATTTTTGCAATTTAGCACATTCAAGACGGGGTTTAAAAGGTATAAAATCATAGTGGATCTGTTATGGGTGTGTATATACCGAGCATGGCAATGCAGTAGCGTGGAACCTTACACGGGATGGGTACAGGTGCTCCTGTACTGTATAATTAGCCATTGATAGAGTCTAGGGGATTGAGCCCCTATGAAACTTAACTACAGCAATTTAGAACTCTCAATATGTGTGTTGAATAATTTGAATATGTGCAGTTTTGACAAGCAATTACTTTTTTTGGCTAGTCGGTGTGCCATATAAATACAGATGGGAAGCAGGGGCCGACTTTGGTAGGGCCCTGGAAGAAGGTACAGGGGACCACTGGCGTAGATCTGCAAATGAGAAATGGGGGATGATGCGAGGGAGGGTGTATTCCACCTCCCACGGTAAGGAGCTTTTGCAATTTTCACTCGAAATTATGCAATATGGTGCATACTTTGGAAGGAAATATGATAAGCTAGTTTTTAAGAAAGGAAGCTTTTGCAATTTTGGGGCTTGAAATTGTACAGTTTTGTGCATACCTGAGACATAAATTTCAAATTATAAATAGTATACAAGCTATGGATTCAAACATACATAATGTGCAAAAAAGGGGGGGGGGGGTGGACAATCCCCTCCACTTTCAAATGTATCCCCTGTACGCTGCTGTTGACGCCCATGCACACACATATGGCCATGCGTCGTGAGGTCGCCTCCTTTTGCGTTACATGCCATTTTGGGCTACTGCAGGACAATGTTACAGTTGAGAGCAAATATTTTCTGAGGAAGACCCCCTACCCTATCAAAAATATACATTTTCTGAACGGAAATTACCCAATGAACCCAAATATGCACTCAGAAATAACACTGGGTGTACAGTTCATTGTTCATATTGACCAAAACATGAAATTTTGTTTACAGTTTTAGAGGTCAATAATTTCCTGATAACTTTTTCTAAAGTAGCTCTAGACAATAAATTATAATGTTTTCTTGCAGAGCAGACTTAGACCTTTACAGCAGTATAATACTGTATGGGGTAAATTATTATTTTCACTAAGTAGGAGTCACTAGATGAATGGAATATAGAGTAACGCCTAAATATGATAAGCCATAATACAGTTTAATAAGTAAGCTCTAATTTGATACCAAATTTGTATTCTGAAACCTTTTATTTTTCAAGATATTAACGTTTTTACCAAGAATTCACAAAATGTATCGGTCAAGATTGTGCCCACATAGAGTCTGTACAGGAAACCCCCAATTTTCTTTGTTTATGTGGATCTAATAACAAATTTATTTGGCAAAGACACTTTTCAATCATTTGACATTAAATTTCTATGTGTAAGCTTTCATTTGATACCAAAATTGAAGTTATACATGTAGTTTTGACAAAGTTATTAACATTTTAAGAAAAATTGCGCTTTGAGAGTCATTTCCCCATAGACTTTGTACACGGGCGCCGCTTCCTGCGGCGCCGCTTCCTGCTCCACCCTCCGGCTTTAACCTTCAAACGGTCTTAAATAGAGGTAAACCTTTGAAACTTTGGAGAATGATAGCATTTTGATAGCCCTTTCAAATGATACCAAATTTGTTAAGAAGGGATTTTTGGTTTTGAAAATATGAAGTAAAAAAATCCCCAAAATGAAACGGCTCCACCCTATTTGGAGGCGAGTTCATGACACACGACCATATACAACCCACTCACGCACACACACAAATACGCACATACCCTACATGCATGTAAAAGGTAAGATACTAATTTGGGGGAGGGTATGGGAGGGGTTTAACCCCTCCCACGTGGAGAATTTTTTGAAATTGGTGTTGCAAATATCACTTTAGCTATATATGGTTATTATTACTATTATTATAATTTCTATTATTTATATTACGATTATTATGATCATTATCATTATCATTATCATTATTTTTGCTATTATGCATTTTATGAAGATTACACTTTGAGAAGTGGGGGATGTTTGTACAGGCCACCCCACCCCCTCCCGCACCAAAAAGTGTGTGGGGGGGGGGGGGCTTATATCCCCCATCCCCCTGGGATCTACGACCGTGCAGGAAACGTATATATAGTCTTTCTTAGTTTTCAACCAAATGACACATAAATTAGACAAACGACATCCTTTTCTCGACCAGAATATGACTACTAAATAACAGCTCCGCCTATCGATTTCAAAATTATTTTGTTAATGATATTCCAATTTGATCTGCGTTCAGCGCATATGGGCAGAATTGAAAGATACATTTTTTTTAGATTATTCTATTTTCTGTGTCGGTGTTCTATAGATGAGGGTTTAATTATAACTCTCTTTAAATTGTGTGCGTTTGAGAAATTGCATTGCCCAACACAATTATAAATGTGAGTTCCCGCAACCGAAATGAAGCTTGCAATGGAGATTAATAATACGAGCTGAACGATGAGAAACTGTATGCGCGTGAAGCGCACGACCAAAACGAGATTTGCAGTCTTTTTCAAACTAAAAAAACAGCTATTTTGAAGGTTAAAGGGATAGTTGAGTTCTGGTAAGGAGAGTACAATTTTGGTGAAACTGAATTTTAGTAACCAAAACCTGCATCATTACATTGCAAACTAATAGTTATAACTAGAAAGGAACACAAAATTACAAATGACGTAGTAAAGATCATGTTATCATTCAAAAAGAACTGTTAAAACGTAAGAGGGCGCTCTCTAAACACTCATCGGTTTCAACCATTTTGAATAAAATATTGTGCATGTGATGCTTTGTTGAAATAGTGATTAGATAGAGAAATAACCAACAACTATTTAAATACCTATTTTGTAACTTTTTGAAAAGAGGAAGCATTTTTTGGAATTTTTAACGGCTGGTTCAAAATTCTCTAATAAACCTGGGGCCCCAGGTTTATTACAAATTGTTATATTTATGGATATTTCAGCCGTCTCTGAACCGATTTTGATCAAACAAAGATGATTTTATTATTTAAATATTATGCTCTTTCAAATTTTACACTCAGTTTTTCATTACCTCACAAAAAAAAATAAGTAGTCTAGCGCCCTCTCTACCAAAACTCAACTATCCCTTTAATTAATGATAAATGTGTTTTCCCCTCTTTGGCATTATATCACTCAATTTTTTCTTCCTCATTTTTCGGAATTATTGGGGGGGCGAAACGATATGTTCGACCCCCCCCCCCCCCCCCCCCCCTCCTCCAGGATCGACGCCTCTGGCACAAAGGAAGCCCTTCCTGTGTTGCCCTGTCCCTGGTTTCCCATTTTCAAGTTTTATTTGTAAGTAGAAAAGTTTTGCCCAAACGATTTTCAGCTCAATTTATGCTCAAATTTATGTAATAACACAAATTTCAACAAGCAGGACTAGAGTAAACTGTGCTATTATCCAACATTGAGGGCGCCAGATTGATCATAATTGAATCGATTCTTCCAGATGTTGGTGACATGCGCCCAAATTTCTTGCTGCCGCTTCTTCCCGCCATGGTGAGTGGTCATATATTTGGTATGAAATGAAAGCTAGCCAATCACAGAACCCGATAGTTAAAGTCAGCACTCTGTCATTAATACTCGTTTTTGAGATACAGAAAGTTGAAAATTGAGTCAAAATGTTTGCGATTTTGGCCGATTTTTACCATCATATGCATGATTCTGTATAATGAAAAATATACAACGAAAAAAAGAAAAAAAAAACTAAAGGAAAGTGAGATCCAAAGAGAGCCTGCAATGCGGCAGATCCTTGCATCGTGTTGTGAAGGTAGGAAATTACAAGCGCAAAGTGCTTCGCACGCAAAAACACACTTACAAACACGCATTTTCATCCTCAAAATCACTTTATTTATTCAAATCAAAGTAAAAAAGACAAGTATAATTCACGGATAAATCACAATTGGATTAATCAAAAATATTTATTTTTAGAGATTTTAGCACAAAAACAAGAGTATGATTTACGTACAGTCGGAATAGGACGCACACAAATTGCGGTCTGTGTGGCAATAGTCAGAAACTCAGATTTATAATTTTAAAAACAATTTTAGAGTCAGATATCTGACCAAGATAATTTGTGACAGTTTGACAGAGTGATTACAATGTGATTATACGTAAAGTATAGTTAATTAGTATAATATACTTACGGGAACAGTTCAGCACATCTGCGGGCGCGCTATCATCCCTAATATGGTTATTAGGCCCATCGTAGTATCCATTGGTAATCCATACACCGCCTCTTCCACACTCTAGATAACGACTGCCCGCAACTGGCTCCCAACCATCAGGACATAATAGAAAACATTCTGATCCAACAGGCAAGGGCTCTGTGTTTCCAGGCTTACAACGGGGATCTTCACTGAGTTCGTAGGCGCCGTTATTGTTGTACGCCGGGCTGTAGTCGGGTAGAGGATCACAATATTCTGAGGAGGAAAAACAGAGAGAGAGGGGAGAGAGATGAGAGAAGGAGGCCAGGGTACATAGCAGTATATACTTCAAGCTTGCAGACTTCAGTGCATGTCCATACCTGAACTGTCACATTGGTGCTGTCCACATCGGTACCTGTCCACATCGTTCCTGGATGTGTATATTGATAATCATGGAGCTTCCTTTTTTAAATTGAAACTCCTTGATGCGATGGCTTCACGATGGCCACATCTTCCTGTTTTCTGTTTACCCTAATTTAATGGATCAATGAGATAATATAAATAATGAATGCGCCTAAATTGTATTACAATATGTCCGCTTTTTGCGTGGTTTTTCCCGTGGTACGTGGTCGAGTGCTTCGAGCGGTTTCCCTGGACCAGTGGCCGAGAGCACGATCATGACCCAGGACCAGCCCTAGCCATGTTGATCTGAATAATCTCTACATTGTGTAATCCTGTACGGTTGAATGAGCAAGGGCGGTATGTGTGCTCTGCTACGTTCTGTTGATTTGTATGTTACTCTAGCATATCGACATCGATGAGTTAGAGCCAATGATGCTAATTACCATGGTAAATGTCGCTGGTCAGTAATCGATCCGGCCCCTGGGCCCAGTGTAGCAGTACAGAGGGAGTGAACTCCCATATCCCTGAATACACAGTAGCTAGGATTTTGGCAGTGGGGGGAAGCCGGGGGGTAACAGGGGTGGGGGTGGGGGGTCTTGGATTTTCATGAGTGGCCACAGGTTTTCACCCGACAAGAAATAAACAAATCTCACCCGCTTAGATGGCCTAAAATTGGGCTAAAAGCATCCTTTATATATATACCCCATAATAATTATCTGAAAATTGGCCCAATGAGAGTTTTACCATGAGCATTACAGTGTCTTGGCCTAAAGCGATAATATTAATTTATCGTTAAAATTACACATGTGTGTGTTGGGCCAATATCTGTTGTACATTTTTGTTTTGTTCATGCAGTCTATGTCAGTTATGTCTACAGTCATGCAGTCTACAGTGCCCCGGGGTGAGGGGGGGGGGGGGGGGGGTACTCGAATTATCTTTTAGCAGGGGTGTGCCTCGATCAGCCAACTTCAAAAGGGGGGGGGGGGGTCTAAGGAGCGGCAGCCAACTTCAAAAGGGGGTTCTAAGGAGCGGTAGCCAACTTCAAACGGGGGCCTAAGGAGCGGCAGCCAACTTCAAAACGGGGGTCTAAGGAGCGGAAGACTGCCTCCGCCAGCTTCAAAATGGGGGCCTAAGGAGCGGGGTGTGCCTCAACCGACTTTGTAAGTGGGGGGGGGGGGGGGGGGCGGGGGGTGTCCGTCGCCAAAATGTTTAGAGGCCAAGGAGTGACCTTTTCTTGTTTTGATGAAAATGGGACCCTTAGGAGCGGCGATCGGCCTTCTTTTTTATTCATGAAAATGGGGCCCTTTAATAGGAGCGGTGGTCAGCCTCTTTTTGATGAAAATGAGACCCTTATAGAATCGGCGATCAGCCCTTTTTGATGAAAAAGAGACCGTTAGTTATGAGCGGCGATCAGTCTTTTTAAAATGAAAATTTGATCCTAATTAAGGAGCGGCGATCGGCCCTTTTTGATGAAAAAGAGACCGTTAGGAGCGGCGATCAGTCTTTTTAAAGATGAAAATGGGACCCGCCTTAGGAGCGGCAACCGGACTTTTTTATTATTATTATTAAAATGGGACTATTAGGAGCGGCTATCGGCCTTTTTTTGATGAAAATGAGACCCTTAGGAGCGGCCGGCTCGGCGGTGAAAAGGGTATCACACGAGTACCCCCCCCCCCCCCCCCCCCCCCCCCTCCCGAGTACTGTGCACGCTCTATCTGATTTATCAACACACAAATCCACATGATAGATCAAGGAGATTAAGCACTTTTTGGATCTGAACAAGATTGGATGGCAACGTCTAACTAGATGCAAAATATTTAGTACAGTTTTAGTTTAGGCGTTTCAAGAAATAATTTGTTCATGAATTAATGGAAAACAAGTGCACAATTAAAAGAAATTACATAATTTAAAAGACAGAATAAACTTTGTTTCATCAAATTGGTTCAGAAACGGCTGAAATATCTTTAAATATATCCGATCGGAATAAACGGTGGGGTCCATCATTTAACAAAATATATTTTAAATCCTACACATTTTAAAAAATAAACCATATAATGGATTTAGAATAATTATTTAGACACAGACATAAGCGATATAATATAGCATATTTATGTGAAATCTAATCAAATCATAATACTGATGTTTAAATCACATGTAAAATGATGAATTCAAAAACAAATAGAAGACAATGTTGCGTAATCGAGTACCCCGTACGCTATGGCTCACATTGTCTTCCTCATTAAAGGGAGAGCAGTCATGCGGTTCTTCTGTATAGCTAATTCTATGGGAGGCCGTGGGGCGAGAATTCCTCAGTGTTCCGAGGATCGCTGGAGACGAAATAGTAGCAAATTTAGGAAACGACATTGCCTCAGAAGAATGGCCCTAGGATCCAAACGCCTTACCCAAAATCAATGCTTATGGTATCGTTTTGTTGGAAAAAGAATGTTCTACCCAATCAAACAAAAAGCAATGACATTTGGTCGATGATGTTGATGAAATTTACGATCGTAGGTGTTGCATTCTTTCTGTATAGAAGTTGAAGAAACGGATGAAATTTTGTGAGCTGGTAGTGACGTATTTAGTAGGCATAACTATTCGGCGAGAAATGTAAACATTGATCGGAGGAAAAAAACACACACAAACAAACAAAAGGATTAATCGAGGCCAGTGGCCATATTCATAAAACCCCGATAAGCTAGTTGGTTGATCAAATTACGATTTCGATGTCCGCTAGGCTTAACTGGTATTCACAAAAGGCCGATAGGCTAAATTCGCTATCGTAGTCAAGGCCTGGCCTAGCATGACAACCCATCTGTCTAAATTCCACAAGCATTTGGTATTCCACGACATTGTTAGTCGAAATGCGAACAATTACAACAATAGATCTGCGGTGCCGACTAAATGCATTGAAATCTATTTATGCGGGACGTTCTGAATAGAGCTTTGTTGGACTTACAACAAAGGCGTGAAGTTGAATGACGACCTAACACCCAGCTAATTTTTTCTTATTCACCAAAGCCAGATAGGACAAATTTTAGCGACACTGGACCAAAAATTTAGAGGTACTCTGATGTACCTCTAAATTGCTAGCAAGTAACAATCTGCCCGGTTTTTGTGTGTATATGCGTGTTGCGCGATCGTGAACATGGCAAGAGGAATATTCGAATAAGGGATATTAGAGATTTTTTTTTATGATAGCGTGATGTTAGTTCAAAATAGTTCCCCAAGTAACATACTTTTCCGTGTTTGCCCTAGCAAGCAATAACATCTTTTATCAGCTTAAATTACATGTTTTTATCTGGAGAGTAATTTCCCTTTATTTGTCCTTTTTGTGACATATTAGCATACTTTTGCAGTTCGGATTGATTGTATGTGATTTCAATTCTGTTTTGATGAATCTATCTATATATAATACTATTTAATGCAATTTCGTTTCTGTTTTCACTGCAATTGAATAGTTTCCCTTGTCATGCTATCATATTATAAGCGTGGCGGAGCTTGATCGTAATGAGGAGGGAGATGTATTTGGTTTTACTTCATTGGGGTGGCTATGAAAACATGTGCTTACACGTGATCCCTCCTCCCCCCTCCCCCCCCCCCGCCCCCCGCCCCCCCCCCCCCCCGCCCCGAAAAAAAACATAATTCCTACTCACGCTCATATCTACAGTAACACCCTTACATTTAGGAATTATAGCAAGCTTTTTGTTTTGGACACAAGTTACCGCCCCCCCCCCGTTTACCCCAGATAAGACAATTATGTTCTACTACCCCCCTTACTGCATCACGTTGTAGAACACATAAGACGCTTTTATGATTGGAACAATAAGGAACAATTCGTTCATTCACACGTTCGAGTAAACTGCGCTTTTATGCGATGTCAAACAAACTTGCAACAGATGGAATGTTACCATGACAGCCACGATGAATAAATTAGATCATCCGAGTTGTTAGCTTGTTATCGGTATGGTTAGCAGTGCTTCTTGAATTACGATTTAGCAACCCGCTGCGAAGATTTTAAATGGCTATTGTATTACAGGGCTTAGACGCTCGTTGATTGGTCGATATGGTAAGGACATAGACAGCGTGCAAAATCTACACACATTACTAAAGACATATCTATGCACGTGTGTGTTGTGCACTGGTTTGTGAAAACAAAGGTGATCACCCAAGCGAGTTGTGTGAGTTCCCCGCTAGTTATCGTCCAAAATGGCATTTTGGCAAGGAGATAAGGCCTAGCTGACAGATAGGCTATCGGGCTTTTATGAATATGGCCACTGGCTTTTCCCTATTGTTTAAACATTACGTAATTTTGTCTCGAGGACCAAAGCTGTGCCACGGATGAAAGTCACGGCAACAAAAAGATATTGAGATATTCCGCTGTTGAGAGTATACAGCGGACACTTTCCATGAAATTGTCAGTATTTTTGGTCTTTTTAAACCTGGCCCAAAGTTGAGCCACTGATGAGAATTCGGGACAATGTGTTTGGTTTCAAATTGTAGGACATTTAATTTCTTTAATGTGACATCAAAATCATGTTGGTTTTAGGTGTCGTTTGGTAGATATTTGATAATTGGTATCTATAGTTAGTCAAAACGGCTGCTATTTTGGACCCCATCTTGGATTTTGAAGTATTCGCAATTAATTTGTTGAGGTAGACCTCTGAATTTTGTTTAGCATTAAAAATATATGCAAATAAAATTGGTTTAAACTTTTTCGATTTTGGCCCTCCTCCTAGACTGTTGATTGTCTAGATATTTAGGCTGTTTCAAGTCAAACCCAAACCTGTGGCCATACATGTACAGTATACATGTATACACTACTCACAACAAGTAAGTACCCCCCTAGCATTTTGTCATATATCTCAAAAGGTATTTCACAGATTTGTATCATTTAAACGGTAATGGATGCGCAATTTTATTACGCACAATGTGAGTGGTGAATGGTTACCATAGCGTTACGTTTTTATAATTAAAAAGGGAATTTTCTAAAACAAAGTACAAAAAAAAAAGGTTGCCCTTTCAGTTTTATTTGGCATACAGCATGTCCCAGAATTATTTAGAACGGGACTTTCTGCAACGATAACTTTAAAGATAGTAGATCAATCAGAATGATATTTCAGGGTATGCAACTATAACTTATTACCTACATCTTGCAGAAAACCCTATTCAATTTGATTCAGTGGTCATGGAGAATGAGGATGTTTTGTCAATCATGTCAGATGTCACTTCCCTCTAGGTTTTATAAGGAGACGTGTTGTCCATTTACAACGGGACTTTCTGCGACGATAGCTTTAAAATAGTAAATCAATCAGAATAATATTTCAGGGTATAAAACTATAACTTATTACCTACATCTTGCAGAAAACCCTATTCGATTTGCTTCAGTGGTCATGGAGAATGAGGATCTTTTGTCAATCATGTCATGTGTCCATTTTCGTTCATAACGCGTGTATTCACGAAAGTCCATTTGAGTACATTTTGTACACGAGTAAGCTTTTGAAAACTGGCTCCCCTGTGAACAATGCAGCAGTAGTACTGAATTACATAACAGATTAGTGAATTAGGCCAACTCCAATACTGATGAAAACAGGGCATGACTTCGGCCATTCGAATCCCCAGCAACTTCATATTGAAAGGCCTTTTGTTTTAGAAAAATGCATGCTTTTGCCACTAAGAACAATGCAGCAGTAGTAGTGGATTGCATAATAGATGTGTGTGTCGGAAAATCTTTAATAAAGATGTTTACTCGTATACAAAATGTACCCCCTATGCCCCCAAAAACTGAAAGTGCAACTTTTTTGTTGGTACTTTGTTTTAGAAAATTCATTTTAAAATGATGAAAACGTAACGCTATGGCAACCATTTACCACTCACATTGTGCGTAATAAAATTGCGCATCCATTACCGTTTGAATGATAAAAATCGGTGAAATACTTTTTGAGATATATGACAAAATGCTAGGGGGTACTTACTTGTTGTGAGTAGTGTATAGCAGTCTATATAGCAGCTAACCTGCCTAAAATGGCCACTTTTCTTGTTTCCCTAAACCCGGTGATGACAATGTCAACACAATGATATTCCTAGTTCCTAGTTCATCAAAACATTCGCAGTCAAATTTGGTCAGAACAGACGTCAAATTGACGATTGTAACCAAAACTGTACTATCCCTAAATGGATGTTTTTGTAAATGTGTGCTCGAAAAGAAAAAAATAAGGTGTTTTATGTTAAGAGCCAAATTGTACCAGTTTCGGTGTTAAAAGGGGGTATAATTAGCTGAAAATGTACTTGAGACGCTGCAACTAGGCGTAATAATTAATTGTGAGAACGTTCAATCTATGGCACATAAAAGGGATCTTCTAATCTGAACTTCTTCCGTATAGTGACCACCACGGGCGTCGATCTGTCATTGATACTCATTGATCAGGGGGGGATGATCCATTCATCCATCCCCCCCCCCCCTGATGAATGGGTATTACGTAAGTATCGACGCCCATGGTGACCACAATCAACTTGCTGATTATTCTGTCATTTTAATGTGGTTTCTGATGTGCAGGATGTGGTACTAGTCAACCGGGTTAATGCCCTACTCTTTTCGAGAAGTACAATGTAGACTAGGGGTTGCACCACCCCCCCCCCCCCCCCCCCCCCCCTCCAAGAGCTTTGAAAATAGTAATTTCTGGCAAAAAGTAAATTTGGGCAAAACCATGTCTTTCTCAGACAAAATCATATTATCCACAAGCAAACAATCTTGTCATAATTGGGCCAAATCATGCCATCTGAAGTCAAAATCCTATATTTTTCGGGGAGCTTACTGGCTAGGACCATGTTATTTTTTACTTCTCATGTGAAAACCGGAAGAATGGTGTTTGTTTGTACACTCAATTTTTTCAAATTAAATTATGATAACAAAGAGAACATTATTTTGAAAAACCAAAGCGGGTTTCATACTACTGTATTAGTAAAACAACCATGCAAGAAAGAGAGAAGTGAGTTTGGTTTATTCAGACCAAGTTACTAGATCTCTTTAAAGGGATCTAGCAACTTTGTTGACATGTGCAAAAACTGGAAAATGGGGGATGAAATGTGTATTTTGGGGATCTGATATACATGTATGTATCTGCTTATGTATTGTTTTGTATGGACTCTCATACATGATATGGGTAATAAACATACATTTCTCATTGTATGTATGGTGAATGTTGTACAAATTTTAGTTTTTATATTACTTATGGGCAATTCCAAGCGTTTACAGTCCGTTATTCCGAAGGTTCGTTATTCCGAAGGTTCAGTTATTCCGAAGGTTCGTTATTCCGAAGGTTCGTTGATCCGGAAAAAAAATCGGGTTCGTTATTCCGAAAATTAAATCCGGCTTGTTATAATACTATAGTTTGTGTTTTGTTTATTTAATTTACAGCCTGCATTAAGCATACCCCTCCCCCTTTCCCTCCCTTGGCCAGACCAATCAAACATTTAAGTTTATTTTATCTCTCTTTATGAAATTATAGCATTGTAACAAACCCAAATTAATTTTCGGATTAACGAACCTGATTTCATTTTAGGAATAGCGAACCTTCGGAATAACGCACCTTCGGAATAATGCAACAAATGTTCGGATTAACGAACCCTACTTCATTTTCGGATAAACGAACACTCAGGTATAGGAACTTTGCGTGTTCGGAATAACGAATCTTCGGAATAACGAACCTTCGGAATAACGAACCGCACCCATTCCAAGCAAACACCGTGACGATCAGAGGGTGTTTCTCACAATGACAGTCCAAATAACTTAAACAAATATAAATATCCAGAACCAACTGTTGGTATGCATCTGTTACCACTATCCTACCAATTTTTTGCACTTTAGGAAAGAAAACCAAAATTCCCAATAAATTATGAATTATGAATATCAATATCTGCCGTAACACCGTGACGTGATGGCAAACGGACATGGGTTTCTTACCTTAGAAACTAAGCAAACTGTAAACTACAGGAACTTTTTGTAATTTTGTCACATTGATTCTTTGTAAGTTAGACATCAAGCTAGAACATCCAAATAAAAATGTAGAAAAAATCCAATGCTCATAGTAAATATGATATCAGAAAGGTATCTGTGCAGGGTAACACCGCGACAATAACGGTGGACCTCTGAATTGTACATGTTATATACACTGTATAATGGGAGATATTAAAGAGATGAATAAATAATTTTAATGTAGTGATCCAGAATCAAAAAGAACTAGATGAATGGGTGATATAACCAAGATGCTATTACATGATCGTCCGCATGACACAAATTTGCAGCATAGCGCCCTCTATTGATAAAAATAAATGTTTTAGGACATAACTGAAATTCTTATCTATTTCAGAATTTAGTTCATGGAACCATCAAATATTTAAACCAACATACATACTTAAATGCAACAATGAAATATGAGACCTTTGACATCTGACCTTTGACCTTATTTCTCAAAATAACGTACAAATGTTTAATTTTCTGTCTGCACAGTGCATATTTGCAAGTGATTTGTTTCATGTAACATGATTTCAGTGTCAGTAAATGTTTGTGTTTGAATTGGTAATTATCCGAGTGACCTTTGATCTGTGCCCCAAACATTTTCTGAAAATTTTCTTTTACCTACAGTACTCTTTCTAACATTGATTCTAGAACTTAATTGTGAGAACAAACAAAAAATACAATAATTTGACCCGTTGACCTTTGACCTCCCATGACCACATTCTCTAATCAGGTCATGTACTTCACTGGACGTATACCAATATTATAATCATGTTATCCTTCAAGGATTCTCAAACTATCTTGAAAATAATATATTTTTTGCATATTTATTAGCTATGTGACCTTTGACCTTTGACCTCATGCCCCAAAAACATATCCAATAATCTGTACCTCTGAATACATAGATTGTACAAAGTTTGAACAAAATCCATCCAACGATTCTTGAGATATTGTTGATAATGTTTAAATGTTCTACAGGCAATGCCCCTAGCTATTTAAGAAATGTGATTGTCCCGTATGCACCAACGAGAAGACTCAGATCTGCCACTCAAAATTTGTTTGTTATACCAAAAGACATTCTCCTTTATTGGACCGTATTTATGGAACGCTCTGCTATGCCTAACTGGGTCAAGAACTCTTCCTCAATTGACTCATTCAAAGATAATCTAAAAAATCATCTCTTCAAACAACATTATCAGTCACAGCTCAACCACTCTCTATTTCTTTACTTCGTATACACGAATCCGACGGCCGATTTGTGGCGGCGCCCTCTAGCGGCCGCGCCATTACTGCCGTGTACCACCGCCGTGTACCCGCGCTCGCGGAGAGTTATGTAAACATCAGCTGATCACGTATAGTCGTCAGGTGGCTTAGCGTCAGATTTCTTGATTATCGTTACCGGCCGGACAAAAGCGAAATTTTTGGCACACAGCTTCCTTTCGACCTACTAAACAATATTAGAGGGGTAGTAGCCCAAGCCAAAAATTACGTTTAGGGGCGGTGGGGGCGGGGGCGCTGTACCGGAGCCCCCAATTGATATTTAATGTAAAATCACAGTAATTATTCTTCATTCAATTACATTTGATGATCTAAAATGAAATACTAAACCTACTAAACAATATTAGAGGGGTAGCCCAAGCCAAAAATTGCGTTTAGGGGCGTTGGGGGCGGGGGCGCTGTACCGGAGCCCCCAATTGATATTTAATGTAAAATCACAATAATTATTCTTCATTCAATTACATTTGATGATCTAAAATGAAATTTGTAAAGGTTTTGAAATAACTTGATCAAAACCAGTGACTTTTATTTTTTTTTTTGGGGGGGGGAGGGGGAGAGGGGCGTTTTATTTTTTTTTGGGGGGGGGGCTTTTTTTTTTTTTTTTGTTGTTGTTGTTGTTGCCCGGTTAGATTAATTTTGTATGTTAAAGATGTAAAATCATAACAGTAAATGACCCCAGATTAGAAGTAGTGGGGTGGATGTTTATGTATGGGAGCGGGGGCACGTCAAGTATAATTTATGGGGAGCAAACTATATATTTTTTAAATACACATTTTAAATTATGTATGTGCGCACTTTGCTCTGTATTGTTGAAATACACTCCATGTCATTAAATGACAGGGGCCATTTTTGTCACGGGGCTTCCTTATGACACACTAAATGATATCAGGGTGGAAGCCCTATGCAAATATTGGGAATAAGCCTGTGGGGCCGGGGGCGTTGAGATGACGCCCCCAAATGTTGATATCAATTTACAAATCAAGGTTATTTGATCTGATTGTATTTCACGATGGAACAGTTTATAAGTTTATATTGATTTTAGTGAACGTAATAAGTGTCTGACTTGTTCTGGAACTTGTGGGGGGGGGGGGGGGGTCTATATGTGAGGGGGGGGGGGGGAGGGGCAGGGAGATTTTTGTTTAATTTCAATGCATTAATACAGTTGATTTTTGAAAGACAATACAACTATGTGCATGAATAACAAAATAGCTTATGGTGTCATGGTGGCGGGGGGGGGGGGGGGGGGGCTAGGCTGTACCCCACATTGGTGTATATGTTCCATGACATATCTGCGATGCCAGCCATGATCATGCATGCGATGGATGTCCAGAGAGAAGCTGTGGAGTATCTAAATCCAGGACAAATCCCAGTCACTACATTTGACCAACCACTTTGTGCTCTTGCAAAGTTTGTACAATGGAAATGGCCTGACACACATGGTGAGAATGTGCATGTTAAGATAGGTGGTACGCTTACACACAGAAATGGCCCTGCGGTGTACCCTTGGTGATCTTCTCGAGAGTTCCGGCTGGACAATAGCATTAACAGAGGCGCAGGTAGCATATGTTGGCACAGAAGACTCTTTCCTGAAAGCGACTCACCTTACACGAACCCGGCATGCTCATCAAGTCTCTCTCTTGACTTTGCATAATTTGCAGCAGGAGGCGTTTATGCTCAGCACATGCCCCAATGATGAACAATAAGCCACGGTGTGGAGAGATGACATGCTGAGGAAGAGCCCTACTTTCATGTTCCGGGACCAGATCATGAAATATAAAACCCTCATCTTCATCAGAGCTCACAGAGAGAAAAAACTTTCCACTGTATGTGGAGGTCCTAGAAGAGCTGACCCCATTGTTCTTCGCATTGGACCATGCAAACTATTCCAGGTGGACGCATGTCCACATCAGAGAGAGGAATCAGAGAAGGAATTTGAGCAGCACTTAAGTTGGGTTCTCTCCAAAACGTCAAACAAGTTTTCTTCGATCCCATTCAACCAGGCTCATGAGCAAGAGAACAACATTGTGAAACGTGCAGGTGGCGCTATTGCACTCCTGGAAAACCTGCTGCTCTGAGACGACGGATGTTCTCCGGATCAGAGATGCCATCTGTGATAGTCTAGGGGAGTCAAGGTCACAGGCCCTTCCAGTGTTACATTCATATTCGGGTTGCGACACGACATCAGCATTTCATGGCAAAGGCAAGAAGGCAACGTTGACTCTGAGGCATTCCAGGTGCTTGAACAACTGACCGTTGGCATATACGACAACTCAGTCCACTAAGCTCAGTCAATGAGGCAAGGAGACGTCTCTCCTGTCAAGAAAATCGGACGATTGAAAACTGCCACCTATGCAGAATGCACTGCAGCTCCAGCACATCGAACGTGTGGTGTTTCAAGCAGGAATATGGACATCAAGCAGCGAGTCTGAGCATCATATATCATCTCCACGGGACTATGAATTAACAAAAGAATCAGGGACATGGGTGCCATTATGAGGGACAATTCCAGAGGTCTCAAAAGCCTGCCAAGAGCTGATCAAATGCTCCTGTAGAGGAGACTGTTCCACCTGCAGATGTAGAAAAGCAAATCCTGACTGTTCACCACTTTGCAAGTGCAATTGTGCAAAATAGAGGTACCTCTTCAAAGATGAACAATAACATGCATTGGTGGATAAGACAATATTTTCAATCAGACTGTTGAAAAGGGTGTTACAGGCATACAACATCAGACAGTCTTATTTGTATTACGTTTAAATGATTGTTTTATTTAAGGCAGTATGTGACGAGAAGAAAATGTAATTACTGTACAGCGCACTATTATCTAACCAACTTTCAATATGTATGAACATGATTGTATGCATGCATATTAGCAATATGTATTGTATGTATAGGTATGTAGCCACACATTTTTGGCACCTCATGGCACCCCTGATTGCTTCCTATACACCCCAACCCCTACTTATTGACGCTGTTGTATACTAGGGATTATACATAGGCAGTGTAGAATGGTCGGACTGATTGGGGACATGCAAATAATTGACTGGTATACACTATAAATAACATTTCTGTATTTTGAAGGACTTTTCCCTAATGGTGTCATTGTTTCTGGGGTACCTCAGCGCCCCATCTCCTGCTGAAGGTCCCGGCCGCTGTCACTGAGTGGCATAGGGGTTGGGGTGTGCCCCCAATAATTGTATAACAGGGAAAAAAAAGTGTGCTCATACATCATTTAAAGATAAATATGTAGTGTGCCCCCCTTAAATGATTATGATACTTGATGTGCCACTCCCCCCCCCCCCCCCCCATCCGTAAAAAAACACACAAAATAAAAGTTTTTTCACCCCACTACTTCTAATCTGGGGGCATTTACTGTTATGATTTTACAAAGTAATCTAACCGGGCAAAAAAATAAAATTAAAAAGCCGCCCCCCCCCCCCCCCCCAAAAAAAAAAATTAAAAAAAAAGTCACTGGTTTTGATCAAGTTATTTCAAAACCTTTACAAATTTCATTGTTCATCAAACTTAGTTTCCATTGTGAATTATAATCAGATAAAATAACCTTGAATAGAACATTGATTACCACATTTGGGGGCGTCATCTCAACGCCCCCGGCCCCCACAGGCTTATTCCCAATATTTGCATAGGGCTTCCACCCTGATATCATTTAGTGTGTCCTAAGGAAGCCCCGTGCCAAAAATGGCCCCTGTCATTTAATTCAAATAATTTAAAATGTGTATTTAAAAAATATATAGTGTGCTCTCCATAAATTATACTTGACGTGCCCCCCCCCCCCCCCTGCTCCCATACATAAACATACACCCCACTACTTCTAATCTGGGTCATTTACTATTATGATTTTACATATTTAACATACAAAATTAATCTAACCGGAAAAAAAAAAAAAAAAAAAAGCCCCCCCCCAAAAAAAAAACGCCCCTCTCCCCCCCAAAAAAAGTCACTGGTTTTGATCAAGTTACTTCAAAACCTTTACAAATTTCATTTTAGATCATCAAATGTAATTGAATGAAGAATAATTACTGTGATTTTACATTAAATATCATTTGGGGGCTCCGGTACAGCGCCCCCGCCCCCAATGCCCCTAATCGCAATTTTTGGCTTGGGCTACCCCTCTAATATTGTTTAGTAGGTTTAGTATTTCATTTTAGAACTCAAATGTAATTGAATGAAGAATAATTACTGTGATTTTACATTAAATATCAATTGGGGGCTCCGGTACAGCGCCCCCGCCCCCAACGCTCCTAAACGCAATTTTTGGCTTGGGCTACCCCTCTAATATTGTTTAGTAGGTCGAAAGGAAGCTGTGTGCCAAAAATGGCGCTTTTGTCCGGCCGGTAACGATAATTTCACTAAGCCACCTGTAGTAGGTTGCTAGCGTGTGCATTGCTTTGGTACACGGCAGTAATGGTGACTAGTGTGCTGCCCTCTACGGTAAATATTCTCGCCGGATTCGTGTATACTCTAATTTCCTTTTCTAAAGTGCTTAGAGGCTTGTTTGCATATAAATTGTATATAAATTGGTCATAATTATAATTATTATTATTATATTGCAAAAAAACGAACACTGATGTACAGATGCATAGACAGACGGACGTACAACCCCTACACATTTATGACTCGGGTAACTTTGAGATGGAAACATTATCAACTGACCTTATTCATATAATTATAGCATGAGCAATGCCCGAGCATACCTAAACAAAATATCTTACATTATTTGATTATGTCTACAGTATTATGTCAATGGAGATCCAGGAGGTAGCGTCACGGTGTTGTAAAACGTAACGCCGTGACCAAATTGATATTGATTAGATTAATTAGTGGTAAAAGATAATGCTGCTATTTAGCATCCATATTAGGGCTAATAAACAGGAAACAAAAAATCATTTCATTCCCATTCATATTTTTCCAGAAATATAACAAATATCTGTTTTTAGTGTAGCACCGTGACATATTGATGACTGTAAATGAGACAGTCACTGAAGCGGAACGAGGAGCGAAAATGACGAAATTTATATTTTTCTGAAAAATTGAAGCAATGATCTTAACAACACTCAAAGAAAATGTATGAAAACTCCTTTTCGCAGTTCTTTTATGCTTAATATTTACAAGAATGTTTTGTGAAAATAATTCATGCTATATAATTACAATACAATAATAGTTTACAATAAAAAAAAAATTCAAAGAAAATGCATTTCTGGAAAGTTCAATCTTATACCAAATTTGTTATGGTTCAACGAATTTGAAAATTCAGTGGTTATGCCCTTTTACAGGCATGTGGATTGAAAAAAGCATTTTTTTACACGAAACCTTCAAGAAAAATTGAAGAATGTATCTATCTAGGCATAATGAGGGATAGTACAGTTTTGGTTTAGAGGGCGCTTCAAGAAATTATTTTATGTGAGGTAATGAAAAACTAAGTGTAATATTTGAATAAGCACACAACTTTAAAGACATAATGAACTTTGTTTGATCAAAATTGGTTCAGAAATAGCTGAAATATCCATAAATATATCGATTGGGGCCTAACATTTATTCAAATATTAAAAACAAATAATTAAATAAATCCTACACCTTTTTTTGTAATACACTGTATACCAATGTGGCTTTGAAAAATAGTTTTTGATGATCTCTCTATTGAATAATTATTTTAATCAAACATCACATTCCCATTTTTTTATTTTGAAAATGGTGGAAACTTACAGGTGTCTGGAGGGTCCCCTCTTGTGCTAATGACTGCTTTTTGAATGAAAACAGCCCTGTAAATTAGACGTTTATATGTTTTAATATAATTCAAGCATCATTGAATTATAACTATTAGTTTTTAATGATAATATACAAGTTTAAGTTACTAAAATTCAATCTGACCAGAACTGTAACATCCCTTTAAATGGTTAGTATGGCTAAATAGAAACCACTTATGGTGAGGATAATGTACTTGATCATATAAAATGCCAGTATTATTTACCGCATGAATTGAAAAGGAATTGTGTTAATAGTAAAAATGCATTTAGTGTGTTATACTTGAACGCACAGAGTTTGAATCGCATTTTAGACTCTGTTTAGAATCTTTTGTTATCATTGGACTACCCATTCACCGTCATTGGCATTACCGAATCCTGCCTAAATACCCAGTCGCCCCCTTTGCTCAACTTACAGCGTGTTCACACACAAACATTTTCATCCCTTAATCATGACTAAAGAAATGTTATATAGAGAATCATGATTAACCAAACTACACTAACGTTCAAACACACAAAACCAAGATCTCAAAACAGGTGGCTGGCCAGCTGCACGAAGTGCGCAGATTGCTACTGCGCAGTGTGTTGTCTTTTTTCTGTCTGCGGGGCGTTAAGCCCCGCCCAGTTAAATACGAGTCTCGTATAGCTAATCATGATTAAACGAGCGAGCGGTTATTCACACACAAAATGATCGTGATTCTATAGTCTGCTCTCGTACGAACCGATGATCGAACCCGCGTTTCGTTAATCATGATTCGCTATACGTCGTTTCGTTAGTCAGCGTTCAGACACACAAATTTCATCGTATAGCTAATCAGCAGCTGATTCTATAGTCAGCTGCTGATTCTTTAGTCATGATTAAAGGATGAAATTTGTGTGTGTGAACACGGGGTTAGATGGCTATTAGACCATTCCAGTCAACCGAGAAAGGGGAAAAATATTAAGATCCGTCTTAACATTCAAAATACTGGAAGATGTAATGCCTATGATCTCAGAAGACACTCGAGTGTCTTTTAATGAAATTGGTAGTATTTTTCAATCAAACTCGTAGTTAAATATCATCTCACGGTTAAACCCAAATACTTTGCTCGCACCAAAATCGATTAAACATAGAGGAACTGATGTATGGAACTCCTTACCCAATAATATCACTCAATGTTCCTCATCAAACTCATTTAAATCATCACTGAAAGAATATCTGATTGTGTGATATGATTAGCTACATGTACATGTATATTATCTTTTGTAGGACAAACATTCATCCAAATACATTTGTTTTCTTTATTTTATTAATTGGAGTCAATAAAAGGATTTACCTCGACATGACTTTCCTATGTAGATCCCCCACATCCACTACAATTTCAAACACAATTGACAATTTATTCGTGTATTTATATTTATGCCTATTAATTTTTTTTTATGTATCCTCATGTAACCTATGTTTTTAAAGAGATAAAAAAGGGAAAATAGAATAAAATTGAATTGAATATGACCGAGTAATGAGCAAAAATGCAAAGTGAAATTCGCCCCCTCATTGCACTGAACACAGATATAATTATCCAGTAGATAATGATTGAACACTTCAATCATAAACATTTTTATAACAGAAGAGAAATTTTGAAAACCGTTTGTAGACAATATAATCCAAGACGGTTTGTTCGCTCTGCACACATTAGTCTTTGCAATTCAGACCGCATGAACGCATGCTTTAGAATGGTGATCAATGCGTTTTCCTAAAAAAAAAAAATTCTGGAAACATATTTTTGTGAACTTTTTGATGGAATGGAATACTTAAGATGTTACCTTTCTTTAATAAGAATATTATTGTTGGGTGGTGGTACCCTTTAATCCATTATACAGCTACTATGCCTACAGTCATGAAAGACTCACAAATCAACATACACAGACTTATAACGCAGACGTCTTTTCAATTATGTTTCAACTCCCAATGCTTTGCAGAATATATGTTTACTTACCGAAAGATTTGCTATCAATTACTCAATTTTGTACTGAGTAATATGATTAAGAGTTCATATGATTATAAAAATGTAATTGTTTATGATAATAAAAACAAAAAGTACCTTTACACACTGGCACCTGATCAGACCATTCACCACCAACACATGTAAGTTGTTCGAACCCTTCCAAAATCCATGAACGCTCTCCCCATTCGGCGTGGCAGTAGAAATCGCATACCGTGCCGCTGTTATGGCTGCCCTGTGGATCGCAGGTACTATTAAGTGGCAGAAGTAGACTTAGTTCACACCGAGTACCTGTAATCAAGGAACAATACATTATGATATTATTAGTTAGGTTACATGACCCCATGTGCCCCCCCCCCCCCCCCCATATAACTTGACTCAAAATTAAGGGTATGAACTGTTCTTTAAACATTTACATCTATAGGGTCTGCCTCGTCCCCCACTAAATCTGACCACAATATGTCACTGTACCTGACATCTGTCAACGTTAACAATGACAATATATAAAACTACTACTACTACTATTATTACCACTACCTGATTATTATAATAATAATAATAATACTAATAATAATAATAATAATAATAATAATAATATTAATAATAATGATAATAATAATAATAATAATAATAATAATAATACGTGTGGTTTACGGGTACACCATGTGAGATGGGTGGATTGGTAAGCCCTGAAAAGGACTATGGTAGTCCTAGAAAGGACTGTTGGTGTAGTTCTGAAAAGAACTGTTGGTATTCTTTCTAGGAGAGTTCTAAAAAGAACTGTTGGTAGTCCTAGAAAGGACTGTTGATAGTCCTAGAAAGGACTGTTGGTAGTCCTATAAAGGACTGTTGGGATAGTCCTGAAAAAGACTGTTGGTATTCTTTCTAGGAGAGTCCTAAAAAGGACAATTGGTAGTCCTAGAAAGGACTGTTGTTAGTCCTAGAAAGGACTGTTGGGATAGTCCTGAAAAGGACTGTTGGTATTTTTTAGGACTCTCCTAGAAAGAATACCAACAGTCTTTTTCAGGACTATCCCAACAGTCCTTTATATGACTACCAACAGTCCTTTCTAGGACTATCAACAGTCCTTTCTAGGACTACCAACAGTTCTTTTTAGAACTCTCCTAGAAAGAATACCAACAGTTCTTTTCAGAACTACACCAACAGTCCTTTCTAGGACTACCATAGTCCTTTTTCAGGGCTTACCAATCCACCCATCTCACATGGTGTACCCGTAAACCACACGTATTATATACACCACCATGGAAACCGATACTTACAAGCAACATTTAATAATAATAATAATAATAAAAAATAATGCTATAACAATTTTCCTAGGATGAATATTAAATTACAAAATAATGTCAACAAAACTATAATTGTGAACAGTGAAAATGTTAAACTAAAATGTTACCTTCACTGTTCGGTAATTCTACCAACAGGAACATCAGACTCCAGAAAACAAACCACTTTGGATTCATGGCGGACATCACAAAGTATTAACTCGGACAGAGCCACGAGGGTGCAAATCTGCACCAAATTATGCACAGTATACTAGTAGGCCAATAGCTCAGAACTGTATAATCTATCTGGTATGCTACGTGTTAATGCTGATAGGAGGAGGGTCCCGCTGGAGGCGACCCTATGAATGCCTTCTAACCAGATAAACATCCCACAGATTAAACAACCAAACATATGATGCTTGACATTGTAATGTATAAAGGTTGCCTGATTTCATACATATTTAAGTTTCTATTTTTTAAGGGGAGTGGCCTATCACTACCAAATACTTGATAATAACTCATCCACACGGTTCAGTGGAAGAGGTTGGCTTATTTATTTTGTATCCTTTTTTTTAAGGGGGATTGGCTTGTCATAGGGGTGTACTGGCCATGCACCACAGAAGAATACACAAATACAATATAGGTACACACACACACACACACAATATATAAATATGAATTATAATGAATTGAGTAATAGACCATGCATACAATCTGATTGTTAAAAAAATGGTAAAACCTGTCCTTACTAGTTCCAGCAAAACAACTTTTGAAAAGGGTCAATATAAAATAAGCTTGACCAGGGGTGGCAGAAAATGTTCTTGTTTTTTCACGGCGGAGCTGGGAGGACCCTTTATCCTGTCAAAGTCCACAGTATGTTTCAGGTTTAGACAGACGTGAGAAAATTATACAAATTAACACAATTCTGTTGTTTTGTAGGTTGTGTTTTTAATTGAGGGAAAAGAAATACCCCACCGTTCAAAGAATCGGTGTGTCATTGGAAAGAAAATTTAATTAAATTCAGTTAATTTTTCTATATTATGCAGATGAAAAAAACATTAACAAATACAAATCATATTCACATTATAAATATACAAAGTAATATAATTACTAGATTAGGACAGAGAAAGAAGATCTGTATAGTGGCAAGAAGCCATATAGACTTATGGGAGAGGGTGAAACAATGTTAGTGTTCTTTAGTGTCTAGAACGCCTTGTCCAGAAGGAGTGTGTTAGCGTGTTCACAAACAACAAATTTTCATCCCTTTAATCATGACTAAAGAATCATGACTAATGGCAAGCCCGTTGTGTAAAAACTAGATACACTCTGTTTTCTCAGATAAACTCAGTTTTACTCAGATAAACTCAGTTTATCTCCAGATAAACACAGTTTATCAGAAAAACTCAGTTTATCAGTTGATAGACTCTGTCTATCTGGTGATAAACTGAGTTTATCTGAGAAAAACAGGGTTTATCTAGTTGTTACGCAAAGGGCTTGCCATATAAACACATTATCAGACAAACTCAGTTTATCAACTGATGAACTCAGTTTATCAACTGATAAACTGAGTTTTCTGATAAACTGTGTTTATCTGGAGATTAACTGAGTTTATCTGAGAAAAACTGAGTGTATCTGAGAAAAACATAGTTTATCTAGTTTTTACACAAAGGGCTTGCCATAGGAATTTTTAATGAGAAGCTGATTCTATAGTCAGCTGCTGATTCTTTAGTCATGATTAAGGGCTGAAAATGTTGTGTGTGAACACGGGGGATGACTCCCTAGTGTCCGCAGAACTGCAGAGAACTGGGGGATTAAAAGCCAACTGTTCGTCTTTAGCTGGCAAGGACCCCCCCCCCCCCCCCCCCCCCCCAGAACCCTTTGCACAATGGTCTTTTGTTCAGTATTGATTGGGGAGTTCCAGAGCATTCCACTTAACAATGGCAGTCCAGAATGGGGTAGAACTCTAAAGAATGCGACAGCAGAGTAAATCCATCCTCCCTTAAACAATGCTGATACCAGGGCAATGCAACTCAAGAAAAGAGTTAATACTACTTTATACATCGTAATATTCCTGTTTATTATATATGTAACATTACTCCGACTCAGATTTCTGCTTTGGAAGAAAAATGTGAAAACTCTATCGGCTTTACCACTATTTACGCGAACACTGGAGGCCGCCATTATTAGGTTTGTACGGACCTCGGTCAATGATATGCATTAATGCACTTCAATAGCACCTATTCAAACCATTGTCTGAATACTTGTAGTAGATGCGCATCGTATTAACAATAAAATCATGGGACAGGTTTCGGTTTTTCAAATTTCCCTTTCGTTAAAAAGATATTTACGATTGAATTGTTCAGATGTTAAATAATCCAACGAATCGCGAAAACCGTGTACAAAGTGAGTGCAATTAGGGAAGAGCCGTCTTGCCAGGGTCAGAAAATTAAGCGTTTTAATGGTAGATTTGCTACCTCTCACAATGATATATGTTTGTTTATTCAAAGTTTGTTTGTAAATTGTTGAACGAACACACTTTGCACACACTTAGTAGCTACTTCGTCAATCAAGCTGAATGAAGGTCGGGCAAGCTATACTGGTTGCCAAGCACAACCTTTATTCATGATCCCATTGTAAGACAATAGATGGAATAGAATTTTCCCCTGCTTGAATATCAAGTTATCATTGAATTTATTTTGTTTTTTATTTTTGTTAATCGTTGACAGAAAATATTCTGCACAAATCAGCTGCTATTTCGTCAAGCAAGCTGATTGTATGTCGGGCAAGCACGGTTGCAAAGAACAACCTATTTGATCATCATATATGGAATAAAAGAAAGAAACATTCGCGATTCTATTGTGCCTCCAGTATACAAACGATTTGCTCGTTATTTTTTTTCTATACTGAGGGCATGACTTCTCGATGGTGATTATCCCTATATTCTCTGGGGATTCATCGAAATATAATGTTACATAGTAATTAAATTAATATCCGGTGTTGATAATCTATTGTCTCCATGGAATCTAAATCTCCTTAAAGACCTAAAAAGCGTAACAATATACAGCTAATCATTGAATTGCATATACATTTAGATGTTGACTTCATTTAAATATGACTCTTGTTGATGAGACCCATCATAATATCCAATGTGTTATTGTTTATCATTCATTTGACATTTCATTTCAATAATGTATTTCCTTAAATACTCTTGCTACTATCTATTTTCTTCATAAACACTCAGATCAAGGGAAATCCGAATGCGAATTAAGCTAATTACAAGTATATACTTCCCTATGAACACGTAAAGCGAAACATTGTTTTTCCACAATCATACAATAAAGATAATAGTCCCGATGCAAGACTCCCCATTCATATTGGCCTTTGTGGTGGCTTAGAACTGCATTCTAGTAAGGGATTCAAATCAGTAACCTTTTTGATACAATCGTTTATTTCAATCGCAAGCTTCCTGTGAACCAACTTACATTTAGTAGTCATTATTCATCATCAATATACATTATCATTCACAATCAAATTGCATTCAACGTCTCAAGAAACTTCCTACTTTTGGACTCAGCTGACGCTATTTTAAAGACAACATACAGAGCCATGTACCACAGCACTTCTAGTCAAACATTTACGGTATCTATAATCATACACATAGTGGGCGATTAATTATTTCCTTAACTGAGAACCCTAAACAGGGCCCCAATAATAATAACAACAATATGGGTTATTTAAATAGCGCTAATCACGTGAGTATCATCACGTTTACACTATTGAACACCAGCTCCACTGAAAATTTGCTCAGGGGGAGAGCAGTTCATAAACTATTGTGTGAATAGTAAACTTGTTTGTCAAAGAGATAACAAGCCTGCTATACAATACATTTTGTATTCAATTTCATTCCCAGAAGCTAACCGCAGGAGGTGGTGTTGGCTGTGGTAGTACTTCATAAACCAAGTAATCATTGATGACCAGTTACTTTTTCAAAGGTTGTCCTAGTCTTTCGTCAAGACTCTCACACTATATGCACAATTACGCGAGCGGATAGAATGTTCCAGGCTCTGAACATGATTATTAAAATACCAAAGAATTATTACAGTTATTTTGTGTTCCTGTTACACGTTATTGGCAAGTAGAAAAGATTGAACCTATTTGGTAAGAAATTACAAAAGATTATTTTCAGTCTGTTTGACTATCTAGATTCACTGAATGAAATCATAAAGCCATTATATAATGGAATTTTTGATAACCGCACCCATAGTGAATACCAACTTCCATATGACCATGCCATGCATGCAATGCTTTAGCACATGCCCGCTGGCCTGGGGCCACTACAAATTTATTTTCGGGCCACCAGGCTCGATTCTACTGGCCAGAATGGGCAACCAAATATATTATTGATTTTGTCATGTTTTTTTTTTTTTTTTTTTTTGGGGGGGGGGGGGGGGCTTTGGAGCCACCTAATTCAGGTTTCGGGCCACTAGAATTTGAAAAATCTAGTTTTTACTTGCCCAACTGAGCTAACAAGGAAAAAAGGGTTAATTTCTAGCATTTAATTAAATGGCTTTGTATGAACCACTAAAAAGTGCTTTACAATGATATTATTACCCGATCATAGGATACAATGCAAACCAGCACACATTGTGTGCACCATCTCCACTCCCTGGGGAGCATTCCTTCCAAGCGGCTCATGGGCATTGAGAAGATCCTTCCCATAAAGGCTTTAACCTCCTACCGGGTCCCCATTTATACACCTGGGTATATAGAGAGCAGCAATGTGGATTAATTGTCTTGCTGAAGGACAAATGCGATGGGCATACTCCGGGTTCGAACTCGGGATCTCCCGCTTGGAAAGCGAGCGCTCTACCAATCTTGCCACACTACAAATGTACATCCACTGTGGTTTTTACAGTTATAGGTTGTATTTCTGACACTGTTATTTCCCCTGAGATCAGGCATTCGTGGGTGTACGTATATACATGTATAGCCTACAAAATTATGAAACGGCCTGTAATCAAGAAAAGTTAGTTTAAAAACTGTTAGTACAATTTAAAGGGATCTAGTAACTTTGTTGAGATGTGCAAAAACTGATGAATGGTTGATGCAATGTATACTGTTGTTATCTCATATGTCCTCAGGGTATTGTGTGAAAATGTCAGGTCAAATGGACAATGTATGGCCAAGTAATGAGCGAAAATGCAAAGTGATATTGGGTGATATTCACCAACTCACTGCATTCACTTTGTACAGGGATGAAAATCTCGCCCGGAGATTTTCTTATCTAAATACTTCAATCATACATATCTTTGTAATGAAAGGGAAATTTGAAAAACCGAAAGCTGTCCCATGATTTTATTGTTAATACGAATACAACAAGGTATAAAGGAACCGCTAGAATTACAATTTTATTTTGAGGATTTGGACAATGTTACTAAGTCCCTTTAAGGTTATGTAAAAATGTATTTGTTTGCACAAGCTTCATAATTGTATTTGTTGGTTTTTGTTATCATTTATTTTTAAAAGAGCTATTCATATTAAAGCGCAGTTTAATATATAGTAGCTGCACTATTGAAATGTGCGTATTACTATTATCATTATTATTATTTCAAAAGAACATGTATGTCATCTAAAAAAATAGTTAACATTTGCACTGCCCCCATGTATTGATATTTAAAGCTGAATAGCAGCATTGTGAAAGTTATGGAAAGTATCTGTATTGACCATGTAAATGATGAAATAGTATTAAAAGGGTTTATACTGTCAAATATGAACCTTAATATTGCTCAATGCAGAAATATAGGTTGAAAGTTCCATGCGCGCTGCTGAGAATTGGGCCAAAATTTCATAATAAGTTTGACCAGTTCCCGTACGGCTGCTTTGCATACGGTGTCCATGTGCAGATGAACTGAATCGGGTGCGTACAACTTGTTGTTTTTTTTTGTTTTTGTTTTTTTTTGATCTAACAGTCAGTTTCAAGGCAGTTTTTGTCAATCATGTACATTCATAGATAAGTCACGATATATTATTTCACACATCGTTGGTAATAAAACTGTATACATTTATTTGTGTGTATATAGGGCGTTTTCCAATATAGCTTTAATAGTGAGGCAATTCTTTTTGCCAAGGTTGACAATAATAACTCATGCGGAGGACAGCAACCCTGTGAAGAAATAGTAGGATACCGGGCCATGATGGTTATAATAAAAACCCATCAAAAGCTTAGTCGTCCAAATACTTAACCCTCTCTGTACTTGAGTGCCGATGACAATGCTTGCTAGCATGCAGATGTGCAAATGGGCACAGATGTTGCGATGCGTAAACTATAGAGTCAATACAATTGTTCTTCGCTGCAGACCACTATTCAAGTACATGTACAGGTCCCACCAACCTGCACACCCCATTCTTCATTTACCTAGCTCAATGTTGATAAGTCATTACAATGTTGCATTCAGAAATGTTTTTGGAAGGTCAAATCAACACACATCATATCACTACTGTGGCACAGGGGGTTTATATCCTGGCAATCAAAGAGTTAAGTTTAAAAAGGAATAAATAGAGGCATTATCCATTTTTGCCTGGTACATCATAATACCACACTGTTTGCTTTAAGGTTTGGTTTATCCTATTTTGTATCGGTTCATTTATTTGGCCTGAGAGTCTCCCTGAAAAGAGTGTTGTTATTACATTCCTACTTTTTGTCTGAATCTGATTCAGTGAATGCCAGGGCTCAGGGGCCTGTAACCTTACTGCACAACTACAAATGTACAATGGAATTCTATTGAAATATATTTTGAGAGAAAAAAATCATAATTGAATCTATGGTGCCATTTATCGTCCGTCATATATAGGTACTGAAGCCGATAACGTCTTTGTTGCTTTTGTTCTCACCAGAAATCATTACCGCCACCCTTATTTACCTTTGTGGCTAACAATAAGAACTGTGCCAGGGTATGCCCATGGTCGCAAATAAAAACTGCTTCATTTATACCCAAAACTATACCCATGTGGAATTCAGGTAACAATCATCCAAGATTATTCGTTTCATGTAAATTACAAAGTAAACTCCCTAACGTTCAAGAATTTAAAGATCTATATATGTATACTGTCTGCTTTTACAAACCAAAATTCAAAAGTTGCGAGATCATTGTCTTTAATATGTGAGAAAATACCATTTAAGAGCTAGTCTGAGAAGATTAGAACTTGGAAATACCTTTCATTTGGAATATATTTAATTTTAGAGCTTGAAATATTATAAGGCTGTAGTAAGTCGGGTATTTTGACAACCGGTTAACCGACGGCAAAAACCGTTTAACCGAACGGGTAACCGAAAAAGAAAAAAAAAAGCAAAGAGTGCTTTAACCCACGTACACGTTTGGATACCAGTACTTAACATATTAAATCGAAAGAAGGACTGCTGGTGAGGCCTCACCAGCAGTCCTTCTTTCGATTTAATATATTGTATATATATATAATTTTTTTTCTTTTTTTTCTCGGATATATCCGATATCTGTCCGTTTTTTCAATTGGAATCAGCAGGGCACTGCCATGTTAGTCTACAAACCGCGGTCAAGATGAAAACCTTCGGATATCTCATAACAAATGATTAACAAATGATTAAATTTGGCTCTACTAGTCTAATCTATTCATTAAAGGGAACCACCAGGCAAAGAACAACACATAAACTACAACTATGTTTTGGTACTGTTTTGTGATATAAAATAGACACCCAACATTTTGCAAAGGGTTGTGTAATTCATAAACAAAGCAATTTATTTCCACCACTTACGGAACCACTACTATTTCCTGGTTCCTGGTTTGCGAGTGCGTCAATGCTATTCACGCGTACGTTTGTAGGCAATAGAATCCCGAGCGATTCGCTTGCTGCACACGCAGTAGTCTTCGCAATTCAGACCGCATGAACGCATGCTTTAGAATGGTGATGCGTTTTCCAATTATATACTTTTTTTCTGAAAACATATTTGTGTGAACTTGTTGATGGAATGGAATACTAAACATGTTACCTTTCTATAATAAGAATACTAGTTTTGGGTGGTGGTACCCTTTAATCCTCTTACCATTTGTTTATTTGTTTTGTTTATTTGTGATACATGTAAAATACCTTTACTTTAGCAATAGATTAGCAGGGTTCAACGTGCCATTTTCTGACCAAATCTATAGAATGGGGATAAGAACAAGGAAACCGTGAAAATGAAAACGTTTTTGCCGATGCCGGTCGGTTAACCGTCGTGTAACCGTTTCACTACAGCCTTAAAATAATAAACAACTGTTACCACCGTTTAATTAGTCTAGCAACTGCAGACCCTTTATTGTATTTCATGTCTGTAATTGATGTTCCTACACCAAATATCAACTGTATTTTGTCAAAGCACTATCATTCAAAGTGATTCAATCAGATTTGTGATGTAACAGGGTGATTTGTCTTTTAACTTGGTAAAAACATAACAAAAATCAATGATTCATAGATTCACAAAAGAAGGCAAATGAGCCTAAGAGTTAGACTACAAAGCAAATTGTTTTTTCTTGCATCATTTTAATGAAGAAATGAGATATGGCTTTGATGATGCATATATTGCTTTAATGATATTTAACATGGCATTTAAAAACCCTGAAGTGCTTATATTATGCAAGAGCAGATATGAACACCATTTTTAACAATCTGAAATTATCGCGATTAAACCTCCTGAAATACAACAAAAATTATAAGAAAAGGGTAATAATACATTTAATAATGACAATATTTCCCCTCTGGGATGTTTGGGCCCAATCATCATCCTGAAATCCTGTTTCTAAACTGCCCCTAACACCTCCCCAAATGCAAAACGTGCGCATCAAAGTGAATAATTTACCCGTTTTTTACATACACACGTATAATTGAATGGAGAAAATACACATTACAGCTAGTGCAGTATATAATAATAATAATAATAAGATGAACATTTATATAGCGCAGCTACTATAGATATATACTCTACTGCGCTTAAATAATTATCTAAATTATTATTACCCATGGTCATCAGGTACATTTCAAACCAACACAATGATATTGCGTACTTTCTCAACTCCCCTGGGAGCATACTAGCCGAGCTGCCACTGATGATGGCGCTACAGGCTAATTAACACCCGACCATGGTACCCATTTATACACCTGGGTAGAGAGCAGCAATTGTGGATGAATTGTCTTGCTGAAGGACAAACGCAGTGGGCCTACACAGGGTTCGAACTCGGGATCTCACGATCGGAAAGCGCGCACTCTACCAATCTTGCCACACCACGTCCAAGTTAATTGTTGAATGACGAATTACTGTCGCGACCATGGAAGGACAGATATGCAAAATGTGCACCATTTTCTGAATTTTTAGATTTGAATACCGCCATGTTATACATGAAATGCATCTCTAGAATATTCTTTGGAACGTATTGATATCCACGGGTAAAAATATTCTGTATTTCTTTTTAAATTACTCTTTGGGAAATCTGGTCGAGCATCTTTCGCAAGCTAAAACAAGAACTCCGCTCGCAGAGAGGCTTTTATAACACGCATCTCTATGCTGAGCGGGCAAAAAAAATCAATATGCTCTGCTTTGTTTGTTTTGTTTTTATTAATTTTGTTTGTTTGCTGAGCGGGCAAAAAATTAATATGCTCGCCGGAGCCCGCTTTGTTTGCTTTGTTTTTATTTATTTTGTTTGTTTTCTGAGCGGGCATATTGAAAAAAAGACCCGCTCGTTTAACCAATCAGATTGCAGGATTCTTGATGTGAGGTATATAATTATAATTATATATTGAAACAAATCGGTTGCCAGAAATAAGAGATTGCCAAGCAATAATGTGCATTTACCCAATATAAATCTATGTTATCTCTGAATGTTGCAATTACAAAAACTTCAGTTTGCGTCTGAAGAAGATTCTGCAGAATCGAAAAATCTCTCCTAGTATAATCCATGAATCGATAATAGGCCCCATATTGACTCGCAGTTTTTAGCACTAAATATTTTGCATCAATCACAAAAACTCTTGTAGTTGCAGCCCTAATCAGCACCCCACTCATCATTAGCCTATGCTGCTGCTAAGGGCTGATTTCACCTGTATGAGTAATTCGTGGTAATTGAGATTTTGCACTTTTTAGTTTATACTTATAGTCAAAACGACATTATGAAAGAACTAAATATATCACAGAATTTTGTGTAATAGTATTAAACCTAGATAAGCTGAATTCTTCAGGATAGATCCACACATTTGTTGGCATTCTCTACCAAAGCGTGCCCACGACTTGGCATTCATAACTACAAAACCCATGCTCTGTGCAATTTGTATAGAGCATCGGTTCTTTTAGTCATGCATTCCAAGTCGTGGGCACGGTTTCGTATAGAATGCCAAAGTTAATTTCCCTAAAATATATTCAATGAAAGGAGAACGCACAAACGATTCTTTGAAATGAAGTACGATTCATGGTCAAAAAGAAAATTGAAAACGTGAAGTTGATATTAAGGTACAGATCATTAATCAAGCTGAACGATTAATTTTCTAGTCGGCATTTCTCAATGTATGGCTACATGACGTAGGCTAACAATTACATGTAGGGGCCTTAAATAGGGTGGCAAACTTTGACCCACTGTGGAATCATTTGTTAAAACTATTTTTTTAAATAGACTGTTGTGATTTTTCTGAATAGACCTAGTAAAGCCGCAAAAGTGACTTGGTTGAGGAGTTATGTTGCCAGATCTCTACAAAAACGAGGTACACCTCTTTTTAAAGATTATTTGCAGCTACATAATATTTTAAAGATCTACCAAGACGATATGTTCCTAAATGCACGAAAATAGTCTAAGTGTTAAATGAAATTGATAGGCACTTGACTTCCTACCTAACTTCTATTGATTGTAGAGGAATTTGGATCTATGTACGCTTGTATAAAGAACTCGCTCAAGATGATGTTGGCAATTTGATTTGGCACTCAGGGGGTTAAAGAATAAATTAGAACATTTATAATTTTGTCAAGCTCATGAATGTATATTAAAAGTATCACATAATGGTAACAACATTTGCAATATAAACATACATTTGGGCATGTGCAAGCTTGATTATTTCATATTATAAAACTATCATTATATGAAGATGTAGAATGACTTCTGATTACTAGTTACTTTGCAAGGATATCAAAATATATTTTTGTAAAATATGTATTGCATGCCTATTTTATAATATAGATAAAAAACATTTGAGCATGGATTTGTTAATATTGTGATGACCATGATGGTGTTTAATTGTGTATGGTACTGTGAACAGATTATGAAAGAAAATGGTCACGCATGCATGTATATTTAATATGAAATAGTGCAAACAATAATGAGATTGGATGTAGGTCAATACAGAGGGTAAGCAATGGTCATGCATGGTCAACTCAAGTCACAATACTCATAGAATCTGATCTATTGATTTGTCCTTCGATGCACACAATAACAAAATTTGATTGGATAGTACAGACACCCAAACTGCTTAGGGTATGGTCACACGATACTTGCGACGACCTGCAACGGTAGTTACTTTTGAGCCAAACGTAGCGTGAGGGCCAGGCGTTCATGAATAAACATAAGGTCATGACGTCACGGTACGTCATCTGCTTATGAATATTCATGACTAGGATTAGGGTCCGGGTGAGTTTGAGGGCTTATAGTTACAATGAAACCAACATCGATCATCAGCCGTTGACGTGGCCTAGTGGTCACGCTGCCTAGTGGTCACGCTGTGGACATAAACACTTGAGGTCATGGGTTCGAATCCTCTATTGGACTCTTCTTTTCTTTTGCCATAAAATATGGTGAGTAGCGGTTCATTTAGTGAATGTATCATGCAGAGTTTTCACTCAAGTCTGAAATGACGTATCGTGATGTCATTACCCTATGATTATTCATGAACGCCCAGCCTAGCACTGGCCCTCACGCTACTGTTGGCTCAAAAGTAACTAACTACCTTGCAATACATCGAGAGCGGCCGTTATTACATTGTCCAGCTCCTAAACGTCAACATTAACACGCACCAAATAGTGGAATACACCAGACAAGGGCCGTATTACTATGGTGGCCCCGGAGGGACATCGTGAATCGTGAACTTTGATTCACGATTCACGATGAGTCGCATATTGTATTGCGAACTTTGATTCACGATTTGCAAAATCGTATATTTTATTGCAAATTTTGATTCACGATTTGCAAAGTCGCATATTTTATTGCGAACTTTGTTGCAATATTCACGATCAAATTTGCAAAATCGCAATTTTTTTTCAATATTCACGACGTTAAGATATACAATTCGTGAACTTTGTCTCAAGATTCACGACGAGATATTCACGACGGGGATATTCTCGATATCGTGAATTTGGTGTCGTATAGTTGATTGTGAATTTGTTTCTACTTGCTTGAGCGGTATTCTTTATCAGTCCTCCTCGGTTTGAGGGCGTTTGAACAGAGAATGGAGCATTATACAGGGTGGCCCAAAAAAAAACGGAACGGGGCACTTCCCAAAATATAGTAACAAATGTATTATGTCCATCGGATAGAGTGTCTTTTCAAATGAACAACGATACCAAGAACAGTCAATTTTTTCGTGTAGTTTTTGTTTTAGGGCGCTGTGAGTGACAGTATTGAGCCAGCGCTTGATGAATCGCACGAACCGCCGTTCATATCGTTGAGCATCGCGCACTATTGTTAGTGTGCACTCAGCCGTGTGCCGAGAGAATGGACATGGTCGCTGAATGGTATTACGGGCAAGGAGTGCGGTTAAACTGGCATTGACTAGGTCGAAATCGACATAAATCGGCACCTGACATGGTCTCACTCACTGCGTCCTTAAACAAAAACGACCTGATCAAAATTACTGTTCTTGGTATCGTTTTTCATTGGAAAGGACACCCTATCCGATGAACATAAACATTGTGGTATTATATTTTGGGAAGTGCTCCGTTCCGTTTTTTTTGGGCCACCCTGTATATGGAGGGGAGAGAAGGAGAAGCTATAGAGCATAACAAGGTTTTTTGGGTGGCTAGGGGTAGCCATGGGGTAGCCGGGGGGAGGGGGGGGGGGGTGCGGGTGCGGGTTGAGGGGATATAACGAAGTATTACCTCATCGGCTTGAGGGGTTTAACTAATCATGAACAAAGAATGGGATTTCTATGGGGAGGGGAAAAAGTGAGAGGGCATAATAATATTTTCTGGATGGCTAGGGGTAGCCAAGGGATAGACAGGGGGGGGGGGGGGGGGGGATGCGGGTTAATGGGATATAACGGAGTTTATATTACCTCCTCGGTTTGATGGGGGGCAATTCCACGCCAAAGTGGACATTTGACCAATAATTGTACAAGCATTTTTATGATACAAATTTGGTATCAAATCAAAGCTTAAATTCTATATTTTTGGAATTCAATGAGAAAATTTTAGTTTTACATAATTTTAGTTGTTTTTTTATAATAACTTTATAACCATAATTTAACCCCACAAATTTGACATTTTTGTGAAAAAGTGTTTTGATCCTGTGTTTGTTTTATATTTCCCCAGTTAAGCCTAAAAAACATTATTCTGACTCCTGAGATATGACCATTTCGTAAAATAGTAAATTTGTATGATTTATTTGATTTGTTATGCTTCAATGACTTCTTATTTTCAGCCTATGAAAATGTCCTTCCGTTACCGAAAAATCAATATTTTTAATTTTGTGGCTCACATAGTTGTTGGAGCGCAGACCAATCTTCAGTGCAAAGCAAGTTCAAGTAGGCCTTCGCATTGCTAACAATTGTATTACTCAGTGTAACTTCGTTAATTAATAAATAACAAAAGAAAATGTCCTTCCGTTACCATACACATGGTAACAGATGGACAAGGTACCTCATATTACATATTATGACAAAATTTATGTTCAAAAATTGGTCTCTCATATATGAAAACCCAAAATAATGAGACAATACCTGCAATGGCCAGCTATCAGGGGCGTAGCGTGGTCATACTAGTAATTTTCTGTGTTTCAACCAATCAGATTTGTGCATTTAGAACATTTGATCTGGCTCACAATTGATTTTATCTCTTTCTGCAACAGGGCCCATGGACCATGATGACATTTGTCTGGATTTCTATATTGTATGGGGATTAGTAGGTCTATTTAACTGTGGTGAGCCAGGGTGTGAATAGGCTCTGATCATGACTTTGAATATGTCTTTTTTTTAAACAATACACCCCTATAGAATTCTTGGACATGGGTGTAGGTCTAAAATAATTAAATTTTACATGAAATTTCCAAACTAAAAACAAGGCTGTAGAAAAAGCAAGAAAGAATATATCTCCAATTCTTTCATATGTTGTAGAAATTATATCAAGCTAAGATTTAAGCAAAACAAATTCTCAAAATTATTTGATCCACGAGGTAAAACGGAAGGTCAAAATCTAAGGTCAAAGATTATCGTATCCAAACTCGCTCATGCATGAACACAAATGGCATAAATGGATTGCACATAACACCCCCAGTCCAATGACACCATTACAAAATAAATTGACCCAACGGTTTATGGACAATGGCCATTTGAAAAATGGTGCCCACGCCCATTTATTACAAAACTCCCCCATAAGAATCGACCATAGCGCCAAAACCATTGGGCGGATTGGGCTAAAACTGAAATATTTGCACTTTTAAAGGTTGAAATATCATACATACCAAATATTAGCAAATTTTAAGGGGGCTGCGATGAAAATGTTCACTTTTTTTAAAGGTGATTTGACATGGAATGACCCTACTGTGTCATATCATACATTATAGTCCATTATGTCCTTCCGTTACCGAACATTGGTCCGCTTTGTGTGAAATAACTCAAATATCTGCGGACAAATATTAATAGAATATAAAAAGAATGAAATGTGTACCCTTAAAATATTTTGTATTATTCAATATCACAGAGTTTTAGTTAAAACTGATTTGATAACAAAACCTTGTCCATTTTGGTGTCCTTCCGTTACCGACCTCATTTGTATGCATATTCAATAATGCGCGGAGATAAACAAAATAAAAAATTATGGGACCTTAAAACTGTATGTTTTGGAAGTATTGTTATCAAAATAGACTGTTCTAACAACACAAGTATTTAAAAATGTCTTTCTTAAAGTTGACAATTTGTGTCTGAGTGTCCTTCCGTTACCATGGATTGACCATGAATAAGAGCCATTGGAGCATGAAATATAGTAAGAAAAAATAGAAATGTAAATGCTTGTGATGTCCATATGCTATCCATGATACAAACTCATTTTAAACCACAAAAGAGATGTTTCCTTCTCATAAATGGTCTTTAAACTTCAAAATTAATTTTATTGTACAATTCATATAGACTTTTCAGAGGTCCTTCCGTTACCGTCCTTCCGTTACCGAACACTGGAGTAATTAATTTCTCATAATTAATATACCAATGTAGATATTTTTCTTAAAAGGTGGTGTTATACTCTGTGAACATAAGGAAATTGACTAGTAGCCAACTTAACATGATAAACCTCGTAACTTCACAGAGATTGGGTCATAACTAAAAAACTTGAAAATCCATGTCCATTTTGGCGTCCTTCCGTTACCGGCCTCATTAGTGTCCATATCTAATTTACATAATGCGGTCAAAATTTTAGAAATAGTGGAAATCAAAGGTGTCCCAACAAGGATCAAAGACATGCCATTTAGAATAAAAAATCAAAAGCAGGATCCTGGAACTATTTGATTTAAGTTCCAAAATTGTGTCTGAATGTCCTTCCGTTACCGTGGAATTGCCCTGGGGTTTAATTAAATATGAACAAAGAATGGGACTACTAATGTATATGGGGAGGGGGAAAAGGGGGATGGCTAGAGGAGGCCAATGGGGGGGGGGGGGGGGGGGGGAGGGGAAGGGGGTGCGGGATAAGGGGATATAACGGAGTATAATACCTGCTCGGCTTATGAGGTTTAATTAAATATGAATAAGAAATGGGACTTCCATGGAGGTTGCTGGTTAAGGGGATATACCAAAGTGTCTATTATCTTCTTGGTTTGAGGGGAAAGTAATATTAACAGAGAATCATGGGACTACTATAGGGAGGGGGGAAAGGGGGACTCGTTTTCTGGATGGCTAGGGGTAGCCAGGGGGGGGGGGGGGGGTGTGTGCTGATTAAGGCGGATATAAAGGAGTATATTTTACCTCTTAGGTTGAGGGGGTTTTATTAAATAGCAGTCCCATTCTCTGTTCATTTTATTTTAATTAAAACCCCTCAAACCAAAGAGGTAATTGTATACTCCTTTATATCCCCTTAACCCGCACCCCTTGACTAGCCTTGGCCATCTATAGCTACAGGTGAGGCGAACAAAGGAACTTTCGACAAAGGTTTCTACAGAAGCATCTTGACTTTATTGCTGATATGTTTCAATCGCTCCGTCGTTCCGTAAACTCCGTGAAAACTGAAACAGTAACACATATGGAGGCATCATAAGTACATGTATGAAATAGTGACATTTCTTGAACAGTTAAAAGATATTGACCATAGGCATAAACAACAATTATCCTGGCTCATCGAGTTAGAAATCAATCATTCTTATAATAAACATCTTGATTCAGAAATGTCTAACAATTTGACATAAGTCAATGTACAGCGTCATTTGCTATCATAATAACATTTACTATGGAATGCCTTCATAAACAAATATGCTTGAATCAAAGCTTGGCCTGCATTTTATGGCATGACCTTGTCCTTAACTTTGACATTCAAACTCAACATGAGAATTAATCTTTTCTAACTAGTTTAACTAGTTATTTCAAATTACTATCATAAATGCATCTCTTGCACAACACAACATCATTATATAACATCATCCTCAAGTGTCATAGCTTATAAAAGAAGTTATAAATCTTGCCCGGATTCTATCCACTCATGTAATGTAATATCATGTACTATGTAATGTACATGTACTGTACTATATAACATGCATAACATAACCCACACTGGATAACTCAAATCAAGCAACTAATTTACACCTTTAGCAAACACTGATTTATAAATGAGTAAGTTAATATGATAAACTGACCTCTTTGCCTCTTTAGGAGCACTAGAAAGAGTAGCTGGCTGGCAGGATGCTCTGAACTTAAGCTGATTTAGGAGCTCAACAAAATTGCTTCTTATCTGTAAGGGACTCCATGATGCTCTAAAGTTCAAACACCAGCTGGCGCTATGTCAGTAATTTACAAAACTATATAGTTCCAAACACAAGATGGCGCTATGCCAGTAAAATCTATGAGAGGCTGGCTCACCTTGAATAACAGTAATATGGACCTACATAGAAACAATAAATCATTAATTGTGTAATACATACAAATTACACTGAGTCAAACAATGAAATCAGCAAAATACTCTGGAAATTAGCAGTGAAATATATCATCAATTTTAAATAAGAAAAAAGGACATTTTTCAAAGACCTTTCATTACATGGCTCCTTTAAATTTATCAAATTTACCAAACTTTGTAACTTGAAAAATGAGCTGTATAAGTACTGCAAACTTCAACTTGACTATAGTGTCTTGCATAAGTCAAATAATCTAAACCTCGACTAACATTTCATCGATTGAGCGATAAATTAAATACCACCTTCTCACTTATCAAAATGCACACTGCAAGGCATAAGAATGGATATACATTTTAGGTCTACATGTTTATGCAAATAATCATTTTTTCAAATTTGGACACCCTTTATCCTTTATCAAATTTCCAATGATGCAATAAACTGCAGAGTGTAATATCCATTCCTACTAATACAGTGCATGTCTTTCCAAATTTTGAAGGTTTTAACTAAAATTATTTTCTTCCACTTTCAGAAGAATAGCAAACCATTATTTTTTACATTTTAGGCACGATTCGGTAAGTGATAATCAAATAATTAATCAAATTTAGTTGAGCTATTCTTGCATCAAGTTTCTAGAATGTAACTTACAAATTCAAATAACATGCAAAGTATTTGATTCAAATACAATGCGAATATATTGACCAAACGAGGTACAATTTCTAATTACTATCCAACCTTGGAGTGGTTAGACAATAATACTTTTCTTCAGTTTAAAAGGAATCTCTTCAATAATTTGCTTTCTTCGATAATAGCCAAAATAATTACCGAAACACATGTATTCCTAAATCTTTAAATTTATTAGTCTTGTTTGAGACTTCAATAAAAAGGAACTTGTGTAGTCTTAAAATTCAGACTCTAAAGGACTTTTTAAGATTAAATAATAATCTTCACATGCAGAGCCTATGAAATGAGGCGCACAAGGCTGAAAGTAAGTGTTCTCATTCAGACCCTATTATAAGGATAGACAAATACGTAGTCTCGAATTCAGTCCAGTCAGGTAGTTAGTCTACAGTTCAGACCTGACTTTGAAATTTTGTAATCGACGGGTTCATGGTTCCTTGGCTGGGAATTCTACTTGGTCTTCTGTGGGAAGTAACAAAACTACTTCGTGAATGGGCGATCTAAGTAACTTAATAAAACAGTTCGCTTTCCTGATGCGGTTAGATTTCGATCACCCACTGCTACCTAGACCTAACGAACATGACTATCCTCCATCATCAGCACAAAAGTCTGGTGATGATGAAGCTCTGAAGAGGTGCACTCTCGTACGCAGTTGATTCAGCGCTTCATACCTGCTCTGTGCACTGCAGTCAAACGCTACACGAATCTTGTTGGGTTGCGGAACTCCACGATGAGGGATCCACCAACCAGTGTCCGCTTCCTTGGATGAGTTTGGAACATATTCAGTGTAGCCCTTCTCTATCGATGTCTGCATTTTCTGAGTATATAACCTGTGATTCTCAGAGTCGTTCTCGAATTTCCTCTTCAAGCCGCTCTTCTCCGCCATGTGCCTGTCGTTGTGCAGCTTGAGATCTGTTTCCTTGAAGGGAAGGGGTGTTTCATCTGTGACACGGAACTGCTCCTCCATCGGTCTCAGAACCTTCACGTCGTTCTGTGAGTAATGCCGTTGTGTCCGTTCAAGAGCGAAGTCTGCTTCTTGCTTGATGATCTGATGAGGTGCCATCTCCTCTTTAACTTTGGATTGGGATGGGTACACCGCTTCTGTATGATTTCCATCTAACTGTACTTCTTCAGGCAGAACTTTCACCATTGCACGATGACTCACACCTATTGGGTCATTGTCTTTGCAGTCATCCGTTACCGTGCCTACGACGCTCCAACCGAGGTCAGTCTGCATTGCGAATGGTCCTCCATCAACTGGAGGGAGAATGACGGCTCGAGGAGCGAGGGCGCTCGGACAATCGTAGCCTATAAGCAACGCTATCTCGCAGTCCAAGATTGGTGACAGATGACAAGCTATTTCTTCCAGGTATGGCAAGTCCTTGGCGACTTGAGGCGTTGGAATGTGACTTCTGTTAGCAGGCATAATGTCACGGGTGTACGTTGGGGGTAAGGCAATTTCTTTGTCACCATTCAACGCTCTCACTTTGAAACCACTTATCTTTTCACTGGCGACTTTCTCTTCAGCGGTTGTCATGGTCGACAGAAGTAGATTGATCTCCAGACCTACGATTCCCATTTCTTCCTTCGTCTTGCGTAGAATGAAAGTCGTATCAGATTGGGTATCAAGCATGGCGTATACCAACCGCTCCCTTGACGATGAGGCATGAGATAGCCATACTGGAACAATGGTAGAGGTTTTGGATGTATGGGAGTTGCCTCTGTTGCTTGATGCGTGTGACGAATGAGGTTCTCTCATCTCTTGCTCAGTGTCAACCTTTCTTGATGGCCGTTTGACGTTCCAGTTATCGTTATGAAGAATAGTGGGGTGCCTCTTCTCGCATGTAGAACAAGTGCTCCTATTCCGACAGTCCTTGGATCTGTGGCCAGGCTTGAGGCATCCAAAGCACAGATTACCGTTGCGGATAAAATCTACCTTCTCTTCCATTGACTGTGCTGCGAATGAAGAGCAGTCTGCAAGACGGTGCTGTTCTTTACAAAACTGGCAGACTGTCTTCTTTTCTCCTTCTTCCCTGTTCTGCATTCCAGTTGAAAACGACCTGGCATTTGGCGCTGGCTTCATCTCCTTCCAGGACGTTACTGATACGCAGGCAACCTCTGCTTCCCTTACGACGAAGTCCACAAAGACAGCGAATGGAGGGAAGGAGCCTGTATCACGTTTCCATTGGACGACCGTCCTACCCCATCTGTGTGTGAGCCAATCCGGCAGTTTCATCAATAGCCTCCTATTCTCTCTCTCGTCATCCAGATGCTTCAGATGATGTACAAATTGAGATGCCGCATTACATTGACGAAGAAAATCTCCATATCTGCGGAGGCCTTCTGGATCCTTCGCACCTATCTTAGGCCAGTCATCGAGCTTATCTCTGAACGCGTTGGACAAGACGAACGTATCTCCATAACGCTTGTCCAGTTCCTGCCTTGCAAGTGTGTAGGCATGATCGTTGCTGAGGAGTGAATAGCCCTGCACCAGCTCCAAAGGCTGCCCCTTCAGATACTTCAATAAGTAGTAGAACTTATCTTCCGGCGGGATTCCCTTCTTCTCTATGAGCATGTCGTACGCTCTCTTCCAAGCTGGATACTGAAGCGGGCTTCCATCGAAGACTGGTGGCTCGGGTGAGGGCAGTCTGTTTAGGCGCATCTGCTCCAACAAACAAGCTGTGAGGAGCTTATCTGGTTCTTGGCGAGGCTCTGGTGCAGGATTCCAATGTTCAAAAGCTTGATGCTGCCTCGCCGATCTGAAATCTTCCTCTGGTGCTTGCTCGTCAGCATTACCTTTCTCTTTAACGTTTTCTTGATGTACCCTGTCACTCTGTTCGCCACTGGTACTTTTGGGCTGTAACTGCTGATCAAGCCATTGTTGACATCGACGTTTTGAAGAAGAAGAACTGGCCGACGACAGCTTCACGCTTCCTTGTAATTCTCTCAGTTTATCATATGTCTGTTTCATGAGAAGCGCATGTTCTTCCTCGATATCTTCAAGCCTCCCTTCGCTTTCTTCGTTGGTTTGTGCCGCTGCTGAGAGATTGGCTTGAGCTGTAATGGCAGCGTCCATAGTGGCCTGGAGAGTGTCTCTTATGGTTTTTATTGGACCAATTTCTGCATCCTCATCGGTGAGGATGTTTCTCAATTTAATAGACGTCCTCCTCCAAGATGTGATGCTTGTTTTCCAATCTTTTAACTTAATGTCTGACTGCCATTGGGCTCCCTTTTCAGTAGGCTGCCGTAGACGAGAACTGGTTCTAGTACCTTGCTCTGACGAGCTTCCGCCCCGATTTGTAGTCATGTTGTAGTAGCGAGAGTTTTCACTCCCGTAGCAGAGTTTTCACTATAGCTACAGGTGAGGCGAACAAAGGAACTTTCGACAAAGGTTTCTACAGAAGCATCTTGACTTTATTGCTGATATGTTTCAATCGCTCCGTCGTTCCGTAAACTCCGTGAAAACTGAAACAGTAACACATATGGAGGCATCATAAGTACATGTATGAAATAGTGACATATCTTGAACAGTTACAAGATATTGACCATAGGCATAAACAACAATTATCCTGGCTCATCGAGTTAGAAATCAATCATTCTTATAATAAACATCTTGATTCAGAAATGTCTAACAATTTGACATAAGTCAATGTACAGCGTCATTTGCTATCATAATAACATTTACTATGGAATGCCTTCATAAACAAATATGCTTGAATCAAAGCTTGGCCTGCATTTTATGGCATGACCTTGTCCTTAACTTTGACATTCAAACTCAACATGAGAATTAATCTTTTCTAACTAGTTTAACTAGTTATTTCAAATTACTATCATAAATGCATCTCTTGCACAACACAACATCATTATATAACATCATCCTCAAGTGTCATAGCTTATAAAAGAAGTTATAAATCTTGCCCGGATTCTATCCACTCATGTAATGTAATATCATGTACTATGTAATGTACATGTACTGTACTATATAACATGCATAACATAACCCACACTGGATAACTCAAATCAAGCAACTAATTTACACCTTTAGCAAACACTGATTTATAAATGAGTAAGTTAATATGATAAACTGACCTCTTTGCCTCTTTAGGAGCACTAGAAAGAGTAGCTGGCTGGCAGGATGCTCTGAACTTAAGCTGATTTAGGAGCTCAACAAAATTGCTTCTTATCTGTAAGGGACTCCATGATGCTCTAAAGTTCAAACACCAGCTGGCGCTATGTCAGTAATTTACAAAACTATATAGTTCCAAACACAAGATGGCGCTATGCCAGTAAAATCTATGAGAGGCTGGCTCACCTTGAATAACAGTAATATGGACCTACATAGAAACAATAAATCATTAATTGTGTAATACATACAAATTACACTGAGTCAAACAATGAAATCAGCAAAATACTCTGGAAATTAGCAGTGAAATATATCATCAATTTTAAATAAGAAAAAAGGACATTTTTCAAAGACCTTTCATTACACCATCCATTATTATGCTCCCCCTTTCTCCCCTCCCCATATTAGTAGTCCCATTCTTTGTTCATATTCAATTAAACCCCCTCAAACCGATGAGGTAATAATTATATACTCCGTTATATCCCCTCAACCCCCCCCCCCCACCCCCCCCCCCCCCTGGCTACCCCATGGCTACCCCCAGCCACCCAGAAAACATTGTTATGCTCTAGCTTCTCCTTCTCTCCCCTCCCTATACAGGGTGGCCTAGAAATAACGGAACGGGGCACTTCCCAAAATAAAGAAACGAAATGACTGGGTTTTAGAGTGCTGTGAGTGAACCATGTCAGGGTTCATTTTTCTTCAATTTTGACTGACCTATTAGCTAAAGAATGACCCGAACGGCTCGTCATAGAATTACGGCGCACTTGATGCGGGCACCTTTGTTAATGTGCAATCGACTGAATAGCCAAAGCTCCGCCTTTGAGCGGGGCGTAGTAGGGTGTTGTGACATGTAGGAGGTGCATAATTACCATGGTTTCATTAACTGAGTCGCTCCACAGATCGTGTGTGAGAATTTAATCGTGCGTTGAACAGTATTTTGTGCAAGGTGGTGAAAGGGAAACGGGCTAAGATATCGGGTTGGGGTTATTTTTCATAGAATTACGGTGCACTTGATGCGGTCGTAAAAAAGTAGACAGTCTGGCAGTGGCGTAGCACAGATCATGCAGATAGCGTGTAGAAATAAATGGGTAGTAACCCCCTAGAAAAATAACCACAACCCAAAATCTTAGCCCGTTTCCCTTTCACCACCTTGCACAAAATACTGTTTATGAATATTATTGGTTTTCAGTGGCTACAGCCTCCAATAAGCAATAATTACAGGTTTTTTTTTTTCTTCAATCATGTTCTAAATGTGTATTAAAGATACTTCAGCTTGGTTGTCGCCTTGGCAACCTCTAGCAATGGATATAATTAGCATAATTCGATTATTTTCACAATTTGCATATTCCCAGAAATCAGGTAAAATCGTGGATAGTGTAAACCCAAAAGGTAAGAAAGACGAGAAATACCACTTTTCCAAGGTTTTGGGGGCAGGAAATCCATTTATGATACCTAAATCGACGTATCACCTTGGCAACCCACATAAATACAAGATGGCCGCCTTTGGCATGTTAAGGGAGATAATGCTATTTGCCACTTTAACAGCATTTATTTTATGAGAGTATAATTTTTTTACTGTTAGCAACCACTAACTACATTGAAATGCAAGTATTCTAATTCCAATAATTGAGAGTCCACAAATTATAATATTGTTCTAATATAACCAAAAGAATGAAGTCGTGTATCATTACATATGTAATTTGGGGAGCAGCCATCTTGGATTTAAGAAGGTTGCCATGGTGCTATATGGAAATAAGTATAAAAAATGGACTTGTTGCCCCCCAAAACCTTGGAAAAGTGGTATAACTTGTCATTTTTACTTTCCGGGTTCCCAATATAGGCTACTCAAATTGGGGAAATATGCAAATTAGGTAAATAACCCAATTATGCAAATTATATGCATTGCTAGAGGTTGCCAAGTCGGCAACTAATCTGAAATATCTTCACACATATTTAGAACATGAATGAGAAATAATAATCTGGAATTATTGCTTATTGGAGGGAAAACCAATATTCATAAATATGCAAATTAGGGGCAGCCATCTTGGCTTTTAGGGCGTTACCCATACGGCACATGCAAATGAGCACCGTTAATGGATTCCTTGCCCTAAATTACCATTGAATAATCGTCTTTATCAATATTGTACTATTCCCAGATAGAAAATGACCCCTGACCACATTTCAGAAATATGCAAATTAGCTAATTAACTTTATAATGCAAATTAACCCACTTTCCCTAGGTTCTATTTCTTAGGACTTTTATTATGTTGTTCAGGGGAGTTTCCTGAACAGAATTCCCATGTTGCAATTTTGCCGAGGTCAAGAACCTACAAGAACTCAGTTTATCAATGATAAACTCAGTTTATCAGTTTATCAACTGATAAACTCTGTTTATCTGTTGATAAACTGAGTTTATCATTGATAAACACAGTTTTTCTGATAAACTGAGTTTATCAATAATTGATAAACTCAGTTTATCACAGAAAAACTGTGTTTATCTGGTGATAAACTGAGTTTATCTGAGATAAACAGAGTTTATCTAATTTTTACACAAAGGGCTTGCCATACACGGTGCATGCAGTGCAGTGCACCGCTGCAATTTAATTGTCGAATGACGAATTACTGTCGCGGCCACTAAAGATCAACGATGCAAATTGTGCCCCATTTTCGGAATTTTTAAATTCGAATACCGCCATGTTATACATGAAATGCATCTCTAGAATATTCTTTGGAACTTATTGATATTCACGGGTAAAAATATTCTGTATTTCTTTATAAATTACTCTTTAGAAAAGCTGGTCGAGCATCTATCGCAAGCTAAAACAAGACATCCGCTCGCTGAGAGGTTTTTTATAACACGCATTTCTACCTGAGCGGGCAAAAAATCAATATGATCTTGCTTTGTTTGTTTTGTTTTTGTTTTTTTTTGTTTGTTTTTTTTTGGGGGGGGGGGGGCCAAAAGAAAGCATAGTTCCTTTTTTCCCCGGGAAAAGGTGAACTATGCGTGACGTCAGCAATACAAAATGAACTATTCACCTGCAAACGTCTTTTCTAGTCAAAACTATTCTTTTTCTTGTTGTGTACACTCCTAATGCAACAATCTTTCGATAAGGGTTATAACAGATATATTAATAGACCTTGTCAGACCTGAGATAATTTGTGTGGTTCTAATAATGTTTACAAATAACTGTATGCCCATATCTCTCTTTACCTCCCCCACTATATCTCTCTCTTTCTCTCTCTCTCTCTCTTTGCAATGACAGTAGAACGGATGTATTATTTGTTTTCAAAAGAGATTAACTGAAACTGAAACTGAGCTGAATAATATTTGAGGACGACAACAGCGATGACGAAGATCATAAATCGAGTACAATCATAACCGCATTAGGCAGTGGCGTACCCAGGGGTTTTTCAAGGGGGGGGGGGGGGGGGGGGGGTGGGGTTATTTTGTTAAGAGTCGTACAGGGGGGGGGGGGGGGGGGGGGTGTCCGTAGAAAATTTTCGAAGCCGAGGCCGAGTACCAGGTTCATTCACAATGTTCGAGGTCGAGACCATTGGTAAGGATGGTCGAGACCGCTAAAATGTGGTCTCGAGACCGAATACAAGTTGTAAAGGGGAGGGGGGGGGGGGGGGTTCAACCCCCCCCCCCAAAAAAATAAATAAAAACACACAGTCATTTTGGGGTCAAAGGGGGGGGGGGGTGTTTTGAACCCCCCCCTCCCCCTGGATATTACGCATATGGCATTAGGTACAACGCTGCGTAGTTGAAATAGCTGTAATAGTATCTATTCAGTATATTGAATGTGCATGCAAGCCAAGGTGACCGAGACCTGTCACGCTTCCCCAATTCCGCTTCCTAACACGGGCCATGCATTTTGACTGAATAATGCCCAAAAAACCACGCTCACTCCCAAAAAAAGGCATAACAGGTCAAGGCAGGCAAAACAAAAGACAGGCAAAAACACACCCCTCACAGCTTCCAGCAACCGGAAGCTTTAAGAATTAAGATTAGATCCCACCACACAAAGGCGCCCAGTTTAAATAGCTGAAATAGTTTTCTATTCAGTTACGTGTCTGGGCATGTATTGTCCGGGACCTTGACCGAAATTCCTCTCCTTTTATCACGGTTAATGCCAAAGCACACGGTGTTTGAAAAAAGTGTAGACGTTACGATCGCAAAAAGCGATTGCGGTGCTATTCCATCTTCACTAATTTGTCAAATCATTGGCACAAAAAAACCCAATTAATTTAAATTATATAGCTGCATACATTTTGGGGGTAAAATATTTCATTATGCATTGGCAAGAATGGTACCAATCTGTGGAAAACACAAGACATATTATTATGCACCATGATCTCAATGAGTGGTACACAATTTGTGTTTGATATACACTACTCACAAAAAGTAAGTCCCCCCTAGCATTTTTTCATATATCTCAAAAAGTATTTTACCGATTTTGATCATTCAAACGGCAATGGATATGGAAGTTTCTTACGCAAAAGATGAATGGTATGTGTCAGCCAATTGATGGCATTCTTGGTGTGAAATCATGCATTTTATGACAAAAGGTGTGAACAAAAAAATTACTTTTAATAAGCATCACAATTAAAACAGGACTTGACTTGTGCCACTCTTATCTCCAACAATTTCATATTGAAAGGCCTATTGTTTCAGAAAAATGCATGTTTTTGAAAAATGGAACAATGCAGCAGTAGTACTGAATTACATAACAGATTTGTGAATTAGGCCAACTCCAATAAAGATTAAAACAGGACATGACTTTGGCTACTATAATCCCCAACAATTTCATATTGAAAGGCCTATTGTTTAAAAAAAATGCATGTTTTTGAAAAATGGTTCCACTAAGAACAATGCAGCAGAGTACTGAATTACATAACAGATTTGTGTGTTGGGTCCATTTCAATACAGATGCTTACTCGTATACAAAATGTACCCAATATGCCATATAAAACTTAAAGTGCAACTTTTTTTTGTATCAGAAAATACATGTTTTTATGGTAAAAACGTAATTCTACGGCAACCATTTTTTATGGAGTTGGCCTAATTCACAAATCTGTTATGTAATTCAGTACTACTGTTGCATTGTTCTTAGTGGAACCATTTTCCAAAAGCATGCATTTTTCTGAAACAATAGGCCTTTCAATATGAAATTGTTGGGGATTAGAGTGGCCGAAGCCATGTTCTGTTTTAATTGTGATGCTTATTAAAAGTAAAACATAGAGAGAAATGCAATAAATGGTGCTTTAGATTTCAGAAACATGCGTGATTCTCTTGTTATTCGTGTAGAAGCTGACACAAATCACAAAAGTGCAAGATTTGTTTTCACACCTTTTGTCATAAAATGCATGATTTCACACCAACAATGCCATCAATTGGCAGACACATACCATTCATGTTTTGCGTAAGAAAATTCCATATCCATTACCGTTTGAATGATCAAAATCGGTAAAATACTTGTTGAGATATATTAAAAATTGCTAGGGGGGACTTACTTTGTGTGAGTAGTGTATAATATCTTATGGTAGCCGGTAACATAATATCAATTGTACTTTTGGTATTTATGTCTTATTCAGAAAAAGAATCTGATTCTTGATCGTCAATTATGGTTGGTACAATAGAAGAAGAAAAACACAGGTAAAAAGTTGATTATGTTATAAGATAAGTGTGCGTAACGTTTATTAAATAGTACAGAATGCAAACAAACTTTTTGTCCATAATGATTAGTGTATGTACAATGTATTAGTTTTACTAAAAATGTGTGTTATACCGGTATTAGTCATCTGCAGTTTAAGCAACAATAACCATTGGTTAGTCCTTCTATTTGACATTACCCTGTGCCTGTAATATTCCCGAAAACACGACTGTTTATGAATTGAAACAAAAGGAGAATATTATCCTCACAGGCCAAACATTTAAAAAGACTAATATCTGCCATAAATCATATCACGATGCCAACAAATGATTTCATTCAAATGAAGAGCTTAGTTTCAAAAGGCACTTAATCTACTTTCCATACAAAATTGAGCTTACGATTAGTCCACACACAAATTGTAAAGATACAATACATGTAGTTTAATATCGAGTTAACATTAAATTAGTTTCTTATATTAGGAAAGAAACAAAATTAACCCTTAAAAATGAAGGTTTATAATAGCAAAGAAGAATGAGGTCGAGCATAAGTGTCAAGTGGAATGAAAAGTAAAATATTATGGCTGAGAAGAAAAAAAAAAATCTGAAGCTGGGCTAGAGCATTCACAGAAAAAAATACTAAGATACTGACGTATTTGATGGATCTAGAAACCTTGTAAAATTTTTTTTTTAAATTGCGGTCTGAAATACACTGTTGTATTTGTATAACCAATAAAGCATGGAACTGGTTTCGGTTTTCTAAATTTTGATGTCATTAAGAAAATATTTTGTTTGTATTCGGATTCGGAAATGTTCCCATTGAGAATTACAGCTGTGTAGATTCTCACTGCAAACAATTAGCATATATCACTTTACGTTAAGATGATTCCACACACAAATGGTTAAGATAAAAATACATGTAGTTTTATATCGAGTTAACATTAAATTAGTTTCTTATATTAGGAAAGAAACAAAATTAACCCTTAAAAATGAATGTTTATAATAGCAAAGAAGAATGAGGACGAGCATAAGTGCCAAGTGGAATGAAAAGTAAAATATTATGGCTGAGAAAAAGAAAAAAAGGAATCTGAATCTGGGCTGGAGCATTCACAGAAAAAATACTAAGATACTGACGTATTTGATGGATCAAGTAACATTGTAAAAACAAACACAAAAGTGGCGGTCTGAAATACACTGTTGTATTTGTATATGCAATGAAGCATGGAACTGGTTTCGGTTTTCCAAATGTTGATGTAATTAAGAAAATATTTTATTTATGATTAATGTATTTGGATTCGGAAATTCTCCCATTGAGAATTACAGCTGTGTAGATTCTTACTACAAACAATTAGCATATATCACTTTACGTAAAGATGATTCCACACACAAATGGTTAAGATAAAATACATGTAGTTTTATATCGAGTTAACATTAAATTAGTTTCTTATATTAGGAAAGAAACAAAATTAACCCTTAAAAATGAACGTATACTGATAATAGCAAAGAAGAACGAGGACGAGCATAAGTGCCAAGTGGAATGAAAAGTAAAATATTATGGCTGAGAAGGAAAAAACGAACCTGAATCTGGGCTGGAGCATTCACAGAAAAAATACTAATACTGACGTATTTTATGGATCAAGTAACATTGTAAAAACAAACACAAAAGTGGCGGTCTGAAATACACTGTTGTATTTGTATAACCAATAAAGCATGGAACTGGTTTCGGTTTTCCAAATTAAGAAAATATTTTGTTTGTATTCGGATTCGGAAATTTTCCCATTGAGAATTACAGCTGTGTAGATTCTCACTACAAACAGTTAGCATATATAACTTTACATTATCGCGCAATATATTCACCATGGATTAGTAAGATAGCTCGGAGGGAGGGCCCATTCAGCACCGTCTATGTAGACATGGCTGATCTACCATGGGGTCCTTTGACAACAATATAATTAACAATATATTTAACAATGAATTTCAACAAATTGTTATGATTGCAACCTAGAACTATGAGTACACACTATAATCTATCCTACTAAATCAATGAAATCAATTTGATAAGATTAAACAACACTGGGATACAAACAAATGCAATTTCCTTTTAAATACAACAATACTTGTCGAGGATTTATTTCAAAGGGGAAAATATTCATGGGACTTCAAAACAGAAATGTGCATTTAAGAAATTCTGTTTTTAGTTCTGGTAAAAATAGTTTCCATTCGATCTTAGTGATCGAGTAATAATAATAACAAAATTGAAAGGATCTTTTTAAATAAGTTGGAGTTAAAGGGACAGTCCCTCTTTTACAAAACGTCTGAACAGTTTCCAGTTGACGGATGGGGATGAATGAAACACACACAAAAAAGCATAATATTACAACTATATTGTACTTATTCTTGTAAAGGTATTGTGAAGCCGACATTTGTAAAGGAATCTCAAGGAAAAAAAATCTCAAAAATGAAGAATATGTAATTGCATGTAGTCAGTTTAAGCGAGGTTTGGTTATTTTGCCTAGTGTGCGGTCATGCTATTCTTAATTGTGCCCGGTCACGTAGCTAGCGCGGGTCACGTAGGGGTCACGCATAGCGTTGTGATACTTCATGGAATCTGTGTGCGAACTTCCTCACTGGGTGAATATACGTATAATGCACAATTAATTGTTGGACGACGGTTTATTAGTTTTAGGTCTATAACTCCACGAAAAAGAGATTTCAAGCCCTAATTTGTTCAGGCATGCTATTAAATGAAATTTTCTTTCATATAAGACAATAACCTCGCAACTTTTTAAACTTGGCTTGCAAAAGAGAGAATGTCCCTTTAAAACATGTGTTGCCATATAAACGATCGAGTTTAAATGAGAACTTCGCCTTGCTGCTAATGATTTTAAACCAACTCGATCATGCAAATCTATTATTTACATCTATAAGGATGATCCCTTACATAATTCTGCAAGCTCTGGTTTGGAGCTTCTGCACTAAATAGGTATGTTTAGCACATGCTGTTCTATATGACAAGTCTCCATAATTAAATATTGGGAGAATCATTGCATTATACACAATTGTCAAGTTAGCAAATATTATCAATATTATATTGCAAACGAGATAAAAAAAAATACCTATCAATTTACTAATTCGAGTACAGTTGTTTCCAATATGTGGATTCCACTTTAAATTTGAATCAAGTATCATACCAAGGTTTTCTGCACATATATGGTATTTCCTTATTATTTACTTTTAGTTTTAATTCATAAAGAATACAATTAATTACCCTCACTTACGTAACCATCATTATCTGATGGATCCGTATGCGCCCAACGTCTGAGAGTGCGCCAATTCTATTCACACGTATATGTTTGGAGACAATAGAATCCCGGTCTTCGTATACGCAGACCCATGAACGCATGCTTTAGAATAGTGACACGTTTTCCAATTACATGTATATCATTTTTTTCTCGAAACATATTTGTCTGAACTTGTTGATGGGATGGACTACTATAAAAATGTTACCTTTCATTCATTAAACTATTATTTTTCGGTGGTGGTACCTTTTAAGTGACGTGGGCATGGGTGTGTATTTAAAATGTTGCGGACGGAAGTCTTTTAACTACATTATTTTTATTAAGTTAACTTCTTCCTATCCCTGGCATTCCAGTGGTCGCAATTTCTTCACTCTGTTACACTACTTTTGTATACTTGATTCATCGAATAGAATTATATTAATAATACCAATCTACAATAACGACATGCTTAACTGTTCAATGACTTAATGACGTTGATGAACTAAAAGTAACATTGTCCAAATCCTCAAAACTAACTTGGAACTCTAGTGGTTCTCTTATACCTTATCATAGCAATAACAGCACGGGACAGGTTTCGATTTTTTTTCTTCAAATTTCCATTTCGTTCAAAAAGTATTTACTATTGAAGTGTTCCGATTAAAAAAATTTCTACGAGATAATTTCATACCGTGTGCATAGTAAGTACAATGCGTTAGTGAATACCACTTTGCACTTTTGCTCATATCTCAGCCAAAAAACCTCCAACCTACGTGAAATTGCTACACATATTACGTTGTGGATATATCGGATCACTCCAATACACATTTTATTAATCACTCATCACTTTTTGCACTTGCCAACAAAGTTACTATTGTAGCGCAGAAGTTAACTTGCGGTTATGCCACGATACCTTCGATACGCTAGAGCAAAAATACACACCTCTATTATCTTCTACATGTCTTACTAATGTTAAATCTTCTAAATGTTAATTTGTTATTCATCATTATACTCAATGAGTATACTTTGTATTTGTTGCTTGTATCTGCATATGGATAATTAAATCTGAAACTGAAACTATTTATACTGCTTAATTTTCAAACATTCCGATAGCCACCACTAGACGGAAGGCGTTTAGCCATAGTTATTGAGTGGCATTCCATTGGTTGCAATTTCTTCAATTTGTTTCACTTCTTTTGTATTCTTGCTTTGGCAAATAAAATTGTAATCATATTAAGAATCTAGTCTAGCGACATGCATAAATTATTTTGATGAAAGTGACGTGGGTATATATTCAGAATACTTCCATTGCTGGAGCGCAGAAGTTCGCATGCGATCATTGTGGACAGATGAGTGTGGACTATCTTCAGAACTTGTGATTTGTTTTCTGGAAGACAATACGTTGGCTCAGAATTTAGTCGAAATCATTTGATATATCAACTTGGTAGACTTTCTTTAATTGTTGATTAGTGATTGATACCGAATACTTTATCAGCTAGTTCACAAAGGTTTGCATTGGATTGGACGTATTGCGTCAGGTGGACGGGTGTGGCACCCAAAGAGATGGCGGAGGATATAGCTTGGCCGCGTCATCGGGCCATGGCGTCTATGTGGTCCATGTGCACCATCTTGGTGCTCCTATTCGGAACCCAACTCACTCCTGTCTCTGCTCAATCTTCTTCAGGTATTATACAACTAATTAACGTACTTCTACTTGTTATTTCATTAACCCTTGCATACTGAAATGGGCATTCCACACAGGGATTGTACATACATGGTACAGCAGTTGCCCGCAGTGAATGGATTAATATAATTATCTTCGTCTGTAGCTTTGCCTCTTTGAGTTTAATTATAGATATATTTGAATTACCACAATTACTATATAATTATTATTTGTTTTACTACATGACTAATATTCAAATTGTAAAATGTATATTTATCTTCATGATAATTTTCACAATTATAATATATAATACTATTTCTGACAATAATTGTACAAATGTGTGAATTTTGCTGCATGTAAATGTCCTTGCTGCCGGAAGTTTGAGGAAATACATCAAGGTAAATAAGGTATTACAAAGGAGAAATTAACCAATCCATAAAGCTTCAACTTGTACCTGTTTTTTTATGTTATAAATTGCAATAAATAATAAACAAATATACCATGCCTTGAGAGGCTCTAGTTGAAACTACCTATGGGCTCTGAGGTAACTTCAATAGTACTATTTTCTGAGGGGCGCAGCTACCGAAGGCCCATAGATTCAAATGTGCCCCGAAAAAAAGGCATGGTATATTTGTTTTATATCCCTCATCTAAAACTGTCCGTTATTTGTATTCAAAGAAAGACCACGTAGGATTCCATGGCAAGCTCCATGAATGATTGAAAGTTGAATTCAACATCTATATCCTAGCAAATGCAAACCAAATATTGTTATTATACAAACAAAAATTAATTCAGCATTATTTCCCGGATGATTGTCTCAAAATTAATCGTCCGCTCATGATATCGATCTCAAATTACCATTTCTGTGCCGTGCCGACAACTCACCAGATTTGCTTGTTATCATATGGCATTTAGCTTTCAATCGCAAGAATTGTCTGCGCGTGAATGGGCGAGCTGTGAAAGCGCGAATCGATGACCTATTTTGCCCTGGAGAAAATAATAAAAATACTATTTTTGCTAGGGCAAATAGTAAAATGACGTCATTTCAAATACATAGGGGATCTATTTTTTATCGCATGACGTTCTCTCGACCAATGACATGGCTGGAACATTCTTATGAGGGATATCGTAACGTGTATTATGTAGCTCTACAAATGTGTATTTGCGAGTGCAATATCAAACGATATTACCCCTCCATGCGCGGAAGTGCGCAAATTCATACGCGCGTTTATTAATGACGCATGAACATAGAAGTATGAATAAACAAACCAACCCGTTTATAACTAGAAGGGCAAACAACACGTATAATGAGGCCATGCCATTTAACTAACAATGCTGTGCTTATTAAAATAGAACATATTTAGTTAATACGTTGCATCCGTCTTATTATAGTGAGCTCGTGCCTTGCTTTTATCAGTTTCCGTCAAATATACCCTTCAAAATAGCCTTGATTGCATGAAGGCCTGCACGTTTATAGCCACCATCTGGAGGCGATTTGTGCAGTATTAACAAGACAAGACAAGACAAGACAAGTCACGTGTCCCATAGACTTTGTACATGGGCAATATGGCGGAGTGACTCGATTTTTGAAGCTCCCGTGGACTACTTCTCTACGTCATCGCGTAGTGACCTAGAAATACTTGACCAATCATCATAGAAGTATGAATAAACAAACCAACCCGACCACTGGACAATTTTCTTGTACAAAGTGAATGGGCAGCGCGCGATGTTCCCAGTTAATGCGCTCAATTACAGTCCTGACGTCACAATGCAAATTGCACAGGGGGTTCCCCACATATGTATTGTTGCTGTTGTTGTTGTTGCTGCTGGCTTAATGATAATGACTCGGCTATTTCTACAGTCATAAACGGGTTGGTTTGTTTATTCATACTTCTATGGTCTTTGCTAGGACAGTGCGCAGGAAAATAGGAAAATAGGAAAATAGGCGCGATAGTCTACGCACTGCATAGCATGATGATTGGTCAAGTATTTCTAGGTCACTACGCGATGACGTAGAGAAATAGTACACGGGAGCTTCAAAATTCGCGTCACTCCGCCATCTTTACCATGTACAAAGTCTATGGGACACGTGACTTGCGCGCGTTATAAGTAAGCCTTCTAGTTATAAACGGGTTGGTTTGTTTATTCATAATTCAATGTTCCGAACACTACTTCTCTACGTCATCGCGTAGTGACCCAGAAAGACTTGACCAATCATCATGCTATGAAGTGCGTAGACTATCGCGGCTATTTTCCTGCGCACTGTCCTAGATTGTATTACGCTTATGAGAACAATGAGATCCATGGTGACGTATGCATATGAACTTGTTTTATTGACCTCGATCCGGTGACGACGCGTAGGAACTGCTCTGTGATTGATTTATGTAGCAGTATGACGTCATCGGGTCTTTGGAAGATTGTACCAAAAATTGAGGCTGATCTCGTACGTTTACGGTAAAGCCTGTGACGCACACATTTAAAGTACAGAGCTCTATGCAGAATTTCCACTTGCGTGCGTGAATTCTCCTTGTGTTTCGTTACGTTTGAAAGACCTGACAAAAAAAACCTCACCTTAATCCTAAAATATATAAAATTGAATAAATATAACCATTCATTTTAATTTTCAAAATTGAAGCAGGCTAAATAAATATTTTAGAATAAAAATCATATCTTTGCCCGTTTTTCAACACTTCAAATAAAACAGGACACACAAATCTACGTATGGGGCCGTTTTGGTTTCAATAACAACCCAGGTACGAACGTTTGCATTTTTGTTTAAAATCCGAAAATAAATAGAACAAATCAATCTTGTGGTTTCCAAACCACAAGATTGCGCGCACTGCAAACTTGTAGTTATCTTGTGGTTTCCAAACCACAAGAAAACCACAAGATACTTGTAAGATTTTGCGCAGAATGAGCGCGCGACTAGTTTTAGCTGCGTTCACACGATAAAAGCCAATATTGTGGTTATCTTGTGGTTATCTCGTGGTTTGCAATCTTAGAGGTATCTTGTGGTTATCTTGTGGTTAGCGCTCGTTTGAACACGCAAAACTCGTGATTATCTTGTGGTTTGGAAACCACAAGATAACCACAAGATACTTGTAAGATTTTGCGCAGAATGAGCGCGCGACTGCGCACAGTCTATTTTGTTTACTGTCTGAACCAGGGGGGTGTCACATTGTCACATTGCATTATGGGCTACTTGGAAACTACAGTTAACCAATCACAGAGTAGTTCAAACGCGTCGTCACGGGATCGAGGTCAATAAAACAAGTTCATATGCATACGTCACAATGGCTCTCATTGTTCTCATAAGCGTGATGAAATCTAGGACAGTGCGCAGGAAAATAGGCGCGATAGTCTACGCACTGCATAGCATGATGATTGGTCAAGTATTTCTAGGTCACTACGCGATGACGTAGAGAAGTAGGCTACGGGAGCTTCAAAAATCGGTTCACTCCGCCATGTTGCCCATGTACAAAGTCTATGTGTCACGTGACTTGCGCGCGTTAAGTGAGCCTTCTAGCAAAGACTGTAGAATTACAAGACAGATCACTAGCGGCCGCGCAGCGATGTTCCTTCAAACGGAATGAAGATTCAAATCGAGCTAAAGAGAAAGTTGGGTACACCCAGAGGTTTGGCTACAGCACTGAATCTTGTTCATTTAAATAAATGAAAAAACATTTACAAATTATAGTCGATAGCTTTTTTGGAACAAATGTTCCCTTTGTTAGTATTAATTTAAACAAAAGTAAGGATCAGAACGTACTTACTTAAACTCGGCAAATTCAGGCTAGTATGACGATTGAACATCAGCTTATCTCCAAGTTGGGTACACCTGGGGGACACATTGCTTTTCTAATTCAATATTGTCCATGTATAGGTAAAAATATTTAAAAATTCTAGTCGATAGCTTTTAGAGATTTTCACTCACATTTTTAAAATAAAGAATTGTTAAATTCACAGATCTCGAACGTGCACAATAAACAGGCAATGGCATATTTGGATATTTGCATATTATCACGCACTCTGTCTGGAATATATTATACGCACCGACAAACCAATCGACTTTGTTCTTCCCAACATGATACTGCTTTGTGGAATAATTGACCAATGATGATGTGTGCGCATTATAAAATCGGTGCGCTTAGTCAGCTGATTTATTTCCGAAAATAGTGTTGTTGATAGGCTAAAAATAGCCGAGTCATTCACATTAAGCCATCAGCAACAACAACAACTGCAACAATACATGTGGGGAACCCCCTGTGTAATTTGCATTGTGACGTCAGGACTGTAATTGCGCGCATTAACTGAGGACATCGCGCGCTGCCCATTCACTTTGTACAAGAAAATTGTCCAGTGGTCGGTCTTTCCATTAAGCGTCTTTGCTTCTAGTTATAAACGGGTTGGTTTGTTTATTCATACTTCTATGGTCTGAACCATAGAAGTATGACTCCAACACTGCCGTTGTAGAACTAGAAGGTAAACTGTATCGCGCGCAGTGACCGTACCCTGTACATGTTGTACATAAAACAATGGCGGGCTGACGGTCTTGTTTACGAGCAGTATTGAACGGAGGAAGTTCGTCACAATAATATGACGAAACAATAGGAATGTGCGTAAGGCGCGCACTTTACCAAGCGCACTCACACTGTACATTTTCTATGGCAAAGATGTCATAAGCGCGTACATTTGTGATTTTGCGCGCGATGAATTTGTAAACAAGTTTTGCCCTTGGCTGAGACCGTGATCCGTGTATGAAGGGCGACTCTAATGCAAATATTGAGCATTCATAAACAGTATTTAACACAAAATGTAACTAAAAAAGTGGTCTTATTGATGGAGTAGAAAAGGGCAACACAAATTGATTACGCTAGATAAAGAGGTGGTGAATATTTCACCGCTCAATGGGATGTATTTTATTATTAAATTCCAGATCAATTTGGAAATACACAGCCTGTCATACTTTTGATGACGTTTTGTGACGTAGCTAAACTGCTTCTAATCGCATACATGCCTTAACCATCATGGCGGCTGAGTTTACCCCCCCTGGTCTGAACACAATTAGCTTCCAGACTCGTAGTTTGGGTTGACCTCTTGACCGAGATATGCTTCCGGTGTGAAAAAAAAAACAAGTGAGTGCGCGTGACCTCAAATGAGAAAGGCGCGCACACTACTTCCGGATTTGATTCTTAAGAATTGCAACTCTCGAGAATTGGCATCGTTTGAACACACATTTTGCAATTCTTAAGAGTTGCAACTCTTAAGAATCGGCTTTCACCGTGTGAGCATGGCTTTTGTTACCGTCTGAACACAATCAACTATGAGACTCGTGGGTTGGGTTGACCTCATGACCGAGATATGCTTCCGGTGTGAAAACAAGCCAAGTGAGCGCGCGTGACCTGAAATGAGAAAGGCGCGCACACTACTTCCGGTTTTAATTCTTAAGAATTGCAACTCTCGAGAATTGGCATCGATTGAACACATTTTGCAATTTTTAAGAGTTGCAATTCTTACGAATTGCAACTCTTAAGAATTGGCTTTCACCGTGTGAACACGACTAATAATGAAACACTTTTTTATAGCGCATAACACACAATTGCACAATTGCATGTCCCTAAGCGCTTTTATTATTACCCTTGGTCATCAGGTACAAGTCAAACCCGCACAATTATCTTGCGGACCATCTCAACTCCCCGGGGAGCATACTAGCCATTGGCAGCCATATGATAGAGCCCAGGCAAATAAGGGAGTTTGTAGTTAGCCCATGGAACAGTATGACGTCATCGGGTCTTTGGAAGATTGTACCCAAAATTGAGGCTGTTCTCGTATGTTTACGGTAAAGCCTGTGACGCACACATTTAAAGTACAGAGCTCTATGCAGAATTTCTTGAAGCAGGCTAAATAAATATCTTTAGAATAAAAATCACATCTTTGCCCGTTTTTCAACACTTCAAATAAAACAGGACACACAAATCTACGTATGGGGCCGTTTCGGTTTCAATAACAACCCAGGTACGAACGTTTGCATTTTTGTTAAAGTCCGAAAATAAATAGAAAAAATAAATTTAAAAAAAATCAGTCTTATATCTAAATATGAGATGTCCATTATGATTAATTTTGAAAAATATTCATGACTTCGAGCCAAATTTCCCGTGAAAACACGTTTCAAATGTGACAATAATTGCACGAAAGTCAATATGACAACGGGCAATATCGATGTTTTTGGTACAATGGATTTTCGTCTCAGAAATTGGCGCATGCGTAGTTTGTAAGTACGAACCATAGAAGTATGAATAAACAAACCAACCCGTTTATAACTAGAAGGCTCACTTAACGCGCGCAAGTCACGTGTCCCATAGACTTTGTACATGGGAAACATGGCGGAGTGAACCGATTTTTGAAGCTCCCGTAGCCCACTTCTCTACGTCATCGCGTAGTGACCTAGAAATACTGGACCAATCATCATGCCTATGCAGTGCGTAGACTATCGCGCCTATTTTCCTGCGCACTGTCCTAGATTTGTATCACGCTTATGAACAATGGGATCCATGGTGACGTATGCATATGAACTTGTTTTATTGACCTCGATCCGGTGACGACGCGTATGAACTAATCTGTGATTGGTTTACTGTAGTTTCCAAGTAACCCATAATGCAACCAGTTGTAGGCTCTTCCGGTGAGCAAAAATCGCGGCACTCTGGCAGCAGTGACACCCCCCTGGTACGAACTCCCTTATTAGCACCGGGGGGGGGGGGGGGGGGTAAACTCAGCCGCCATGATGGCATGTATGCGATTAGAAGCAGTTTAGCTACGTCACAAAACGTCATCAAAAGTATGACAGGCTGTGTATTTCCAAATTGATCTGGAATTTAATAATAAAATACATCCCATTGAGCGGTGAAATATTCACCACCTCTTTATCTAGCGTAATCAATTTGTGTTGCCCTTTTCTACTCCATCAATGTTTACAAATTCATCGCGCGCAAAATCACAAATGTACGCGCTTATGACATCTTTGCCATAGAAAATGTACAGTGTGAGTGCGCTTGGTAAAGTGCGCGCCTTACGCACATTCCTATTGTTTCGTCATATTATTTCCCCACAATGCAGTTTTGTGACGAACTTCCTCCGTTCAATACTGCTCGTAAACAGACCGTCAGCCCGCCATTGTTTTATGTACAAAATGTACAGGGTACGGTCACTGCGCGCGATACAGTTTACCTTCTAGTTCTACAACGGCAGTGTTAGAGTCATACTTCTATGATTTGCAACCGACCAAGTACCCATTTATACTCCTGGGTCGAGAGCATCAACGTGGATTAAATGCCTTGCTGAAGGGTAAACGGAGTGGGCAGGGTTCGAACTCGGGATCTCGAGATCGGAAAGCGTGCGCTCTACCAATCTTGCCACACTACGTCCAGTGATAATGATGTATGAATGGATTTGCGCGTGTCTTATTATGATGTATAAATATGTTAAAGGGGTAGTACATTTTTGGAAAGGCTGAACTTTAGTAACCAAACCTGGATAGTAACATTATATACTAATAGTTATTACTCCATCATGCTCGAAAGGTATACAAAATTACAAACGACTAAGTAAAAAGCCCGTTATCATTCAAAAAGAGCCATTAAAACACAAGAGGGCGCTTTCTAAAAAGGCATTGGTTTCAACCATTTTTCATACAAAATTATGCATGTGATGTTTTATTGAAATAATGATTAAGTAGAGAGATCATCAACAACTATTTAAAAAACGCTTTTGAAAATTTTTGAAAAAGTGTAAGTATTTGTTTAATTTTTTGAAAAAATCATCTAAATATTTGGGCCCCAAATAATAATAAGATCAGATATATGTATTGATATTTCAGCCGTTTCTGGACCGATTTTGACCAAATAAAGTTTATTCTGCCATTAAAATTGCATGTTCTCTCAAATTCGACACTCAGTTTTTCATTACCTCACAAAAAAATTGTGCTGTGCAGCGCCCTCTCTACCAAAACTAAACTACCCCTTTAACACAACTCGCAAAATAATGATCCTTTATGGGTTGAAAATGTTTAATCAGTAATTTGAGATTCAATGTACTGACTACTGGTCGTCTTCCATACACAATGCGGATTAAGATTTAATTTGATGTTTATGTATGTTTTCCTCTTTGGATAGTATGTATAATAATAATAATATTGACTGGCTTGTTGTTTCGTGATATATCAGAAACATTGCATTCGCTAGGATCATATTACACTCGTCTTCGAATCGTGCAATATGATCCTAGCGAATGCAATATTTCTGATATACCACACAAGGCCAGTCAATATACAATTGATCCAAAGAGACACTCTGCATTAATGCAAATTAGGCCTAATTTTTTTTTCTTTTGATCCAAGGAATATGATCTCTCAAATATGTCAAGAGAAACACCATTTTCATAGATATCCCATTCCCATGAATAAATTTGCATAAATTTTGGAAATTAGGCCTAATTTGCATAGATACAGAGTGTCCATTTGGATAAATTTTCTTCTCATGATCCAAGGAATATGTTCTCTCAAATATGTAAATAAAAACACCATTGGCATAGATATCCCATTCCCATGAATACATGTGCATAAATAATAGAAATTAGGCCTAATTTGCATAGATACAGAGTGTCTCTTTGGATGAATTTTTTTCTTTTGATCCAAGGAATATGATCTCTCAAATATGTCAATAAAAACACAATTGTCATAGATATCCCATTTCAATGAATACATTTGCATAAATTATGGAAATTAGGCCTAATTTGCATAGATAATAATAATAATAATAATAATTGCATTTATATGGCGCTTTATACGGGCGTTTCTAAGCACACTGGTGGCCTGTCTAAATAAGAAAACTAGTAAACACAATAGCATAAAAACAATACAACACCAAAGTCAAAGTCAAATGTATAAATAATACCATACTTAATAACTAACTGTGTGCGCCTCCAGAAAATTACAACTGCTTAAAAAGATGAGTTTTGAGGAGGATTTTAAATGACATGGATAGTACTATCCATGATTCGATAGATGTGGCATTCTGAATATGGGGTGGGAGTTTGTTCCAAAGGGTGGGGGCAATGGACGAGAAGGCTCGGTCACCATAACGAGTTTTTGTACGTGGGCCATGAAGTAGTTGGTGAGAGGAAGATGAACGGAGGGGTCTGGCAGGAGAGGAGGAACGAAGGGAGACTATAGGTCTTGAAGATATATGGGGGCAAGATTATGTGTGATTTTATATGTGAAAAGTGGGATCTTGAAAGTAATGCGGGAATGGACCGGTAGCCAATGAAGTGAGCGGAGAACAGGGGATATATGGTCATGTTTCCTTCTAAGGGTGACTAATCTAGCGGCTGAATTTTGGATACGCTGGAGGGGGGATATATGAGAAAGAGGGAGGCCGGCGAGGAGGGAGTTGCAGTAGTCCAGATGAGAGGAGACGAAGGCGTGGACGAGTCGCTCAGCGGATGATTGGTCAAGCAGACGCCTGATCTTCCCTATTTTGAAAATACCCCAATTTGCAGATGTTTGAGATATGATGTTTAAGAGTTGGGTGTTTAAATTAGGCCTAATTTGCATAGATACAGAGTGTCTCTTTGGATAAATTGTCTTCTTTTGATCCAAGGAATATGTTCTCTCTCAAATATCTTAATAAAAACACCATTTTTATCGAATATCCCATTCCCATGAATAAATTATGGAAATTAGGCAAAATTTGCAAATATACAGAGTGTCTCTTTGGATGAATTTTCTTCTTTTGATCTAAGAAATATGTGTGCCAAGTAAAACATCGTTCCCCAAAGTGCAGTGAACGCCCATATTTTTGCCCCTTAACAACCCTACTATCATGACTATAGCTGAAATGTATGGGAAAGTTCTATCCTTTACATGTTCAATCACCAATACTGTTCTAACGGCATTATTTTTTATTTAATGTTTGTTTGTATCAAGCATGAATTTTCAGTGGGGAGGGGGGGGGGGGGGGGGGGGGGGAACAGAAAAGTTGTGTGGGGGCACGTGCCCCCCAGCCCCCCCCCCCCCCCCCCGTAGCTACGCCCCTGGTCGGTTAGCCGTTCGGCTAGGTGATACAACCTGTAAACTGTTCGCCCAACCGAAGCGGCGGCGCATTGAACTTGTCTTATATTTTTGCATGTTTACGATGTTGTGCCATTTCAACGCTGTTGATCAATCTGTTTGGCCATTAGATTTCCGTGGCAACACCGATATTAAAGCTGAAATGCCACTTTATGTATTTCTCATATTAAAAAGGTTAGTCGAATCAGAATGGATTAGGTTTTCATCATTTGATCATGTTATACATTGCATATAAGTAGATGCATTGCATCATACCTTTAACCTGTTCCTTTTACTATATCCCCATAGAGTAAATACAGGACCCAACAAGTTCCCGTAGACAATGGGTTAACTATCAAAATATGAGATGATTCAAAATATATGACAAATAATGTGAAAGAACGTGAAAGAACAAGACACTAACATGAAAGAGTCTTAGGTAATATCACTATATGTTACAATGGTGTAATGTAAGGGTAAATTAGGCCGTCATAATGCCTTGGGTGGTATGCCTGATACTATGATCATTCATCCAAACAATAATCTAAAGTGCAAAGTGGGGTTAATAAAACTCCCTATAATTGTAGTATATTGAAACCCCCAAAAGTATGCAAACAAAAATCGTTGATCGGTGGTATATACTCTCTCCCCCCCCCCCCCCCCCCCCCCATGGATGCCCCATGGAGGATAGCGGTGTTGGGGTAAGGATTCGCATAGGAATGTCAACCCCCTCTTGCCTTCCAACAGCTCGGTTCAGCACTCTACTGCCCATCCCCCTTTGTACGGGCTCTCTCCCATCTCTCCTTTGCCTCCCCCACTATCTCTCTCTCTCTCTCTCTCTCTCTCTCTCTCTCTCTATCTTTGCAATGACGGGTAGAACGGATGTATTGTTTGTTTTCAAAAGAGATTAACTGAAACTGAAACTGACTGTATAATATTTGAGGACCACAACAGCGATGACGAAGATCATAAATCGAGTACAATCATAACCGCATTAGGCAGTGGCGTACCCAGGAGTTTTTCAAGGGGGGGTGGGTTATTTTGTTAAGAGTCGTACAGGGGCCGGTGTCCGTAGACAATTTTCGAAGCCGAGGCCGAGGGGGGGGGGGGGGGGAAGGGGGGGGGTCAACCCCCCCCCCCCAAACAGTCATTTTGGGGTCTAAGGGGGGTGTGTTTTGCACCCCCCTCCTCCCCCTGGGTACGCATATGGCATTAGGTACAACGCTGCGTAGTTGTAATAGTATCTATTCAGTTTCTTGAATGTGCATGAATTGTGTGTCAATATAAATCGAGTACATTTTGTTCAAATTCAAGTCAATTCAAAAAGAGTTTATTCAATCAAATGATTAGCAGCCAAAGGCTGAATTGCACATGTGTTACATTTAAAGATATACAAGATAAATTATTGAAAATAGATACAAACAAAAATTGCAAAGTGAACGTTACATAACCAATGGACAATGGTAAATGTTAAAAGTTAAACAAGTTAAAAAGTGATGAGTGGGCATTCTCGTGGTGATGGGCACACCTGTCCAGGAGATGGGCCCCTTCCCTTAAAAAAATAATTCATCTCACATTGGCGAAATGCGTGATTTCAATCATGATTTGAGTTATTTTTCACTCCAATCACGGTATTTTTGACGGTGTGAACACTAATTGGAATCACAAATCGCGGAACTGAAATCATGGTCCAGAGGTGTTTTCAAATCATGATTCACTCAAATCACAGTGCGAATCGGTAGTGTGAACGGCTTGACCTCCAAAACATGATTTGGGAGGCGGAGCTTACGTGACCTTACATGCACTTCCACCGATAAACGGGGCGCTCTCCTTGTTTGATTGACAGGTACGTCTCCAGAAACTGTGATTGTAATCACAGTTTTGTTTTCGTAGTGTGGAAGCAAGGCAACAGAATTACCGTGATTCAATCATGATTGCAATTACCAGTGTGAAAACGCTCTAGATCCAATTGCTGAAAGCTAAACAAAAGGGGATCATGCAAACTTCGCTAAACACAAACAAACAAAAACACACGCTAGAGCACCCACTCACACACCCCCAAAGACAAAGACACAAACGACACACACAGCACTCGAGCACATGCCAATCAGCTATCACGCGCACAAAACAATGTATAGCGAGGAGCAGAGCTGGGAGAGCCCGCGGTTAAAGCCAAGGTGACCGAGACCGGTCACGCTTCCCCAATTCCGCTTCCCAACACGGGCCATGCATTTTGATTGAATAATGCACCAAACAAACCACGCTCTCTCCCAAATATAAAAGGCATAGAGTGGTGAAGTGTATGACGTCATAAGCATCCTTTTTTCGAATTTTCAAATTTGAACTTCATTTTCAGAAAGAGCATAACAAATAATGTCCAAATACCGAAAATCAAATGAATATGTTAAGTATTGGCTGAGATATGCCCATCCGAATGATTTTGTTTGTATAGGCAATCAGTGTTATAGTGCTCTGGGTCATAACTTTATGAACCAGTGCACTATAACACTGATCGCCCATTGAAGTAAAATTCATTAGGATGGGCATATCTCAGCCAATACTTAAAATATTCAATTGCTTTTCGGTATTTAGGCATGATTTGTGTATGCTCTTTCTGAAAATGAAGTTCAAATTTGAAAATTCTAAAACAAGATTTGTATGACGCACACCACTCGCAGCTTCCAGCAACCGGAAGCTTTAAGAATTAAGATTAGATCCCACCACACAAAGAAAAGGCGCCCAGTTTAAATAGCTGAAATAGTTTTCTATTCAGTTACGTGTCTGGGCATGTATTGTCCGGGACCTTGACGGAAATTCCTCTCCTTTTATCACGGTTAATGCCAAAGCACACGGTGTTTGAAAAAAGGGTAGACGTTACGATCGCAAAAAGCGATTGCGGTGCTATTCTATCTTCACTCATTTGTCAAATCATTGGCACAAAAAAAACCCAATTAATTTAAATTATATAGCTCTTACATTTTGGGGGTAAAATATTTTATTATGCATTGGCAAGAATGGTACCAATCTGTGGAAAACACAAGACATATTATTATGATCTAAATGAGTGGTACACAATTTGTGTTTGATATACACTACTCACAAAAAGTAAGTCCCCCCTAGCATTTTTCCATATATCTCAAAAAGTATTTTACCGATTTTGATCATTCAAACGGCAATGGATACGGAATTTTCTTACGCAAAAAGTGAATGGTATGTGTCAGCCAATTGATGAATATTTTGGTGTGAAATCATGCATTTTATGACAAAAGGTGTGAACAAAAAATCTTGAACTTTTGTGATTTGTGTCAGCTTCTACACGAATAACAAGAGAATCACGCATGTTTCTGAACTTTCAAGCACCATTTATTACATGTCACTCTATGTGTTACTTTTAATAAGCATCACAATTAAAACAGGAGATGACTTGTGCCACTCTTATCCCCAACAATTTCATATTGAAAGGCCTATTGTTTCAGAAAAATACATGTTTTTTGAAAAATGGAACAATGCAGCAGTAGTACTGAATTACATAACATATTTGTGAATTAGGCCAACTCCAATGAAGATTAAAACAGGACATGACTTTGGCTACTATAATCCCCAACAATTTCATATTGCATGAAAGGCCTATTGTTTTAAAAAAATGCATGTTTTTGAAAAATGGTTCCACTAAGAACAATGCAGCAGTAGTACTGAATTACATAACAGATTTGTGTGTCGAGTCTATTTCAATACAGATGCTTACTCGTATACAAAATGTACCCAATATGCCATATAAAACTTAAAGTGCAACTTTTTTTTGTATCAGAAAATACATGTTTTTATGGTAAAAACGTAATTCTACGGCAACCATATTTTATGGAGTTGGCCTAATTCACAAATCTGTTATGTAATTCAGTACTACTGTTGCATTGTTCTTAGTGGAACCATTTTCCAAAAGCATGCATTTTTCTGAAACAATAGGCCTTTCAATATGAAATTGTTGGGGAATAGAGTGGCCGAAGCCATGTTCTGTTTTAATTGTGATGCTTATTAAAAGTAAAACATAGAGAGAAATGCAATAAATGGTGCTTGAAATTTCAGAAACATGCGTGATTCTCTTGTTATTCGTGTAGAAGCTGACACAAATCACAAAAGTGCAAGATTTGTTTTCACACCTTTTGTCATAAAATGCATGATTTCACACCAACAATGCCATCAATTGGCAGACACATACCATTCATTTTTTGCGTAAGAAAATTCCATATCCATTACCGTTTGAATGATCAAAATCGGTAAAATACTTGTTGAGATATATTAAAAATTGCTAGGGGGGACTTACTTTGTGTGAGTAGTGTATAATATCTTATGGTAGCCGGTAACATAATATCAATTGTACTTTTGGTATTTATGTCTTATTCAGAAAAAGAATCTGATTCTTGATCGACAATTATGGTTGGTACAATAGAAAAAGTTGATTATGTTATAAGATAAGTGTGCGTAACGTTTATTAAAAGTACAGAATGCAAACAAACTTTTTGTCCATAATGATTAGTGTATGTAGAATGTATTACTACAAATGTGTGTTATACCGGTATTAGTCATCTGCAATTATCAAAGCAACAATAACCATTGGTTAGTCCTTCTATTTGACATTACCCTGTGCCTGTTATATTCCCGAAAACACGACTGTTTATATGAATTGAAACAAAAGGAGAATATTATCCTCACAGGCCAAACATTTAAAAAGACTAATATCTGCCATAAATCATATCACGATGCCAACAAATAATTCATTCAAATGAAGAGCTTAGTTTCAAAAGGCGCTTAATCTACTTTCCATACAAAATTGAGCTTACGATTAGTCCACACACAAATTGTAAAGATACAATACATGTAGTTTAATATCGAGTTAACATTAAATTAGTTTCTTATATTAGGAAAGAAACAAATTTAACCCTTAAAAATGAAGGTTTATAATAGCAAAGAAGAATGAGGACGAGCATTAAGTGCCAAGTGGAATGAAAAGTAAAATATTATGGCTGAGAAGAAGAAAAAAAGAATCTGAATATGGGCTGGAGCATTCACATGAAAAAGTACTAAGATACTGACGTATTTGATGGATCAAGTAACATTGTAAAAACAAACACAAAAGTGGCGGTCTGAAATACACTGTTGTATTTGTATAACCAATAAAGCATGGAACTGGTTTCGGTTTTCCAAATTTTGATGTCATTAAGAAAATATTTTGTTTGTATTCGGATTCGGAAATTTTCCCATTGAGAATTACAGCTGTGTAGATTCTCACTACAAACAGTTAGCATATATAACTTTACATTATCGCGGAATATATTCACCATGGATTAGTAAGATAGCTCGGAGGGAGGGCCCATTCAGCACCGTCTATGTAGACATGGCTGATCTTCCATGGGGTCCTTTGACAACAATATAATTAACAATATATTTAACAATGAATTTCAACAAATTGTTATGATTGCAACCTAGAACTATGAGTACAGACTATAATCTATCCTACTAAATCAATGTCATCAATTTGATAAGATTAAACAACACTGGGATACAAACAAATGCGATTTCCTTTTAAATACAACAATACTTGTCGAGGATTTATTTCAAAGGGGAAAATATTCATGGGACTTCAATACAGAAATGTGCATTTAAGAAATTCTGTTTTTAGTTCTGGTAAAAATAGTTTCCATTCGATCTTAGTGAGTAATAATAATAACAAAATTGAAAGGATCTTTTGAAATAAGGTGGAGTTAAAGGGACAGTCCCTCTTTTACAAAACGTCTGAACAGTTTCCAGTTGACGGATGGGGATGAATGAAACACACACAAAAAAGCATAATATTACAACTATATTGTACTTATTCTTGTAAAGGTATTGTGAAGCCGACATTTGTAAAGGAATGTCAAGGACAAAAAATCTCAAAAATGAAGAATATGTAATTGCATGTAGTCAGTTTAAGCGAGGTTTGGTTATTTGGCCTAGTGTGCGGTCATGCTATTCTTAATTGTGCCCGGTCACGTAGCTAGCGCGGGTCACGTAGTGGTAACGCATAGCGTTGTGATACTTCCTGGAATCTGTGTGCGAACTTCCTCACTGGGTGAATATACGTATAATGCACAATTAATTGTTGGACGACGGTTTATTAGTTTTAGGTCTATAACTCCACGAAAAAGAGATTTCAAGCCCTAATTTGATCAGGCATGCTATTGAATGAAATTTTCTTTCATATAAGACAATAACCTCGCAACTTTTTTAACTTGGCTTGCAAAAGAAGGAATGTCCCTTTAAAACATGTGTTGCCTTATAAACCATCGAGTTTAAATGAGAACTTCGCCTTGCTGCTAATGATTTTAAACCAACTCGATCATGCAAATCTATTATTTACATCTATAAGGACGATCCCTTACATAATTCTGCAAGCTCTGGTTTGGAGCTTCTGCACTAAATAGGTATGTTTAGCACATGCTGTTCTATATGACAAGTCTCCATAATCAAATATTGGGAGAATCATTGCATTATACACAATTGTCAAGTTAGCAAATATTATCAATATTATATTGCAAACGAGATAAAAAAAAATACCTATCATTTTACTAATTCGAGTACAGTTGTTTCCAATATGTGGATTCCACTTTAAATTTGAATCAAGTATCATACCAAGGTTTTCTGCACATATATGGTATTTCCTTATTATTTACTTTTAGTTTTAATTCATAAACAATACAATTAATTACCCTCACCTACGTAACCAACATTATGTGATGGATCCGTATGCGCCCAACGTCTGAGAGTGCGCCAATTCTATTCACACCTATATGTTTGGAGACAATAGAATCCCGGTCTTCGTATACGCAGACCCATGAACGCATGCTTTAGAATAGTGACACGTTTTCCAATTACATGTATATCATTTTTTTCTCGAGACATATTTGTCTGAACTTGTTGATGGGATGGACTACTATACAAATGTTACCTTTCATTCATTAAACTATTATTTTTCGGTGGTGGTACCCTTTAAGTGACGTGGGCATGGGTGTGTATTTAAAATGTTGCGGACGGAAGTCTTTTAACTACATTATTTTATTACGTTAACTTCTTCCTATCCCTGGCATTCCAGTGGTCGCAATGTCTTCACTCTGTTACACTACTTTTGTATACTTGATTTACCGAATAGAATTATATTAATAATACCAATCTACAATAACGACATGCATAACTGTTCAATGACTTAATGACATTGATTAACTAAAAGTAACATTGTCCAAATCCTCAAAACTAACTTGGAACTCTAGTGGTTCTCTTATACCTTATCATAGCAATAACAGCACGGGACACGATTAACAACACATAACACGATTAACAATTTTCTACGAGATAATTTCATACCGTGTGCATAGTAAGTACAATGCGTTAGTGAATACCACTTTGCACTTTTGCTCATATCTTAGCCAAAAAACCTCCAACTTACGTGAAATTGCCACACATATTACGTTGTGGATATATCGGATCACTCCAATACACAAAAACACGGGACAGGTTTCGATTTTTTTTCTTCAAATTTCCATTTCGTTCAAAAAGTATTTACTGTTGAAGTGTTCCGATTAACAATTGTTCTACGAGATAATTTCATACCGTGTGCATAGTAAGTACAATGCGTTAGTGAATACCACTTTGCACTTTTGCTCATATCTCAGCCAAAAAACCTCCAACTTACGTGAAATTGCCACACATATTACGTTGTGGATATATCGGATCACTCCAATACACATTTTATTAATCACTCATCACTTTTTGCACTTGCCAACAAAGTTACTATTGTAGCGCAGAAGTTAACTTGCGGTTATGCCACGATACCTTCGATACGCTAGAGCAAGAATACACACCTCTATTATCTTCTACACGTCTTACTAATGTTAAATCTTCTAAATGTTAATTTGTTATTCATCATTATACTCAATGAGTATACTTTGTATTTGTTGCTTGTATCTGCATATGGATAATTAAATCTGAAACTGAAACTATTTATACTGCTTAATTTTCAAACATTCCGATAGCCACCACTAGACGGAAGGCGTTTAGCCATAGTTATTGAGTGGCATTCCATTGGTTGAAATTTCTTCAATTTGTTTCACTTCTTTTGTATTCTTGATTTGGCAAATAAAATTGTAATACTATTAAGAATCTAGACTAGCGACGTGCATAAATGCTTTTGATGAATGTGACGTGGGTATATATTCAGAATACTTCCATTGCAGGAGCGCAGAAGTTCGCATGCGATCATTGTGGACAGATGAGTGTGGACTATCTTCAGAACTTGTGATTTGTTGACAATTCGTTGGCTCAGAATTTAGTCGAAATCATTTGATATATCAACTTGGTAGACTTTGTTTAACTGTTGATTAGTGATTGATACCGAATACTTTATCAGCTAGTTCACAAAGGGTTGCATTGGATTGGACGTATTGCGTCAGGTGGACGGGTGTGGCACCCAAAGAGATGGCGGAGGATACAGCTTGGCCGCGTCATCGGGCCATGGCGTCTATGTGGTCCATGTGCACCATCTTGGTGCTCATATTCGGAACCCAACTCACTCCTGTCTCTGCTCAATCTTCTTTAGGTATTATACAACTAATCAAAGTATTTCTACTTTTTATTTCATTAACCACTTGCCTACGGAATTGGACAGTCCCCACAGGGATTGTACATACATGGTACAGCATTAATATAATTATCTCCGTCTATACTTTTGCCTTCATGAGTTTATTTATATATATATTGAACTACCACACTATATTATTATTATTTGTTATACTACATGACTAATATTCAAATAATAATGTATATTTCTGGTCAAGATAATTTGCACAATTATAATATATAATAATAATTCTGACAATAATTGTACGAATGTGTGAGTCCTGCTGCATGTTAATGTCCTTGCTGCCGGAAGTTTGAGGAAATACATCAAGGTACATGTATAGTATTACAAGGGAGAAATAAACCAATCCATAAAGCTTCAACTTCTTCCTGTTTTTGTTTCTATAAATTGCAAGAAATAATAATATTTATTATTTTGAAATTTATTTTATATTTTAACTGAATGAGTAAGTGTAAATATTATATTTGTAATTAATTCAAACATATAGAGAAACTGACCAGAAATATATTGTGATTAAAATAAGGCAAAGAAAATGGGATTCCAACGGGATTCGAACCCGAGACCTCCGGAATGCTAGACCTGTGCTCTTTCCGACTGAGCTATAGAAAACTCTAGACTCTCGTCCCTGAAACCCCTTAGTTCTCATTGCCTGAATGGTCAGAAGCTATTATAAACCTGACATAAACCCGAAGGATACAAATTAACTTGGGGATATATGCGAGGGATCACCGAAGCGATACAGCTTTTTGTAATAATTATTTCAAACATATAGAGAAATATTATATTTGTAGTATGAGTAATTTTTATTGGTGGCTTCTATCGTAGTTTGGACCAGGAACATGCTACATGTGAATAGCAGCAATGGTGACGTTTCGAAATGCATGTACTCACCAGACGTATTGATAATTTCTGTTAAACTATTATACAGCAATATTAAGATGCCAAATCTGAACCTAATGTTAAAGGGATCTAGTAACTTTGTTGACATGTGCGAAAAGTGATGAAGGGTTAACATATTAATACGATGTATATTGTTGTGATTTAATATGTCCACTAAGCAATGTGAGAAAATGGAATGTTAAAGGTGAATGACACTAGTGGGAAACGCCCCACCCCACAAAAATTAAATGTACGCTCTTATTACCAACCATGTGAAAGAATATAATTTTACTAATATGGGATTATACAAATTTGTCCAAGAAACCGCCTAATAATTGATATATTTGCATAATTATAAAATTGATCTACTGTACATTGATATCGCCAACGCGGAATCGCCATACGCTACGTGCAAATAACCTCGTCTATATCTCCAGCCCAGCGCTAGCGGCGCGGACAGGTGCGAACGGGCGGTGGATTTATAAATTTCACGGGCGGGTATTGGATTTCTTCCGATATTTCTGTATTTAACGATGCTTAGGTTCGGATTTTACCACACAAGCCCTATTTAGATACTTATTCAACAATATTGATCAATATAGATGTTTTCGGCTACTTTCCCAAAACTGGTATTGGGCTTTAAGTGGATGTTATATGGCCAAGTACTGATCGAAAATGTTAAGTAATATTCACTAACTCATTGCACTGATTTTGTACACGGTTTTCACTATCCAGTGGATAGCTTAACATCCAGACACTTCAAACGTAAATAGTTTTTTAATGTAAGGGACATTTGAAAAACTGAAACATGTCCCATGCTTCTATTGGTAATATAAATACAACAAGATATGAGAGAACCGCTACAGTTCCAAGTAAGTTTTGAGGATTTGGACAATTTTACTAGATCCCTTTAATCAAATGGGTATGTTCAGGGCCCCTATGCAGAAATTGAATCGATTGTAAGTTACAATTAATTTTAAGTCAGATCATGTGTTCTAGATGCGCAAAAGCATGCGTATTCCCTGGCATCTCACGGATATTTTGTCACGTTCTGCCGCGTTTAGTGCGCGTTTTGTCACGGTTGCTTTACGGTTGCTGCGCGTTTTGTCCCGTTTTGCCACCTTTTGTCACGGTTCTCACGGCAAGATAGTGTGTATGGTAGCCGCTTCGTAGTATTCAATCACGGCGCGTCCCGGTGTGTGACGGTTTCATAGAAGTAGTATAATATAAATAACTAAAAAGAAAACTACGCAGCGCGCGCTAATTTCCCCATAGCCTTAACACGCAGCAAACATGGCCGTAAAAGTAAACTTCATGGACTGGCTAACACGGAATTCTGTGTATTTCGCTGAGGAATGTGAATGGATAATTGAAACAGAGGAATATTAAGCTGCAAACTGCGTCCTGTTAGAGGTCATCGCTAATTAATTATTATTCATGTATTCATATATTCATACCATTATGGGTCAAACCATAGTTCAATCACGTTGTTTACGATACTGACACACATGTGTGGGCTAAAACACATGATAATAATGATTACACACATTATACAATCGAAATCCATTGATACATTAACCCGTTCCCTACGAGTTTCTGAAATCCACATAGACTTTGTACACGAACCACTCGGTTCCCGTAGTCAAGGGGTTAAATCAACAAACGCAAATCATGTACAGTAAATGCAAACACACATCAGTACACGTGTCAAAGCGAATATTTCAGACTCTCACATGCTGCTGAATATTGGGTCTTGCAATATCTACTTACATAAATTATACAACTACAGACTGTATGAACACAAACAAGAACGGGTTAAACATGCAATGTCTGATACAGACACTCTTCATGCTGGTAATAGAATGATAAACAAAAATAAATTAAGTGATTTAGTGATTATCTAGTTAAAAACTTGTAATGAATACTGTCTACGGGCCGTGTTCAGTTGAATTTGAGATGTTGACAAATTGACTGACCCCTTTTCACGTAAATTAAAGGTGCACCTGCAAAGTGTCAGATATTGCCCAACATGACATTTGAGACTTCACTCCGGTACCAAAATCATTGTAAGTTATGTCCAAATGATATGTGAAAGTTTCTTTGAAAAAGAAGACTGCTTTCCTGGTTAAAAAAACGAAAGTATGCGTCAGCTTTTACAACGGACGTTTATGAGGTTTATGACCGTTAATTAACGCTTTTGACCGGGGCTTTTGAGCTGAATGATAGATATCGTCATACTAAAGGGCATTTGAAAAAATCTAACCCTATTTTATTCTTCTCTTACCATGAGCTAAACAACACGGTAGAAGTGGATCGAGGAAGCTCCAAGTAATTTTCGTGGAGTCAGACACTTTACAGGCATCCCTTTAACTTAGACACAAGATATACAAACATACACATACACACGCACGCACGCACGCACACACACGCACACACACACACACACGCATACATACATATGAAGAGCTTAATTCCAAAAGGCGCTAAATCCACTTTCCCTTAATCAGTACAGTAATAACCTACGTAGCTATCTAGAAATCAACATTTTAGGACAAATTACACAATACAAATTCAAAATATGGAACGTTCCATTTTCCTATTCATATAGGCATGTGTAAATAATTGAGCAAAGAAATCTGTTTTTCTTGAAAGTTAAACAAGTGGATTTAGCGCCTTTTGGAAATAAGTTTCATAGAAAAGAATTAAGTAACAGTCCACTATAGTACAGCCCTTATTGCAGAACATCATACACACATGTTTACACATTACGAGTTTTACCAATTAAATTTTAATGTTTTAAAGTCATTAGTAAATTTATGTTCTAATTTTCATTTATGTACAAGCAATACGTTTCCGGTCAGTATCATTATGATTTTAATGATAATCATTTTAAAATAATTCAACTTTTGTGTGCTTGGCCAAAGTGCATAATGTAATCATCATTATGCGCTATACAAACTAACAATAATGTTAATGTTGGTCGCTGACGAGTCGCTGGTTTACTGGGTTATTTACTTTCATGTAGACAGATTAACATATTTACAGGTTTCATTTTACTATCAAGATCAACGTAAATGTCAAAGGATTGTCGTAACTTACATATTATATCGTAGTTATCAGCGTCTATAATACAAACGTTGAACACATAAGGTTGAAATTCCTTACAAAATAAATACGTACAGATTAACCCCCAATAATGTGTACGCCGCCCCCCCCCCCCCCCAAACAAAACAATTTAAAAAAAATTAAAAAAAATAATAATAAATTAAAAAAACTAACAAACCAACAACACAACATACAAACAAATAAATCAGTCCGCTACGCCATTGGTAAATATAATGGCTATCCTGGATACCGTCACTATAAAAAGGATGCTTATGAAACAGCCAAATAATATAGTGTTGATGAATTTAATTTGAATTCATTAGTACTTGAAAAAACATATTCACAGCGCTGTTATATCATTATAATTGTGGCTATATATGGTTAATAGTTGTCAAACCATTATTATGAACAGAGTTCGAAAAACAAAAACACAATATCGCAAATTGTCATTCATTTAAAATAATATTTCACAGCATGATATAAATTATTACTGCGATTTTTGTATTGTGATTGATTATGTCTATGATAAATCTAGCACTTATTTCAATGACTTCTCTTTGCAATGAGGGGTAGAACGGATGTATTGGTTTTTTTCAAAAGAGATTAACTGAAACTGAAACTGAAACTGACTGAATAATATTTGAGGACCACAACAGCAATGACGAAGATCATAAATCGAGTACAATCATAACCGCATTAGGCAGTGGCGTACCCAGGAGTTTTTCAAGGGGGGGTGGGTTATTTTGTTAAGAGTCGTACAGGGAGGTGTCCGTAGACAATTTTCGAAGCCGAGGCCGAGGGGGGGGGGGGGGGGGGGGTCAACCCCCCCCCCCCCCCAAACAGTCATTTTGGGGTCTAAGGGGGTGTGTTTTGCACCCCCCCCCCCCCCTCCTCCCCCTGGGTACGCATATGGCATTAGGTAAAACGCTGCGTAGTTGTAATAGTATCTATTCAGTTTCTTGAATGTGCATGAATTGTGTGTCAATATAAATCGAGTACATTTTGTTCAAATTCAAGTCAATTCAAAAAGAGTTTATTCAATCAAATGATTAGCAGCCAAAGGCTGAATTGCACACTTGTTACATTTAAAGATATACAAGATAAATTATTGAAAATAGATACAAACAAAAATTGCAAAGTGAACGTTACATAACCAATGGACAATGGTAAATGTTAAAAGTTAAAAAAGTTAAAAAGTGATGAGTGGGCATTCTCGTGGTGATGGGCACACCTGTCCAGGAGATGGGCCCCTTCCCTTAAAAAAATAAATCATCTCACATTGGCGAAAATGCGTGATTTCAATCATGATTTGAGTTATTTTTCACTCCAATCACGGTATTTTTGACGGTGTGAACACTAATTGGAATCACAACTCGCGGAACTGAAATCATGGTCCAGAGGTGTTTTCAAATCATGATTAACTCAAATCACAGTGCGAATCGGTAGTGTGAACGGCTTGACCTCCAAAACATGATTTGGGAGGCGGAGCTTACGTGACCTTACATGCACTTCCACCGATAAACGGGGCGCTCTCCTTGTTTGATTGACAGGTACGTCTCCAGAAACTGTGATTGTAATCACAGTTTTGTTTTCGTAGTGTGGAAGCAAGGCAACATAATCACCGTGATTCAATCATGATTGCAATTACCAGTGTGAAAACGCTCTAGATCCAATTGCTGAAAGCTAAACAAAAGGGGATCATGCAAACTTCGCTAAACACAAACAAACAAAAACACACGCTAGAGCACCCACTCACACACCCCCAAAGACAAAGACACAAACGACACACACAGCACTCGAGCACGTCACATGCCAATCAGCTATCACGCGCACAAAACAATGTATAGCGAGGAGCAGAGCTGGGAGAGCCCGCGGTTAAAGCCAAGGTGACCGAGACCGGTCACGCTTCCCCAATTCCGCTTCCCAACACGGGCCATGCATTTTGATTCAATAATGCACCAAACAAACCACGCTCACCATTTTGTTTCACTAAGTTAGCCGTGATCTCCACCACGGTGGAAATCAACCCAACCATTTTAATAGCTTTCGTCAACATTCCATGCCCTGTTAACTCCCCCCCGAGACCTAGTGGTATTATAGAGATAATCTCCTCCGGTTACACGCAGTAAACCGATAAGAACGGTGTAAACGGTGATAAAATTCTACTAGAGGCACGAATCTCTCAACCTCTCCTCAGGCCTGAGAAGCGGTTATTTTCTAACTACGTAATGACTCCCAAATATAAAAGGCATAGAGTGGTGAAGTGTATGACGTCATAAGCATCCTTTTTTCGAATTTTCAAATTTGAACTTCATTTTCAGAAAGAGCATAACAAATAATGTCCAAATACCGAAAATCAAATGAATATGTTAAGTATTGGCTGAGATATGCCCATCCGAATGATTTTGTTTGTATAGGCAATCAGTGTTATAGTGCTCTGGGTCATAACTTTATGAACCAGTGCACTATAACACTGATCGCCCATTGAAGTAAAATTCATTAGGATGGGCATATCTCAGCCAATACTTAAAATATTCAATTGCTTTTCGGTATTTAGGCATGATTTTTTTATGCTCTTTCTGAAAATGAAGTTCAAATTTGAAAATTCTAAAACAAGATTTGTATGACGCACACCACTCACAGCTTCCAGCAACCGGAAGCTTTAAGAATTAAGATTAGATCCCACCACACAAAGAAAAGGCGCCCAGTTTAAATAGCTGAAATAGTTTTCTATTCAGTTACGTGTCTGGGCATGTATTGTCCGGGACCTTGACCGAAATTCCTCTCCTTTTATCACGGTTAATGCCAAAGCACACGGTGTTTGAAAAAAATGTAGACGTTACGATCGCAAAAAGCGATTGCGGTGCTATTCTATCTTCACTCATTTGTCAAATCATTGGCACAAAAAAACCCAATTAATTTAAATTATATAGCTCTTACATTTTGGGGGTAAAATATTTTATTATGCATTGGCAAGAATGGTACCAATCTGTGGAAAACACAAGACATATTATTATGATCTAAATGAGTGGTACACAATTTGTGTTTGATATACACTACTCACAAAAAGTAAGTTCCCCCTAGCATTTTTCCATATATCTCAAAAAGTATTTTACCGATTTTGATCATTCAAACGGCAATGGATACGGAATTTTCTTACGCAAAAAGTGAACGGTATGTGTCAGCCAATTGATGAATTTTTTGGTGTGAAATCATGCATTTTATGACAAAAGGTGTGAACAAAAAATCTTGAACTTTTGTGATTTGTGTCAGCTTCTACACGAATAACAAGAGAATCACGCATGTTTCTGAACTTTCAAGCACCATTTATTACATGTCACTCTATGTGTTACTTTTAATAAGCATCACAATTAAAACAGGACATGACTTTGGCTACTATAATCCCCAACAATTTCATATTGAAAGGCCTATTGTTTCAAAAAAATGCATGTTTTTGAAAAATGGTTCCACTAAGAACAATGCAGCAGTAGTACTGAATTACATAACAGATTTGTGTGTCGAGTCCATTTCAATACAGATGCTTACTCGTATACAAAATGTACCCAATATGCCATATAAAACTTAAAGTGCAACTTTTTTTTGTATCAGAAAATGTTTTTATGGTAAAAACGTAATTCTACGGCAACCTTATTTTATGGAGTTGGCCTAATTCACAAATCTGTTATGTAATTCAGTACTACTGTTGCATTGTTCTTAGTGGAACCATTTTCCAAAAGCATGCATTTTTCTGAAACGATAGGCCTTTCAATATGAAATTGTTGGGGATTAGAGTGGCCGAAGCCATGTTCTGTTTTAATTGTGATGCTTATTAAAAGTAAAACATAGAGAGAAATGCAATAAATGGTGCTTGAAATTTCAGAAACATGCGTGATTCTCTTGTTATTCGTGTAGAAGCTGACACAAATCACAAAAGTGCAAGATTTGTTTTCACACCTTTTGTCATAAAATGCATGATTTCACAATGCCATCAATTGGCAGACACATACCATTCATTTTTTGCGTAAGAAAATTCCATATCCATTACCGTTTGAATGATCAAAATCGGTAAAATACTTGTTGAGATATATTAAAAATTGCTAGGGGGGACTTATTTTGTGTGAGTAGTGTATAATATCTTATGGTAGCCGGTAACATAATATCAATTGTACTTTTGGTATTTATGTCTTATTCAGAAAAAGAATCTGATTCTTGATCGACAATTATGGTTGGTACAATAGAAGAAGAAAAACACAGTCAAAAAGTTGATTATGTTATAAGATAAGTGTGCGTAACGTTTATTAAAAGTACAGAATGCAAACAAACTTTTTGTCCATAATGATTAGTGTATGTACAATGTATTACTACAAATGTGTGTTATACCGGTATTAGTCATCTGCAATTATCAAAGCAACAATAACCATTGGTTAGTCCTTCTATTTGACATTACCCTGTGCCTGTTATATTCCCGAAAACACGACTGTTTATATGAATTGAAACAAAAGGAGAATATTATCCTCACAGGCCAAACATTTAAAAAGACTAATATCTGCCATAAATCATATCACGATGCCAACAAATAATTCATTCAAATGAAGAGCTTAGTTTCAAAAGGCGCTTAATCTACTTTCCATACAAAATTGAGCTTACGATTAGTCCACACACAAATTGTAAAGATACAATACATGTAGTTTAATATCGAGTTAACATTAAATTAGTTTCTTATATTAGGAAAGAAACAAAATTAACCCTTAAAAATGAAGGTTTATAATAGCAAAAAAGAATGAGGACGAGCATAAGTGCCAAGTGGAATGAAAAGTAAAATATTATGGCTGAGAAGAAAAAAAAGAATCTGAATCTGGGCTAGAGCATTCACAGAAAAAAATACTAAGATACTGACGTATTTGATGGATCTAGTAACATTGTCACAAACAAAAAAAAATTGCGGTCTGAAATACACTGTTGTATTTGTATTTGCAATAAAGCATGGAAATGGTTTCGGTTTTCCAAATTTGGATGTCATTAAGAAAATATTTTATTTATAATTAATGTATTTGGATTCGGAAATTCTCCCATTGAGAATTACAGCTGTGTAGATTCTCACTACAAACAATTAGCATGGTATATCACTTTACGTTAAGATGATTCCACACACAAATTGTTAAGATACAATACATGTAGTTTAATATCGAGTTAACATTAAATTAGTTTCTTATATTAGGAAAGAAACAAAATTAACCCTTAAAAATGAAGGTTTATAATAGCAAATAAGTATGAGGACGAGCATAAGTGCCAAGTGGAATGAAAAGTAAAATATTATGGCTGAGAAGAATAAAAAAAGAATCTGAATCTGGGCTAGAGCATTCACAGAAAAAAATACTAAGATACTGACGTATTTGATGGATCTAGTAACATTGTCACAAACAAACAAAAATTGCGGTCTGAAATACACTGTTGTATTTGTATTTGCAATAAAGCATGGAAATGGTTTCGGTTTTCCAAATTTGGATGTCATTAAGAAAATTCGGATTCGGAAATTCTCCCATTGAGAATTACAGCTGTGTAGATTCTCACTGCAAACAATTAGCATGGTATATCACTTTACGTTAAGATGATTCCACACACAAATTGTTAAGATACAATACATGTAGTTTAATATCGAGTTAACATTAAATTAGTTTCTTATATTAGGAAAGAAACAAAATTAACCCTTAAAAATGAAGGTTTATAATAGCAAAGAAGAACGAGGACGAGCATAAGTGTCAAGTGGAATGAAAAGTAAAATATTATGGCTGAGAAGAAAAAAAAGAATCTGAATCTGGGCTGGAGCATTCACAGAAAAAATACTAAGATACTGACGTATTTGATGGATCAAGTAACATTGTAAAAAATATTTTAAAAATTGCGGTCTGAAATACACTGTTGTATTTGTATAACCAATAAAGCATGGAAATGGTTTCGGTTTTCTAAATTTTGATGTCATTAAGAAAATATTTTGTTTGTATTCGGATTCGGAAATTCTCCCATTGAGAATTACAGCTGTGTAGATTCTCACTGCAAACAATTAGCATATATCACTTTACGTTAAGATGATTCCACACACAAATGGTTAAGATAAAAATACATGTAGTTTTATATCGAGTTAACATTAAATTAGTTTCTTATATTAGGAAAGAAACAAAATTAACCCTTAAAAATGAAGGTTTATAATAGCAAAGAAGAACGAGGACGAGCATAAGTGCCAAGTGGAATGAAAAGTAAAATATTATAGCTGAGAAGAAGAAAAAAAGAATCTGAATCTGGGCTGGAGCATTCACAGAAAAAAATACTAAGATACTGACGTATTTGATGGATCTAGTAACATTGTCAAAAACAAAAAAAAATTGCGGTCTGAAATACACTGTTGTATTTGTATATGCAATAAAGCATGGAAATGGTTTCGGTTTTCCAAATTTTGATGTCATTAAGAAAATATTTTATTTATAATTAATGTATTTGGATTCGGAAATTCTCCCATTAAGAATTACAGCTGTGTAGATTCTCACTGCAAACAATTAGCATGGTATATCACTTTACGTTAAGATGATTCCACACACAAATTGTTAAGATACAATACATGTAGTTTTATATCGAGTTAACATTAAATTTGTTTCTTATATTAGGAAAGAAACAAAATTAACCCTTAAAAATGAAGGTTTATAATAGCAAAGAAGAATGAGGTCGAGCATAAGTGTCAAGTGGAATGAAAAGTAAAATATTATGGCTGAGAAGAAGAAAAAAAGAATCTGAATCTGGGCTGGAGCATTCACAGAAAAAATACTAAGATACTGACGTATTTGATGGATCTAGAAACCTTGTAAAAAATATTTTTAAAATTGCGGTCTGAAATACACTGTTGTATTTGTATAACTAATAAAGCATGGAACTGGTTTCGGTTTTCCAAATTTTGATGTCATTAAGAAAATATTTTGTTTGTATTCGGATTTGGAAATTCTCCCATTGAGAATTACAGCTGTGTAGATTCTCACTGCAAACAATTAGCATATATCACTTTACGTTAAGATGATTCCACACACAAATGGTTAAGATAAAAATACATGTAGTTTTATATCGAGTTAACATTAAATTAGTTTCTTATATTAGGAAAGAAACAAAATTAACCCTTAAAAATGAAGGTTTATAATAGCAAAGAAGAATGAGGACGAGCATAAGTGTCAAGTGGAATGAAAAGTAAAATATTATGGCTTAGAAGAAGAAAAAAAAGAATCTGAATCTGGGCTGGAGCATTCACAGAAAAAATTCTAAGATACTGACGTATTTGATGGATCTAGTAACATTGTCAAAAAAAAATAAAAATTGCGGTCTGAAATACACTGTTGTATTTGTATAACCAATACAGCATGGAACTGGTTTCGGTTTTCCAAATTTTGATGTCATAAAGAAAATATTTTATTTGTATTCGGATTCGGAAATTCTCCCATTGAGAATTACAGCTGTGTAGATTCTCACTACAAACAGCATATATAACTTTACATTATCGCGCAATATATTCACCATGGATTAGTAAGATAGCTCGGAGGGAGGGCCCATTCAGCACCGTCTATGTAGACATGGCTGATCTTCCATGGGGTCCTTTGACAACAATATAATTAACAATACAATTAACAATGAATTTCAACAAATTGTTATGATTGCAACCTAGAACTATGAGTACAGACTACAATCTATCTTACTAAATCAATGTCATCAATTTGATAAGATTAAACAACACTGGGTATACAAAAGAATGCAATTTTTTTTTAAATACAACAATACTTGTCGAGGATTTATTTCAAAGGGGAAAATATTATATTCATGGGACTTCAATACAGAAATGTGAATTTAAGAAATTCTGTTTTGAGTTCTGGTAAAAATAGTTTCCATTCGATCTTAGTGAGTAATAATAATAACAAAATTGAAAGGATCTTTTTTAAATAAGGTGGAGTTAAAGGGACAGTCCCTCTTTTACAAAACGTCTGAACAGTTTCCAGTTGACGGATGGGGATGAATGAAACACACACAAAAAAGCACAATATTACAACTATATTGTACTTATTCTTGTAAAGGTATTGTGAAGCCGACATTTTTAAAGGTATTTCACGGAAAAAAATCTCAAAAATGAAGAATATGTAATTGCATGTAGTCAGTTTAAGCAAGGTTTGGTTATTTTTCCTAGTGTGCGGTCATGCTATTCTTAATTGTGCCCGGTCACGTAGCTAACGCGGGTCACGTAGGGGTCACGCATAGCGTTGTGGTACTTCCTGGAATCTGTGTGCGAACGTCCTCACTGGGTGAATATACGTATAATGCACAATTAATTGTTGGACGACGGTTTATTAGTTTTAAGTCTATAACTCCACGAAAAAGAGATTTCAAGCCTTGATTTTTTCAGGCATGCTATTAAATTAAATTTTCTTTCATATAAGACAATAACCTCGCAACTTTTGAAATTTGGCTTGCAAAAGAGGGAATGTCCCTTTAAAACATGTGTTGCCTTATAAACCATCGAGTTTAAATGAGAACTTCGCCTTGCTGCTAATGATTTTAAACCAACTCGATCATGCAAATCTATTATTTACATCTATAAGGATGATCCCTAACATAATTCTGCAAGCTCTGGTTTGGAGCTTTTGCACTAAATAGGTATGTTTAGCACATGCTGTTCTATATGACAAGTCTCCATAATCAAATATTGGGAGAATCATTGCATTATACACAATTGTCAAGTTAGCAAATATTATCAATATTATATTGCAAACGAGATAAAAAATACCTATGTATTTACTAATTCGAGTACAGTTGTTTCCAATATGTGGATTCCACTTTAAATTTGAATCAAGTATCATACCAAGGTTTTCTGCACATTTGGTATTTCCTTATTATTTACTTTTAGTTTTAATTAATAAACAATACAATTAATTACCCTCACTTACGTAACCATCATTATCTGATGGATCCGTATGCGCCCAACGTCTGAGAGTGCGCCAATTCTATTCACACGTATATGTTTGGAGACAATAGAATCCCGGATGATTCGTTCGCCCTTCATGGACAAAAGTAGTCTTCGTATACGCAGACCCATGAACGCATGCTTTAGAATAGTGACACGTTTTCCAATTACATGTATATCATTTTTTTCTCGAAACATATTTGTCTGAACTTGTTGATGGGATGGACTACTATAAAAATGTTACCTTTCATTCATTAAACTGTTATTTTTCGGTGGTGGTACCCTTTAAGTGACGTGGGCATGGGTGTGTATTTAAAATGTTGCGGACGGAAGTCTTTTAACTACATTATTTTTATTAAGTTAACTTCTTCCTATCCCTGGCATTCCAGTGGTCGCAATTTCTTCACTCTGTTACACTACTTTTGTATACTTGATTCACCGAATAGAATTATATTAATAATACCAATCTACAATAACGACATGCATAACTGTTCAATGACTTAATGACGTTGATGAACTAAAAGTAACATTGTCCAAATCCTCAAAACTAACTTGGAACTCTAGTGGTTCTCTTATACCTTATCATAGCAATAACAGCACGGGACAGGTTTCGATTTTTTTACTTCAAATTTCCATTTCGTTCAAAAAGTATTTACTATTTAAGTGTTCCGATTAACAATTTCCCCCCCCCCCCCCCATCACTACGCCAGTGCACACACACACACGCACACACACACACACACACACACACACACACACACACACACACATACGCACCAACGGTGAATTTCAGGGACCGGTCGCGGGCACAATTTAGACCGTACTTTCAGGGACCGGAAATGTTCTAAACGTGTATTATGCGGACCGGGCGCGACAGTTAGGAATGTGTGTATTATGCAATGCATGGACCTATAGTAGGCCCGGAAATGTTCCAAAGGTACATTATGTGGACCATATTATGTGTACGTAAGTGTACCATACATCGCATCCGGAGGGTGTTTCACAAAGAAATTATTTGTCATCATGACAAATTTGTCATCATGACAAATTTCAATTGTCATCATGACAAGTTGTCATCGTCCATAAAAATGCGTTTCACGAAGCTCATGACAACTTGTCATCGAAAATAATTGTTTTAATCTAATTATGGACGAGCCTGAATCTATAATCTGCCAATACAGCAAGAAGCCTGCAAGAACCAAATGATGGCCGTAAGTTTTTATCTTATTTTGTGTTTAATGTGTGATTGTGAGTTTGCATGCTATGTTATTCAGCTATTATATGTCATTGTTATCAACCTTACATATTATTTGTTGACAAACTATGTAGAAAATTGTTATATTTCAATGAAACCCTTCGATTTGTTTCACGAGAATTATTGCGTGAATTGCACTAGAGCGGTTATCGAGATCGCACCCCGCCGAAACTCTGCGGTGGCTACTATGTCCAAAACCCCGTCTCCCTGGCTATAAACGCGAAATAACATTAAACCTCCTTCACTCCTTGACCTTGTCCTTGCCCTTGATCTTACTCGAGTAAGACTAAACTCTAAAATGTAACACCTTTCTTTGTCATAACTTGCAGCCATGATATGGTAGACTGTCTCTGGTCTACAATTACAACCTTGCCCTTGTCAAAGACTTTGACCTTTGTGTCGCTGTCGTGAGTTTGCAGAACGCCAGCCTAAATGCTAATAATTAATCATTTAAATATTATTATAAACTAGCTGTACCCGCGGAAATCCGCGGGTTTGTGTGAGAGAAAGGCGATAACGACATAACGACACTTTAAAACTATACTATTCCCATAGCCATAATTTTAAATAGTGAGACAAAATAGACACGGGCAACTAAATCCCGCCCCACAACCCGTCGGGGCCCTGGTCAACAATATACATCCGGCCAATGTATAACAAAATCATGATGGTTTCAGTACCCATGCAAAGTTATCCCCCATATTTCATAATTATGGTCCACTACATTCGTGTTCTTGATAATATAGTACATGTAGCTTCGCCGCTGCCCGCCCCCCCCCCCCCCCCCTCCCCGCGACTCTTAATTGCCTGCATGGCACATAACCTCGTGTCTTCTAATCCGCGGGTTGTTTTTTTTCAGTGAAAAGCCATCACGATTTTAAGAACACAACGACCTCTGAAACTAATTTAAAACGTCCCTATCCACATGGTTTAAAAACGAAAGAGACACAGGCGTGCTATCCCTCCCCCACCCCGCTCTTTTGCACATGTCATTGCGATACGTCCTTTCAGTGAACATGATAAACCCGACCCATCGGATATCCCCGGTACACTCTGTTTAAATGTTACAAATAATTATAATAATGAAAATACGATGAAATTGTATGCATGACAAACTTATCAAATACAAACACATGCGCTTGATGCGTTTTCGTTGTTTTATTTTTTGTTGCGAAGTTAGTAGGCAGGTAGGGGGGGGGGGGGGTGATCGCCTTTTCCCCTTTTCCAAATCTGCAGGATTTTGTCCTAAAAGTTTGATTTCCAATTTCAGTATCATCCCTTGTTTTACGTTTATCATAATGTGAAACCCGGGGATATATTGCGATGGAGGGAACGCTTACAGCTGTCTCTTCATGCATTTAATAAAATGACACTCTTTATAATCATGTTGTATTATCAATCCTGAGCGGGTTGCTAGATGGTATGCGAGATGGTATATCCTTCTTTCCTTGTGCGTGTTGTAACACATCTTGCCACAGGGTGGCGATATTGCACATTATACCATGGAGCGATTTTAGCAAGATTAGCCGATGCCCTGGTCAATGTATATATACGAAAGAAACTCCCCTCAACCATTGTTCCCCCGTTCTATATTCACTTCAATGCACAATTGCACCGTGTACAAAAGGATTAGCTCGCTCGCTCAGCTGTGTACAAAGCATGTGGGCTCGCGAATAACACACGCAAAACAACGATGACGAAACTATTGAACTAAGCTACTATTACACTCGTTGTCGTTACAGTGCGTTGTCAATTTCAAACTTACGGATCATATGGACCATTTGCGTGATAATAATAATTTATATTTATCCAAAACTGGACAGTTTTGCAACTCGTAAACTTTGAATTGTTTCGTAATATATATCTTGCTTTTTAAACTCCGTTTTATATTCGTCAAACAAAGTTGCGGCGGTAAATCGGTAGTCATTGCTCGGCGCCTTAACTTTAGCAACCGCATTGCTGACTTTTCCTTTTCTTCGATCTGGAGGACGACCACGGGGCGGGAGCGACTCGGGAATACCTTATTGTCCTCCGCAAAACGTATATCCTTCGATCCCGACGGTCGGGGAGTCGCCGAATTCTCGGGGTGAGGATATCTCGAGTGGGAGGCATTTGGGGGGTTGAAGCTTACCGTATTAATATAATAGATTGATATGCCACGAGTATAGCCACTAAATAAGGGTTAGGTTTATATGTTATAATGGTATAGCATGCAGTGGTGGGGCCTAATACACAATGTTAATTGTTATGTGATGTAAAGTGTAACTTGGCGCTAGATTTATTTCATTCATAAATTATTGAAATTCTGATGTGTATTTTTATTGTTCTATTATCTCATTCAATTTACAGGAATCAAGCCGAAAATCCAAATCTTTCTACAGAAGATATCAAGATTCTTGCTAATTTTGTCAGCGAAAATTATGATGACATATTTGGGAGAGCAGATCGGCCACAGGTAAGCAGGGAAAACAATGATATGTATATCAGGGACTACTTTTTAAGCTTGCCTGCACAAAAATTGATTTAAGTTAAAGGAAGTTTATTGGGCATGGAATGTCTTCTACAACATCTGTACATTGGACATTAGATATTTAACTTGTTTAACTTTTTCTTTGTAGATCTGTCCATCCATTCTTACAGAACTATGCTACTTGGAACTAAATCAAATTATAACATTAATCATTGCACTTGACATGCAGAACATAACTTGTATTTTGTTTGATTCATCTGATTGTGTATAGATTTATCTATTTATGTATTACAGATATTGATATTGACTGAAAATAAACATTTTAACTACGTAACTGCCCATTTTTAGCTCATCCGGCCCGAAGGGCCCGATGAGCTTATGCCATGGCGTGGCGTCCGTCGTCCGTCCGTCCGTCCGTCCGTCCGTCCGTCCGTCCGTTTTCAAAATGCTTCTTCTTCGTTATTTTTCAACCGATTTTGATTCTGATTGTTTCATAAGATAGGGCTAGGAGGGGGATTTAAAACTTCTACACAGAATCGTGAACTTCATTATATATGCTAATTTATGCAAATTTATTCGAAATCACAAAAAATGCTTCTTCATTTCTTGACCGATTTTGATTTGGTTTGCTTTATCTGGTAGAGCTAACTTTGGTACACTAAACTTCTACACAGAATTTTGAAATTTTTCTCCATTAATTAATTATGGTAATTTATGCAAATTTATTCCAAAAATCACAAAAAATGCTTCTTCTCCTTCATTTCTCGACCGATTTTGATTTGGTTTGCTTTATCTGGTAGAGCTAACTTTGGTACACTAAACTTCTACACAGAATTTTGAAATTTGTCTTAATGCTGTTAGGTAAAGAAAAAATTCTGGATCGTTCTCGGATCGGTAGAATTCAAAATCGCTAACGAGATTCTCGGATCGGATCGGATCTCGGAAAAAAATAATATTGCAATTTGCTCTGAAAAAAATGCAGCGTTGTAGACTTATCTTTCTTGTTTTATATGCCAATAATATTAACAATGTTGGCGCTTTGAGGCATGCACATATCAATCTTTACAGAAAAACAGTTACAGACTATTCAGAATTAACTAAGTTTCGCAAGAAAAGTATTTTTTCCGAAGTGAATTGGGCCTAGAAATCGATCGTTTGTTCAGCATCGCGCCACACATTCACAGAAATCAGCCGGCCAGTCACGGGGAAACATCACATGTAAATTTGTACGATCTTCTTGGTGAGAGCCTTCAAAAAGTGGCTATAAATTAGCCTTTTTGTGATCAACACAATTTGGGTAGTCTACTTACATGATAACATGGCATTTGAAAGCTGAACAGATTACAAAAATTACCCCCAAAACAATGAAAAAATGCGCTGAATATATCGATAAATTTCCAAAGCACGTTCGTGAGGGAAGGTTGAAGTAGTTACGGTACCGGTAGCAGCAAGTTTTCGGGCCGCTGCACTGCTGGCATGTTTTTTCATTCGCTCGATCGTGTACGGGTCTTTGTTCTTACGCCGGATATGGATTCATCCGCGATCTGTTATGTACATGTATAGTTGTTATTTACCGATTTTTTTAGTAGTTGTTTGCATTGCTTTGGGGCTCAGTTTTTTTTTCTGTTCAGCTTTTAAACGCCATGCAATCATGTAAGTAGAATATCAAAACATTTAAACATGGTGCAAATAACCAAAATACGTATTTTGAGCCACTTTTAGAATGCACTGACTGATCAGCTCGATCATACAGATATACATCTGAAGTCTCCCCGAGAGTGTCGGCCTAACTTTGTGTGCATTTCC
>JBAMJV010002559.1:290000-295749 GCA_037951105.1 Echinarachnius parma
GTGTTTAAAGTAATTTTTCATAATTTATTCTATGAAAAAAATATTGTGAACTGTAGGAGATTATGATAATGAGCAATTTCTTGGATAATATCCAAGGTCATTAGCAGTTTACTTGATCATTCCATACAGTCTTCCAAGATATGCTAGACTAAAATTAATAAAGCGGCAGGGTGATATCTTTATGAATTGCATAGTTAACATGCAAAATGTTGAGCTCGCTCTTTCCTTTGTCTGCTGATTGCATTTAATGGGCACTATTTTGTTTATTTTTTCTTCATCTGCAGATACTGGCCACTGCTGTGCAACCTCAGGACATAACTGGATGGGATGAGCTTATAGGGACTCGCTTCACAGTCTGAACATCAGACTAGCCATACATGTACAACAAACCATCGATACCAGCTTGGTAAAAGCTAGACCGATGTTAACAAAACAACTTGGAACCACTACCTTACTCTGGCCTAGCGTTTACTTTCGCCCAGATAACTGTCTCTTTGTTCCAAGCTCTCTTCATGTCAGGAACATTGACTTTTGGCAAAACATCACTACTCTCTTTCTACCGCTCATCCAAAGAACACCTTTGCCTTCTACCTCCTCTTTGACATCACCATGTGCAGTTACCATCTGACTCACATGGGCATCGACAACCATGGATTGTAAACGGGGCTACAATCCATGCCTCACTCACACACCTATAATAGGGGAGAGTCCGCCGACCAACATGGGGCGTTAAGCCATCACCTTTTCATCAACCTCTTCATCCACCGAGCTATTCGGACCTTTTATAAATCTTTCTCCTCTCGCAGAGATGACACTTTTCTGCATGCAAAACTTCCTACAATTCTTTTGATCGCCATTTTCGTTTTTGTCTACATGGACACGTGTAAGCACCACACCTTCAGACTTCCAGGCCTCGCTCATCTCTCCACGGCACACGTCGGAGTCATCGCCACGCCTTCGCTCCACATCGTGTGTGCTGGTTCATCCATGGGACTGAAATGATATATCGGCCTTCTCTTCACGCGTCTTCGCGTTCATCACCTTCATCATCATCGAACTCTCGTTCTCATCTCTTCCGCGGACACGCATTTCATTCAGGCCAACTGAATGCTCAAATTAATTACCATGGACTTTAATTATTCACGTGCAATATATCTTTTGGACATTTGTTTTATACACTTTAATAATGACGTCAACCAAATTCTATATCACTTGTGTGGACATTCCTTTTATTCAATCGTTGTACTGTATTATTTCTATTAGTGAACCTTGTATTGGGTGCTGGTGACCACCGTATGTGTTTGCATCGGTTACAGTCCGTTATTCCGAAGGTTCGTTATTCCGAAGGTTCAGTTATTCCGAAGGTTCGTTATTCCGAAGGTTCGTTATTCCGAAGGTTCGTTATTCCGAAGGTTCGTTATTCCGAAGGTTCGTTATTCCGAAGGTTCGTTGATCCGAAAATAAAATCGGGTTCGTTATTCCGAAGGTTCGTTATTCCGAAGGTTCGTTATTCCGAAGGTTCGTTGATCCGAAAATAAAATCGGGTTCGTTATTCCGAAAATTAAATATAATACTATAGTTTGTGTTTTGTTTATTTAATTTACAGCCTGCATTAAGCATACCCCTCCCCCTTTCCCTCCAATCAAACATTTAAGTTTATTTTATCTCTTTATATGAAATTATAGCATTATAACAAACCCAAATTCATTTTCGGATTAACGAACCCGATTTCATATTAGGAATAGCGAACCTTCGGAATAACGAACCCTCGGAATAACGGACCTTCGGAATAACGAACCTTCGGAATAACGAACCCAATTTCATTTTAGGAATAACGAACCTTCGGAATAACGAACCTTCGGAATAATGCAACAAATGTTCGGATTAACGAACCCTATTTCATTTTCGGATTAACGAACACTCAGGTATAGGAAATTTACGTGTTCGGAATAACGAACCTTCGGAATAACGAACCTTCGGAATAACGAACCGCACCCGTTTGCATCAACAACACATACAACCTATCACACACCACATTTCCCCGATATTTGGCCTCACTAAAAGCTGACCACATCAAAGAGGATAAAGAATCGTCTTGTATACTATAATTGTCAGCCTACCTCAAATGAATAGTTATAGGACAATGAAACCCAAGCAAACATTGCTTTCATAAGCTCTAAGAGATAAGGAGGAAAAATCTCTAAAAATTAGAGCATTATCTGGCAAGATACAATGAAGTGGCTCTTGGAAGGTATATGGTGAACTCAAATTTGCAACGAACTCTGATAAAATATTTTCTTCATATGCACACTTTTCCATTCCCAAAATCATGATATGTTGTGTATCAATGTATTCTACATAACATAGGTTTGAGATCAACCTATATTTAGAGAAAATTAGATGCCTATTTCCAAAGAGCCATAGTTTTTTTTTTGTATTTCTTGACCGATCCTGCTCACTAACAACATCATGTGTGCAGCCATTTTCAGATGTCATAGCTTTTTTGGATTTGTCGTAGGGTATAGGGCTATGGCCCCGTTGCAGAAAGAATATCGGTCGTAACTTTACAGTCGATTTATTGAGTCGTTAGTTTATATCAATTTCAAATGTCCGTTGCAGAAAGGAGGTTTAAATTCAACCGTAAGTGCATTTGACTTGCGCTCGATTTCTTTAGAAAATGCCATTTAAAACATAATTCAACACGGCTGGGATAAAGACAACGACCCATTACCGCGAAATTCAGCGTATTTCCCGCGGAATTTGGCTTGTTATTATGATATGAGACGCGGCAGACAAATCTATCCAGTCCTAGCCTGCTTCGAGTGGTGAGCGGTAAGTACACATTTTACACCTTTTACAAAGATAAATTAATCGGCATTGATATGTAGTGTAAACTTACCTTATTATGTTGCTATGTAATGATCTTAACTGTTGCTCATTTTGTATAGAATCGTCATTATGCTAGCATAATGGTATCTCGAATGCAGATTCGCAACGTATATTATTACAATGTTACCCCATGTGTTGAAATCCATGTTAGTACATAGTATCCATATACCATTTCCAAACTCGAAACTGTTTCTGTGATTTGTGAACTCATTTTTATATGGGAATAGGAAAAATTGTACCTGAACATCAGAGACATCTATGAAACCTGTTTTAATTAATTATTTGTAGATGTTGTATTTGATATATGGTCTATCTTTCAAATATTTGCCAAATACATGTATGACAAATTGTCTTATGAATATGTGTAAAAAATAAGTTAAACTTTTAAAGCAAAACTGAAATACAAAATTTTAAAAAAGGTATACATGCCATGGCCATCAAGGGCAATGCAAAGATGAAATTTGGGCGCTTATGTGGTTTCGTACTCCTTTTTTGGGTTTTTTCTAACGCTTCATTCGTCTTTAAACTCAACTAAATTAGTTTGTATTATATTATATTACTCACTGCACTTTGACCTTATCCCTCGATGGTCTGTTGTAATATTTTGGTCAACATTTAAGCCCTCTTTTGGGCGACTTTAATCAATGGGTTTTTGCCGCAACGGCACTAGCTTTGCGGTCGCAAAAATTGAAATAGCGGGACTTCGCGAGCAGCTATGCCGTTAGCTACCGGTGACATGAACGTGGAGAGAGTACTACTCCTGCGCCCGTGAAGTCCTGCTATTTCGATTTTTGCGACCGCGAAGCTGGTGCCGCGACGCTTTCAAAGCCATCGATTAAAGTTGCCAAAAAAGGGCTTAAATGTTGACCAAAATATTACAACAGACCATTGAGGGATAAGGACAAAGCGCAGTGAGTAAAACTAATTTAGTTGAGTTTAAAGACAAATAAGGCGTTGGAAAAGAAAGAAAAAACAAAGGGTACGCAACCACATTAGCGCCAAAATGTGTATGTTCTCAATGCATGAGAATTTACTGGCAGGTAATATCGTATAACATTAAATATTATGGAGGACCAAATTACAAAATTAGCCTCCTAGCTCCTGTGAGTCCATGCACTGATGCAGTCTCAGTCATGTGTTCAAATTTATGTGGTAATTTGCACTCTTTTACTGTACAATTCCACAGTGGTATACAGCCATATAGTCATAATAACAAGTGGGAGAGAGGCAGAATAATCACAGAAGAAATCACCAGAATGGACAGGCTGATGAAAGGAGGAAAGCGAAAGAGAGAGGAGGACATGCTGGAGCCATTTGCCTTGGAGTAAGCTGTCGAGCCACTGGTGTTGCCCCCAGGCCAAGCCACAGCAATGGGATAGGTGAGAACTTGACGATCTTACACAAAATGCTTTTTTAAACAAATATTGAAGCTTTTATTTTTCTTTGATACTTATGACGTTAGTTTGTAGTTCAGTTAGCATGAAATAATTATGGGTTAAGTAGGTCACTTGCTAAAAGATAATTTAAAAAATGATTTTGTTGCTCAAAATTAAAATGTTTTATTAGTATGGCATTCTTTACAAAGTCAACGGGCTAACATGTACATGACTTAATTCGTCTCTTTGGGCTCGTTTAAAATAGAATGCTGGTTTATAAAATGTAATTGATTACTTATCTCTTGAACATTCCAGTTTGCAGGTGAGCATGGATTGGATAGCCTGTGATGTGACCAAAACAAATGGTTTTAATTAGTATTATTTTTATCTAGAGCTGTGACAGCTTGTACTGTGACATTTCAAGGTGATAGGTATGTCCAAGACATTGACTGTGGGAACAAAATAATTATTCTGAATGATGAAACTGTGTGTCATTGAATATAGTTTAGGTAACAAGACTAAGTATACTCTATTTTTTATTTTCATGTTATGTATTATATTTCAGCTCATCAAGCAGCCTGGATTTGCGGAGCTAGCTAGCAGATAGAAGACGACGACAGACGGGATCCGCCCAAGCTGGAGAAGGATGACAGAGCAAGACGGTGTGGCAAGATTGGTAGAGCGTGTGCCTTCCAATGTGAGGTCCCAAATTCGAGCCCAAGGTATGTCACCCGGAAGGATGGAAAGGAGTTACGTAGCCATGTCTGCACCTTGGAGGTTGCCTAGCTGGAATCGTCCCCAGGAAGTGGACAATGTGCACTTTTTGAGCTGACTGGGGTGATGCAACGGGAGCGCCGTGGGGGGGGGGGGGGGGGGGTAGCCAGGAAGTCGTAGACAATTTTCAATGCGGAGATCAACCATTTTCGAAGCTGAGACTACGCTTTTTTGCAGTTTTCGAGGCCAAGACCACTCGACCGCTTAAATTTTGTCTCGAGACCATTTAAAATTTGAAGAAAAAAAAAACCAGTCATTTTCGGTCAAAGGGGGGGGGGGGGTTAAACCCCCTAAACCCCCCCCCCCCCCCCCCTCTGGGTACGCCTATGCGTGCGCTACATTTAAGTAGCCACAATTATTATTAATTGGGGGAAAAGGAGTAAAGGACTGGCATAGTCACTAGAGAATGTATTCATTTCACTACAAAATAATAACATTCTATTTGATGGAATGAATCGAAAGTCATGTGTTGTGTACTCTTTTTGGATTAAAAATTTTAAGAATAAAAATACATGCACTTTGTTGGCCTTTTTTATTCTCAGTCAAGTAAAGCATTACCCTTTGTTTCAATACAGGCCTTTACGATTTAATATAGTAAAACCTTAGTACTGTATAATGACCATTGCAGAGTAACAAGAAAAGTTACCACTGTAATTAGTTTGCTGGTATAGAAAAGTGGCTTCTGAGAAAAGTTTGACTGGATGTTTGTG
>JBAMJV010002560.1:0-112500 GCA_037951105.1 Echinarachnius parma
ACTGGCCTGCAGTCATTCATGGTTTGTAATACCGAATAAAAAGTTCAAATCAGTTATCTGGATGTATTTGCTATTTTATTCTGTTAAAAGAAGGTATGAACTACCTAAATATCGATTTTTTATACAATCTCATAGACTAGATTTTATACAATAGTCTTTGAAAAATGATATCTAACTCGAGTTTTGTGACAGGATCTGTAATTCATTTCGCCGGAACATGTTTCTGTCCGTAATTCTAGCATTCATTTCCGTAAATCTGTATTTGTATACTATTGGAAGTGCTTTTAGTGACTTTTACATTCCACAAAAGTTCATGAGACCAGTCATTTACTTCATTAAATATGTTTTATAACTCTTTACAAAGTCACGGAAAGCAGCAGGCCGAATCGTCGAACGGACGCTGTGCGGATATTGGGCCGCCTGCGTCGGCGGTGAAATCCAAGCGCTGTTCGGTGCTGGCCTAGAAGGCCTAGTTTAATCTACGCGCATTCTGTGACACTGGCTTGTTGCTTTATGGTATATAAAACCAATTTAAAAATTGTTTGGAATCATTTTAAAACTTGGTTTATACAAAGAAAACAATATTTCTCGACATCTGATACGCATAGAATCCAACAAATTGATGCAAGTATTTTAAATAAATGTTTTAAACATCATGTCGAATACAATCCAGAGTTCATACACGAAATATAGGATATGGGACCGAGCGGCGCTTGGAATTCATCCCCGACGGAGGCGGTCTAATAACAGCTCCACCTCCGTAAGGAATTTCAGTATGCTGCTTCTTGTGAACTTTCCAAGAGTTATAAATCTTTTTTGATGAAACAAATAATTGTTTTTAAGAGCTTTTATAAGTTCACTAAGTGTCTAAAATCACTTACCTGATTGAAAATCTTAAGATTTACGGAAATAAATGCATAAATGCGCCTACGAAAAAGGCTCCGGCGAAAATTTTGACAAATTCGGCCGAAAATCGATTTCAGAACACCAACTTTCGCGAGATTTATTTTGAAACTAGCCCAATGAGACTTTTTCAAACAGTTATGAAAGTGTTGCCAATTGCTTGATCTACCAGAATATACCTAACAACAATTTCAAAAAACTGATTTGACAAAAATAAAAGAAAACAAATTATAGCGTAAAATAATGCGTATTTTTCAATGCATTTTATCATGAATTTTAGCCATTTTTAAACCTTTTTATTTTCCAAAATATTGCAAAATGAAGAAAAAAATTAAATCGGCAATGTCATGTGGGTAATACATTTATGATATCTACATTCATTTGGGAGTATGGCTGAATTAACCGACTCAATAACTGAACTTTGCTTGAACCTATGATCTCGAATGGGCAAAGAAGAAATTACGAGACATTTCGCACCGAGCGCCATTTGAAAACAACGAACATGGCTGCGCCCTCAGTCTGTTGCGTACGGGCGTACGTGTAACGTAATATAAGTTGCGCGCACGCGCGGCCGCGGAGCTAGCTCGAGAGCTAAAGATCGTTGTGTTGGCTGACCAACGATCATATTGGATCGTGGTGGGGTATTCTGCAGTTTAGCCAATTTCTTTGCATTTTTTAGTCTGATTTCAGAAACATGATATTGCTACGTGTAAAACCGTGGAATTTATCACATGGAGCTGTCAAATACTTTCTACTAAGTGATTTATCGAGTGCAGTTCGAGTGACTTCGTGTGCACGGGATTTGACCGGGCCTCCAGCTGTATCGATCCCCGGGACTGTCGGCGTAGCGTTTGATAGGAGCAGACCCCTGACTGGAGATCGTGCTCTTGCATGGAGCTGGAGCTCAATATGTAGCCGAAACTTTTGCTCCCCTTCAAGCTCGAAGTCCAACTGCATGTATATTAGTGTAAGTTTGTGAAATTTTATGTGTAAAAGACTCATGATTTTCAGACAAATCAATCAGAATCGAATGAGATGTTTATAATAAAACAAATTATGTCAAATGAATTTATAATAAATAATTGACAGATCCACGACTTCAAGTTGAGATCGTTTTGAAACTGAAAGGACTGAGGCTGGATAGACTAAAAATTAAAAATAGTGAAATAAATGAAATTTGAGTGATTTAAGAATTAAGACACCTGGTGCGAAAGTTCATTAGAGCTATGCATAGGGCCAAGATAGAAGGACCTACTATCCATGAACTAAAAGACTGCAATAAATGTTAAAGATGCCCTGAATTCTGAAACGATAGATTTGTCGATAATGGATATAAAATATGCACATGTTGTTTGTTAAAGAACCCTTTGAAAGCAGAGGTTTCTAACCTGTTGTTACAGTTTCATTCTAATCCTACAAGTTACAGTCATTGATTGATATAATTATAATACAAAATAGTGAAAAGAAATACAACTTACAAATACAAGTAATTATCAGACCATCATTACAATAACATGAGTTTGAATCATCACCTTTAACACATAACTTCTAAAGTTATTAATTATTGTAATTAATTGGTACTTCTTGTTTTTAACTCTTTATTTGCCAACAGCCACGTGCTCTATCGGATACACTACCTGAATCCCAAGCCTTCCATCTCCTCAAGTCACACTTTTCTACGACGCCAAGTCAAGGGGGAAGCGAAGAAGATCGCGTCTCACAGGCTTACATCGGTGACAGGCGTTCCAGGACTGTGCAGAAGCATGACGGGGATCGTTTGGTATATGAGGTTCGCGGACAGGGGATGCTCCGGTTTGTGACAATGTCGTTTTACGCGACCGCCGCATTTGGACTTTACCTTGCCCCAGACTTCATCTCGAGCGCCCTGGATAACGAAGTTCTGAATCAGGAAGCGGTCATGAATCTGTTGGCCGTCGCCCTCGCTGTTGTCGGACTGCCAGCCTCGCTCCGACTTCTATCGAAGAGACTCATCCTCAAGCTGTACCACAATGAAGCAAGGGAATCTTATGTCGCCATCACGCAATCTATCTTTCTGACCAACAAGGCCTCCAAGTTCTCGCTCGAGGACGTCATCGCGAGTGACCACAAGAGTCTGCTGAGCAAAATGTTCAACCTGACGTCGTTCAATGCGAAACGACAACCTTATCACGTGAACTCGTACAACTTCAAGCTGCCCAGTGACTATAACCATTTGTTTGGATTTGACAGAGGATGCTAGCAATTTAACAAATATTTTTTGCAGGCTTTGAATTTCATACATTTTGCTTAGATTTATCATGACATTTGCTGCATGTGTAACCTTTTTTTTAGCTACAGAAACAAGGACATTTAGTGATCTATATTATATGTCACTTAATATTTTTGGGGGAATTGAGGGGGACTTTTTTCCAGTTAAAGAAATATCCCGAGTTCGAACCCTGCCCACCGCGTTTGTCCTTCAGCAAGGTCATTTATCCACAATTGCTGCTCTCTGCCCAGGTGTATAAATGGGGACCGGTAGGAGGTAGGAGGTACGAGGTAGGAGGCCTTTATGTGAATAATCTTCTCAATGCCCATGAGCCGCTTGGAAGGAATGCTCCCCAGGGAGTGGTGATGGTGCACACAATGTGTGCTGGTTTGCATTGTATCCTATGACCAATAGTTTAAAGCCCTATGGAACATTTATGTATTTAGCGCTATATAAGAAACTATTTTTATTATTATTATTATTTTAAGTCACTTCAAATTTGCTAAGGGGTAGCCTTACAAGGAACAGGAGTTGGGACTCTATGTTGTCATTTGTACATCCCACTGAATTTGCCAAGCAATGAGTTTTTGATCACTAAAAATATCAAATTATATGACAAATCATGTTGTTTTGGATTCAGATTTAAAGTGGTAGTTCAGTTTTGGTATAGAGTGTGCCGCACAAAATAATTTTTTGTGAGATAATGAAAAACTGAGTGTAAAATTTGAAAGAGCATATATTTTTAATTGCAGAATAAACTTTATTTGATCAAAATTGGTTCAGAAATGGCTGAAATATCAATAAATATATCCGGTCGGAATAAATCTGGGCCCCAGATTTATTTGATGATTTTTTTTTTTAATGTAAAAAATGCTTACACTTTTTCAAAAAATTTCAAAAGAGGTTTTTCATAGTTAATGATCTCTCTATTTAATCATTATTTCAACAAAACATCACATGCATAATTTTGTATGAACATTGGTTGAAACCATGCTTTTTAAGAGAGCGCCCTCTTGTGAATGATAACAGGCTTTTTACTTATTGTTTGTAATTTTCTATACCTTGTGAGCATAGTGGAGTTATAATGTAACTATTAGTTTGTAATGTTATTTTGCAGGTTTTGGCTACTAAAGCTCAGCCTTACCAAAACTGTACTACCTCTTTAAATCAAGTCACACCCCATCGATGTAATGAAAAATGGCAACTTTCATGTTGAGTTGTATGACTAGATCAGATTCCTCACAAGGCAGAGCTGTGACTGTCAACAAGAGCAAAATTAACACCGACATCAAAATACTTGACCCAGCCTGGGATGTAAAATTGCACTTCTTGCCCCAGGCAATCAGTCAAAGTTATTTTATTTGATTTTTTATTTATTTTATTTATCCAGGTTAGCCTCTTCAGTGCTTTATGCACTGTTCTCTCTGAAGAGACAAGCACCTAATATAATCTTTAACTTGGCCATTGGATACACACCTACAATTAATCTAGCACCTATTGTGCACTCCCTTCACTCGCTGGGGAGCATTCCAGCAGGTGATACTATACGTACGTTCAAATTTTGATTCTGACCTTTTAAAACTTGAAGAATTTTCACAAATAAACAGAAACAATTATAATAAATATTGCATTATGAGTTCTCTTTGTCACTAGGGTAATAAGACTTACTTTATTCTTTCCTCACTTTATATCAATACAAACAAGGGAGGGAACTATATAATTTCCAATCTAGTTTTACACATTTATATATACGGTACATTAAACATTAAAAAAAAGATACATATGAGATGTTTATAGTAATTTACATTTACTATGTTATTTTTTCTTGCCAGTGCCTTAAATATACACTGCGATGAGTCGATGACCACATTTTGGCTCATATGAATACCGAATATGTTGTCGACTGTCAATAAATTGTCTAACAAAGTCTTGGTAATAGTAACACCAAATACATTTGATTCTGTGATTGGGAACAAGTTAAAATGTGATGTTCATTTACTTATTTCTTCATTTCCATTTAATATTTCTTTTTAAAGCATTTATTTGTCAAAAGATACAAGAATTAAGCAATAATTTAAAGGAATGAATTAGTTTAATAATAAATAAGTATTTTCTTTCATAAAAGACAATAATCTGGCAACTTTTGAAAGTTGACTTGCAGAAGGCAGACAGTATCTTTAAAGTAGAAATGGAAATAGCCTGTGATATGAAAGGTATTACTTAATTCTTATTAGTGCTGAGTCAAATTTGATATTTTGACAAACGGATATGAGTTGTGTAAAAACGGACGGATACCGGATACATACGAAATAAAAATAATTTTTTTTTTTTAAATGGATTTTTTTTTTTTTTTTTTTTAAATAAATTAATTTATTTATTTATTTTTTAAATCCGATATCCGTCCGTTTATTAATCCTCTTACCATTGGTTTATTATTTGTTTTTTTTATTTGTAATATATATGTAAAATACCTTAACTTTTAACTTAAGCAATAGATACGCAGGGTTCAATGTGTCATTTTCTGATCGAATCTATCGAAAGGGGATTAAACAAATTAACGAATTAAAAAAGAAAAAAGAAAAAAGGATACCCGTACCCGAAAATTTGTATTCGGTATCCAACCTTCACGGTCGGATATCGGATGGATATCCGTTTGGACTCGGCCCTAATTCTTGACCTGTTTAGAAGGATTGAATTTTTCAGGAGTGCTGCTAAAAAGAATTATCAAATCCATTTATATTTGTTCCAATTCACAATCACAACATTAAAAAATTAATTTATGGGATTAAACTTGAGGATGACTCTTGGACAATCAGTGATTTAGCTATGGGGGGCCAGGTGACGATGATGATGATGGTGGTGATGTTGATTATGATGATGGTGGTGATGGTGAGTGATGGTGATGTAATGGTGACGGTGATGGTAGTGATGATGATGATGATGTTGATAATGATGATGATGGTGATGGTGATGATGATGATGATGATGATGTTGATGATGATGATGGTGATGATGATGGTGATGGTGATGTTGATTATGATGATGGTGGTGGTGATGGTGAGTGATAGTGATGTAATGTTGACGGTGATGGTAGTGATGATGATGATGATGATAATGGTGGTGGTGGTGGTGATGGTAAGTGATGGTGATGTAATGGTGACGGTTATGGTAGTGATGATAATGGTGATGGTGATGATGATGATGATTATGATGATGATTTTGTGAGACATGTTAGGTCTATATTATACAGACATACATGTATTTAATATTTTTTTTTGTGTGTAATATATTCAAGAGCCTAATATAAGTAAACGTATTAAATCCATGTAATACAGTTCATACATGAACAGAAATTCAATGGCTAATTAGCAATGTGGGGAGGGAGGGTTGAAAAAAGGGCTGTTTTGGGGGGTTAAAATCCCCCCACCCCCTTTACAAAATTAAAGTGGTCTCGAGGCCACTTTTTAGTGGTCTTGACCATCATAACCAATGGTCTCGGCCCCCGAAAACCAAGTGGTCTCGGTCTCGGCCCTCAAAATTGTTGACGGATCTTGGTCTTGGCCTTGAATTTTGTTGAAGGATCTCGGACAAGGCTTCAAAATATCTTTACCGACAACCCCCCCCCCCCCCCTTGAAAAATGTTGACGGACAAAAATCTTCACACCCCACCTCGAAAATGGTGGTCGACGAAATAACACACCCCCCCTCCCCTTGAAAAAAATCTGGGTACGCCACTGAAAGTGAACCATTAACTCTCAAGACGAACAAATCCATCAAGACGAACAAATCCATCAAGAGGAGCAAAATCATCTGAAACTTTTACGTTTCCCTTGTAGTAGGGCTTGTAAATACGTATTGTTTGGCCTACAGTAGCAGAAGAATTTAATGTTCTTGCATTGAAAAGTGTATTGGAATGCTTTTCGATTGTCTAAAACAATGTTCCTTTTCTATGAAACTTTCACATATCATTCAGATCTCAACGCGCTCTGATTCAGATGATCTTCCCCCGATCTTCCGATATTACTTTTGGAAACATCTTGTATCACAAAATTTTGAAATATGTCTGCTGCCCTCTAATGTTGGGTGATTTTCATCGTAAAATTTGTAAGGAACAAATAATTCAAGACGTCATCACTCAGATCATCAAGATCACGCGACGAAAGAATTTTAATGAACTTTGCGACGCCTTTTAAAAATGGATTCCCAGAACCATGGTCGTGGCCTATCACTTTGTTTTGTTTTCATTTTCTTCTTGTCTGAAAGTACTGTTACCGGAAATGCAGGTGAGCTTAGAGTTTATCTTTTAATAATCTCATAATAAAAACTTGAAGTTGATTTAAACATTCAGTCCAACGGCAATTGTGCCGGCGTAGGCAGCGCATGCCATAGGCATAGCGTGTGCGTAGGCGTAGCCTAGCCCTAGCTAGCCTAAGCTAGGCTTTATTGATGGGGGCATCGAAGTTCGCGCACATAACTTTCAATACATCATTTTGACAAGAAATATACTGATTTGTATAATGAATCTAATACCAGTTTATTCAGAATATTCTGTAGTATAATAAACATGTTTAGCACTTTAGGTTTTAAGATCACTCAATTTTAATGATTTATTTTGCCTGTTGCCTTGTTGAAAGTTGAAACCCTTCCATTTGTAATACAAATTGTATTGACTAAAAAAAGGGCATCGAAGTTCATGCATCAGTTTTCCCATTCATTTGTACGCGCATTTAAAAGATCATCGTAGCTGTCTTCACTGTCATTTTAGAGGTATTTTCAAGCAGGCACAAAATAAAGAGGCTTTGATGCTCGCGCATTTATATATTTATAACGTAGTGTAATTTGTATGCATACGTAATGCCATGGTTGAACTTTGAAGCTGTATTATTTAATTAATTAATAACTAATAAAGTTAGCTGCGCGAAATTAACTGCGCGAACTTGAATGCCGCGCGAACTGAGATGCCCTGGGCCTGGCAATGCCTATATTACTAGGCTTAGTTAAGCCTTAGCCTTATACTTATTATTATTCCTTTTAATAGTAGCGACTGCAATCAACATGCTGATTATTCTGTCACTTTGTAGGAGGTTGAAGTTGCACATAGACATGGCTCTGTATGTCTCATCCTCTCAATCAGTTGGCCAGATGACAATTGATTGCAGGTCGACGGCCGCACAAACAAATAAGGCCAATAAACAAAGACGCCCAAACAAACAAATACACACAATAATTTAATATAAAACGAATTGTATATTTGCGAGCTACTCCTGGCCAGGCAGAGGCTCTTGACACGAAGGTGTCAATGGTGAGAGCCTCCACCGTCTCCTTGGGTAGTCTGGTCCACTGCTTGATGGTCCTTGGTAGGAACGAGCTCTGGTGGTACTGGGTCCGACTTGGTGGCACAACAAATTGCTGGTCTCTTCTCGGACGTGCAGGTACTAGTTAGAGTTGCCTCTTGACCGTCTCTATGTAGACAAGACCATGGGTCATCTTGTATAGAATCGCCAGGCGTGCAGTTTAGCGCCGATCTTCAAGCGAGGGCTACTGCAGTTTGTCAATCATTGCTGACACACTGGATGTAGCGTCTCACAATGAAGCACGCCGCACGTCTCTGCACAGCCTCAAGTATGTTGAGTCCTAGGCTTAGGCTTAGACGAGTGCGACTAGGCCATGGTTGAGTGACCTACACATCGGCACCCTAAGATATTTCTGACAGTTTTAGCCTAACAAAATCATAAAAATTTCTTAAAACTTGACTCACACATTAAGAATAAGAAAATAACTGAATTTGATGTGACGATCAGATTTGCGAAATCTTTTTCTTATTCTTAATCTTATATTTTGAGATATTGTCTTCAAATGCACGCGTTTTTAAATTTTTTTTAGCTGCACCACTTCACAAGATCACAATGTTTTTTAAAACCAGAGCCCCTCAACTCTTATTGACAAATGCACGCAATTCAACATTTTGTGTGCGATGTACGATCTACGCATTATTTCTCCTAAATACTTCGACCAGTGCAGTTTTAATCTAAGAGTAAGAGACTAGATCTAAGCTAAGCTAATTAGCCTTAGCCTATGCCTATATGTGACGACACACATCAAAAGGGACCACTTCTCGCGTGCGTCCGAACCGAGAAAATGAGTTGAATGTTAAAATTGTTAAAAAATCATGATTAGCTCATCCGGCCCGAAGGGCCCGATGAGCTTATGCCATGGCGTGGCGTCCGTCGTCCGTCCGTCCGTCCGTCCGTCCGTCCGTCCTTCCGTCCGTCCTTCCGTCCTTCCGTCCGTCCGTCCGTCCACAATTTTCAAAATGCTTCTTCTTCGTTATTTTTCAACCGATTTTGATTCTGATTGTTTCATAAGATAGGGCTAGGAGGGGGATTTAAAACTTCTACACAGAATCGTGAAATTCATTATATATGCTAATTTATTCAAATTTATTCGAAATCACAAAAAATGCTTCTTCTCCTTCATTTCTTGACCGATTTTGATTTGGTTTGCTTTATCTGGTAGAGCTAACTTTGGTACACTAAACTTCTACACAGAATTTTGAAATTTTTCTCCATTAATTAATTATGGTAATTTATGCAAATTTATTCCAAAAATCACAAAAAATGCTTCTTCTCCTTCATTTCTCGACCGATTTTGATTTGGTTTGTTTTATCTGGTAGAGCTAACTTTGGTACACTAAACTTCTACACAGAATTTTGAAATTTTTCTCCATTAATTAATTATGGTAATTTTGTATTTATTTATTTATTTATTTATTTATTTTTATTATTTATTTATTTTTTTATTTATTATTATTATTATTTTTTTTATTTTTATTTTATTTTTGTATTTATTTATTTATTTATTTTTTATTTTTTATTTTTTTGTTATTTTTTTTGTTCCCATGTCCCTTCTGGGGCGTCAAATTTATATTTTTTTCACTCTAATTTTTTTAAAATTAATTTGTATGTCCCTTCCAGGGCATCACATTTTTATTTTTTGACCAGTTGAAAAGTGTACCACATGAAATTTGCGATATTTGATGTTGCGAGATGGCGGATGAGCGCTACGTCATTGACGTTCTGGTTTTTTTTTTTTTAGCGTATTTGATTAAATGAAGTTTCCTCTACATTTTCATGAAATTTGCTATGAATTTGGTGCAATAATAAGTGAAATATTAGCGTTTTTCTAAGACATGTTCATTTCATTTTCACCAAAAGTTTAAACATAGAGCTCTTAGTTCGTTCGGGATCGAGGCGCCAAAATTTGACTCCGCCCCCTAACAACGAGGTAATGATTTTGATTGGTTGACGCTAATTGACATGTTTGGGACTGTGTGTGCTGCATGTCAACACTACGTTGTCAATGCGTAACACGCGGAGTTTTAAAAGCTAATTATTCCAATGCAATGATGCATGGCAGTTTGTATACAACTGTACCGTGCGTGCGTGCGTAGTGACGTGTATCGTCACACTGATCGACTGTGAAACTTTCTATGGCATTGCATCGAGCATCTATAGTGCAGTGCCTACCTATTGTCCTATTGTTACTTTAACAACCACCTCGAATGCGAGTTGCGCCGACGATCGACACGCTTGTATGCACAATCATTATGGGCTGTTACATTTTAGTGTGGCTTTTACCGTGGCTTTTACACTTGTATAGCGGTGTAAATGGTTGTGACAGCACTATTTAACGGCGCAAGCTAAACGTTCTTAGGGGCCATGTACAAAGTACATACGCATTCACGCCGATGCGTACGGTATGCGTACTGGGGGAGGGGGAGGGGGTCCCACCGTTTGCGTACGCAAATTTTTTTTTTGGTATTAATACCCAGGCTCATAATGTTCCACGATGTATAATAGGTTGAACTGTCACTACTAAACCTAACCAAAAAAGATAATTCCCCCTAATCAAAATAGCATAACGTTTTAACGAAAAGGTTTGATTGAGCAAAATAACTCGGCAGGATTATTCCCACACTCATTGACTAATATCTGGGTAAAAATGAGATTGACCCGTAGAGTGACAGTTTTGCCTTAAAGTCCCCCAGCCATAATCAAAATAACGCAACCATTTTTTTTTTACAAAAACACAAAACAATTTGAGCAAAATAACTTGGCAGGATTGTTTCTACACTTATTGACAAATGTATGCCTGAACATGAAAGAAATAGTGTTTTTTGGGTGGGGTCGTGGTTGGACCACAATACGTTCGGGGCGCGTATAGTGGGGAGGGGGGGGGGTCGTGGTTGGACCACAATGCGTTCGGCGGCGCGTACAGTGGGGGGGGGATCCATGTACTATACAATATACAATTTTACCGCACCCGGCTCGGTTTGTTTGTCTGATCATGATCAGCTGATCGATTATTCGCGCGCCTGATCTGCTGCGCTGATCTCATAGCTGAGCTGGCGAAATTTGTCTAATTTGATTCCATGTTATTTTGGTGTTATATTTTGATACATGGTTTTATCATTATTTATACAAGTAAACAGTACTTATCACTATTGTGATTCGTTGTGTGCCAATGGCAATTCTTATCTGTAAACTAAACAGCAAGAATGTAGTTTTAGGTTTTGTATGTGATTGTCTATGTGTATGTGTGTGCATGCGCGCGTGCGTGTGCTTGTAAATAATCTTTAATAGGCACTTAACATTAAGAAAAACAAGCTCTTAGAAATCGGGGTAACACAGGATGCAGGATGCGCAATAATCGGGGGTATAAGTTCTGCGCCTTATTGTATTTCGTTCTCGGGCGTGGTAGTATGTGTATGGAACTATGAAAAGGGAAGGGAATGAATAGACTGCTTACTTCGATCAGCCAAGCATGACGGAGTATTAGTACATCGATGCGCCCGCTCTGACTCCCCGGACACGTACGGGAGCCCAGTGCTCGGCGAGTATAGGGTACACGTGTACAGGTCTGCTTGCTTACAAAAGTTTTTTTTATGAGCCGATGTCGTGAAAGTCAATAACATGCTCGCACAAGTGAAAAGGCTTGACTGAGCAAAAGTACTTCAACACAAAACTGATCCTAGTAAAGTCATGCGCGCGCGCACAAACAAACCCGCTCGTTATACGCCTGAATGGTCATGGTTACTAGGTCTTTTGTTCCATCCGATGTGAATAGAACGAACCCGCTCGATCCTTTAAGGATCAATGATTGCACCTGCAACCTCGGTAAAAATCGAAAGTGATCTTTGAGGGCCGTTTTCTCAATAAAATAATTTCCAAAACGCCCCCCAAAGTCTCTTTTAAAACCATGTATCTCCGCAATAAAACAAAATTATGTATCGTGTTAGGTATCAAATTAAAGAGGAAGAAAAGGAGAAAACAACCATACTATTAACTCAATTTCGACCTCGGTCGAGAAGTGCACCCTTTTGATGTGTGTCGTCACATATGCTAGGCCTAGGGTAGCTTGCACTATCACATGCGCAATTTTTCACAACATGCGCAAACACAATTTTTATGCTGGGTGCCGGTTCAAAAAAGCAGTGCCCTTGAATACACTTGACTATAAACCATACCCAGGTGTAGCCGTAGTTCTACCTGTGAACAACGACGTTGCGCTGCCATTGATGTAGTCAGAAATAACCGACTTCGTAGCCGTAGGGGGTTTCCTTATATCGACAAATCTATCGTTTTCATGGCCTCTTTTACATTTAATTGCAGTCTTTTTACTCTAGAATGGCCAACTGTAAAAAGACTGCAATTAAATGTAAAAGAGGCCATGAAAACAATAGATTTGTTGATCTAACATCATACTACCACTATTAGGCTGGCCATACCGAGGCGGTAATCTAAAGTGTTTTACTGTCTTGGTTGGATCCGGCTCGATTTAGCCGCTGAATGGTCCACACAGTATCACTCTCAGACTTAGTAATGCAGAGTTGGCCATTTCTTACTTTGAACTCCCCATTTCTGCATCAATGCTACTCATTTGGCATTTTAGTAACTCCACGTGTATGGGACATGCATAATTGCATACACTATCCTAGACCTGATACATATAATTTATAATCAACAAAATGGAAAGTAAAGTAATTAATAAGTAAGAAAATTATTTGGAACTAAGTCTTAACCTCTCAACATAAATCCTGTGTAGACCGAGTGGAAGGCATTGTAAGTCACCCCGCGTGTGTGATCCTTGAATTATGATATAGCAAAGAACTTTGGTCTCTGAATGAAGCAGTAAGACTAAAGCCCTCTGCAGAGAGTGCCGACTCGTCCCGATCCGACTGGTTCTTATTCGGATCGGCGCAGTTTTCAGTGCCTCGCGACACACATTTTGCCAGTCGAGAGACAGTCAGTTGCCAGTCAGGGCACATTCAACACGATGAATCGGCTCCGATCGACCGGGCCCGACTCTAGCCAAATTGAAACCAGTCGGATCGGGTAGATCGAGTCGGCTCTGTCTGCAGAGGGCTTTAGAGGAACAACAAGAGGAAGTGGGGAAGCAAGTGGTTGCTTCTTTTCCTGACCTTGATCTCCCTGCATGTTGACATCATATACAGCATTGTTCTCCCTAAATATTATCTGTCTCCCTCCTTTGATCATGTCCAAACGGCATCTCAGACTTGCAATTGCCTCTCTCACTTTGTCCCTGATCTGACCTACTGTAGTCTGTACATATATTTAATCCTATCCAACCTTCTAATACCCAGCAAAAATTGACATCTTTTCCCCTAAGTCTATTAGCCATGATTTCCACTTGCAAACCGTATTAAGACAAAGTCACTAATGATATGTAATATGCGGATGACCTTCCTAATAATTCCAGGTTCCAATATATATCACAGGAATGTAAAAGGCCTGTTAGAGGGAACATCTTATTATTAAACCTATATATTCGCCCAGTGAATCTTTCACCAATGGCTCTGCAAATTGTGTTCATTCTGAGACTTCCATTTGTCAAGAATACAAAGTTACAGGGCTTCACGATAGCAGTGCATGGCCCAGTTGCCAATTGCCACCAGAAATTTCATTTGGCCCCTAAATTGGCTAAAAACTTGTATTGGCCACTAAAAGTTAAATTAGGATCTACAACACACAATGGTGGGAGACTGATGTGCAATTTTGTTCACTGCAAGGGAAAACTTAAGGGGGAGCTTTGATTTAGTAAATTATCATGCACTTTTTACATTCTGGACGGTATCTTCTTCTTAGATCTTGTATAGTCTGATTCCTTTAAACTTGAAGTGAATCTAGGTCAATGCCCTCTAGGTAAAGAGCTCTAATTTCTGCTTAATTTCTCACACAGAGATGCTGTATGCATGTGAGGGAAGTTACCTAACTCTGGGATGTTCTTCTGGTGAATCGCTGACCATTAGCTCTGCAAACTTTGGTCACTGGGGTCCGGCCCCTGGACAAGAGGAATGCGGCAACCGTGATCAAATTCAAACTTGTGGTAATGAGGCAATCTCACTGACTATCGTTAAAACGGCCTGCGAAGGAGAACAGACGTGCGAAGTTCAGGCTTCCAACAGTGTCTTTGGAGACCCTTGCGGCGGCGACAGGAAGTTCCTTGAAGTCACCTTTTCATGTAAGAAGATTTGTGATGGTTTTAAGTAAAAAATGAGAGAAAGAACAAAATGCTTTCCTTTAAATAGGAACTTGGTGCGCTTTATTTCATAGGTACACCTGGAGGGTTATTGGTATTGGGTTGACCAACAGCTTCTTTGGAGACCCTTGCAGCAGTGACTGGAAGTTCCTTGAAGTCACGTTTTTACGTTAGAAGATTTGTTTTAGTTTTAAATTAAATAAAACAAACACTAAATTATATGCTTTCCTGTCAAAACTTTGCGTGCTATATTTCAAAGGTACTGCATTGTTGTATCTGAGGATGATATTCATGGTGCTCACAGGGATAAGGAGCTGTGCGCTCTTTAGACAAAACAAAATCAGTCTCTACTCCGACGGTTGTTTCACTTACCGCTCCATTTAGAGTATGGTAATAGAGACTGAAGTTTGAAGTATCGGATCTAAGGAGGAGTTTGAGTCAACTACCACTGCGATAGACACGGCGCCAGAGCTAGCTAGTATAACGTACGTGTCAGTTGTACCTTTCCCTGTGTTATCAAGGATTACTCATGCAGGGTAGCCAAAAAATGCCTTCCACTCGGCCTACAAGGATTTATGTAATGGATACATTGAGTTTCAAATATCTCACTTATTAATTTCTTTTTCATTGAATTGTCTTATTTGGCTTATAGAGAATCTATAGTCCAACACTAGCACATTTTACAATCAAATTTAAGAAGATCTGAACCTAAAATATTGATTTTATAGTAAGAAATGGCCAACGACAATTAGCGAATGGCCCATATATATTGTGCGGCTTAAATCTAGCCGGGGTTCACCAACACGATACAAACTCTTTGGATTACCGACTCTGTATGAACTATAGGGTGATAGTAGGAAGTCTGATGTTTAAAAGAATAAACCCATGTAGAGATGTTTATTTCTGACTATGCGCATTTTTATTATTGCGCATTACATCATGGCAGAGAGTTGCGCAAATGTCGTGCTGAGTGAAGTATGGTTCTGTCTGGTTCTGAAAGGTATGTGAGAATTGCCGATGTTGATGATACAGTTACTTTAACTCTATTGGGTAGTCTGTGTTTGGAAGGAAGTGGCTTCATTGAACAAACAGGGGCCATAAACGTTAAAGCCCGCTAGCTTAGTTTCATGCTAACTCTATTTTGGATACTGTGGCTAGGTATTAGACACACACTCTTTCAGTTGTTAACTTAATGAGTACCTAAGGCTAAAACAGCTGACCCTAGTTTGCCACTAGGAACAATGTTTGTTGCTCGCAAAACCATATTCTTTGAAATAGACTTTGCATGGATAGGGACACTGATTTTCCGTTTCAAAAAAAGGCCTTTTCCGTTTCAGAAAATCTGGAATTCCGTTTTTACCTGCCTGAAAAACGGAAATTCCGTTTTGCCATAGACTTTGTACATGTGAAAAACTGCAAATTCCGTTTACATAGAACTCCATACAAAATTCAATGAGTAGGGTAAAATCATGATTTTCACCCACAAATCATCAAAATTTTGGGGGAATGTGTCATGCCTGATATCAGGAAGGACTTACCACAGGCCAAAGGCAGAGAGTAAATATCTTTAACATTTATTCATTAATGATTAAGGCTGAGTTGGTTCAGTCCGTCACACTGGTTCCCGACCGTCACCATCGGGTCCCGGTTTCGTTTTTTTTCGGAACGGGCTCCGTTTTTCCCGTTTTCCGTTTCATATGGTCAATTCCGCGATTTTCCGCGATCGCGGAAAATCCGTGTCTCTACATTGAATTAAGCTAGTGGGGCTTTTATGAATATCATGGGGCCAGTTGTTTCACATCTACCAAAGAAGGGTCTGCCCAATCAGTTGTATCAAATCAATTAATTTTTTGATATAAGGTTTGTTGTTTGGTTGATTTCTAATTAATGAAAGAAAAATATAAGAATTCAGAAGGATGGAAATGTACATGATAGCATTATTGGGCATTGCTGTTTTCTCTATGAAACAGTATTACTCTACCAGTGTTTTCCTTAAAAACTAAAACAAAATGTGCATCAAACAATTCAAGCAGACATGATATCAACTTTTAATCCCTTTCTAATGAATATAACAATATTATTCTACCAATTATGATATATAGATTTTGCTTAAAAATTCAAACAAAATCTGTTTCAAATGATACTAGCCTGGACAGTTTTGATTTAGTCAATATAATTTGAATTCTCATTAAACTATGAGCACAGAGAAATTGGCTTCGCTAGGAATCAAACCCAAGACCTCCAAATTGCTAGACCGGCGGGTCTATCGGGTCTAGCGTTCTGGAAGCTTCAGGTTCTACTCCCAGCGAAGCCAATTTGTATGCCTCTGCAACGAAGTAGCCGGAGGCATTATGTTTTCGGGCTGTCCGTCCGTACGTACCGTTCTCGTGATCGCATTGGTTCTCAAGAACCAATTGACGGATTCTCACCAAACTTGGAACATGTATGTATCTTGGGAAGCCAATGAACTGATTAGATTTGGGGGTCATGAGGTCAAATGTCAAAGGTCACTAGGCTCATGATATATGCAAAGATAGCTCGTGATCGCATTATCTCAAGAACTGATAAATAGATTTGCACCAAACGTATTACATGTATGTATCGAGCCAATGAACTGATTAGATATTGTGATAATTAGGTCAAAGGTCACAGGGGTTATTATTATGCAAAAAAGCTCTTGATCGGGTTATCTCAAGAAGTGATTGATATGCTCCATACTTGGTACATGTATGTATCTTGAGGATCTGAATAACTGATTAGATTTTGGGGTCATGAGGTCAAAGGTCAAGGTCATGGCTCATATATATGAAAATCTGGTATACAGATTACCATCAATTCAATTCATGTTAAATTTGGGCTTAATATATAAATCACGCAATGGCGGAGGCATAATTTTCGAATGTGTGCAGTCGAAGATCCATCTAGTTCTTTCCTCATTTAATTTGTTAAATGTTTTTCATTTTTGTTTACACAAGTTGATTTTTAATTAATTGTAAAAAATGTACATATAGGTATCGCTCTGTGTCCAGAAGGATGGGAACATTATGACAGCTATTGCTATTTAGTCTACGAAACGGAAGCAACATTTTCAGTCGCCCAAGAATACTGCAGAGGTCAAGGTGGTGATCTAGTAAGCATAGCAAGCGAGGAAGAAAATGCCTTTGTTAAAGGTGAGTGATAAACCAAATCTATGGGGATTTAACATGTCTTTTTTTTCTCCAAAGAAGCAGCTTAAGGAGAATGTGTAACCCATTCCATACTGAAACAGTTATAGTTTGGGTTAAATTAATACAGTCAAATTTATGTATAGTGATCACCTAGGGAGATAAGTAAAGTGGCCACTGAGTGTAGACAGGTGACCTCTATAGACACTAAACAGGTTCTATAACATTGTTTTGATCTGCAGTGTACCACTTGTGGTGGCCACTAAGGCTGAGTCGGTTCGGTCGATCACACCGGTTACCGACCGTTTCAATCGGGACCCGGTTTCGTTATATCGGTAACGGTGCCCCGAAAAAAAAATAAAAATAAATAAAATGTTAAAAAAGAAATTAAGATTATCACTTAATGTAGCGGAATTCAAGTAAAAACGGGGCAATTGATATCATTTACTTTAAAGAGTGGTTATTTTCGAGAAATTCTTGGTTCGTTACTTCGTTTGACAGTCAGAAATTGAACAGGAAGCGCAAAATTGCTAGTCATTTGAACGATATTGTTGGCGGATGTGCACACAAAGTTAGTCCGATACTCCAGGGGAGTTGTCTGATGGATCTTCGTATGATCCAGCTGATGAGCCAGTGCATTCAAAAAGTGGCTCAAAATACGTATTTTGGTCATTTGCAACATTTAAAAATGTTTTGATATTCTACTTACAGGATTTCATGGCGTTTGATAGCTAAACAGAAACAAAAATGAGCCCCAAAACAATGAAAACAATTACGCAAAATATCGATACAAAATGGTTACATGTTTAACGTATGGCGGATGAATTAACATAGCTCTGTCGCGGAATGATCTCGTGTAAGAAAAAAGACCCGTAACCTGCTTCGGAAAAAATATTAAGCTCTTGCGAAACTGAGTTAATTCTGGATAGTCTGTAACTAATTTCCCGTAAAGATTGATATGTAAATTCATAAAAGCCTCAGTATTTGTAATGTTATTTGCATATAAAAAGAGCAATATAATCCCCGAACAGTGCATTTTTGCCGATGCTTGCACGATTGCGTGATTTTACCCGTCCGAGTTTCGACGGTAAAAATTTATCGGGATACCGGTTCCCGACCGGTAAAAGTTTATCGGGACCCGGTTCCGAATATATCCGACATGACTCAGGCTTAGTGGCCACTATACTATAGGCAGGTTGGCTGCTATAGACAGGTAGCCACTTAGACAGGTTTGACTTAGTCCATCATCTGGTATGCCATTCTTTACTCCTCATGAATGATTTTTCAGTTTCATGATAGTGTTTCATAGCTGAGTTTGACTGTTTAATTTACATAAGAGATTTTTGTTTTAATTCTGTAGTTGTCATTTTGAAATTCTAGTTGCCAGATTGGGCAAATTGTTCCTGGTACGAAGAAGAAATTTACCTAAATGTATTTCTTAATTTTTAAAGCATTTTTACCTAGATATCCCCCGTTATGTTTTGTTTCAGGCAAAATATTTGGTGCACCTCACCTCCCCCCCCCCCCCCCGAAAAACCGAGGAAACCAAATGATTTTTGGTGTGCCTGTTTACCCCAGTTCCGGCTTTTGTCGGTGCCGGCTAAAGCAGAAATTTGTACCTTAGTTTGTTCTGGTGTTGGTTTGGGTTCGGTTTGGCAGTGTGACTTGGGTATTACTTATTACTGTCGTGAATAACTTAATTTTTTTTAGATTTGGTTGATGGGGACACCATCTGGATTGGATTAACTGATTCAGAGATCGAAGGCAGCTACGACCACTGGACTGACGGCACATCAGTAATTTTCACAAAATTCCAGCGTAAGTTTGATACAAATTTAAGGTGGTTGATATAATATTTGTATTTTGTTATGCCTCCGCAACGAAGTAGCCGGAGGTATTATGTTTTCGGGTTGTCCGTCCGTCCGTCCGTACGTCCCGTTCTCGTGATCGCGTTATCTCAAGAACCGATTGATGGATTCTAACCAAACTTGGTACATCTTGGGGAGCCAATAAAGTGATTAGATTTGGGGGTCATGAGGTCAAAGGTCAAAGGTCACATAGTTCATTATATATGCAAAAATAGCTCGTGATCGCGTTATTTCAAGAACCGATTCTACCAAACTTGGTACCTGTATGTATCTTTGGAGAGCCTATAAAACCTTTGCCTTTAATAATGTGAGGAATGGCAAAATCTATACAATTTGTATAAAAATCATGTTTTTTTAGTCAAATTAAAGGCAAATATGTGGTAGGTATCTCTATCACCATTGACTATACCCCTTTTGGTATGTCATTAACTCATTTTTCTTTTAAATATTATAAAATGGACAAACTAGTGTAATACTTCGAAAGATTTTATCAAAAAGTGCTTGGTCTAATCATTTTTTCCAAGGCTGTATATATATGCAAAATGTAGCTTGTAATTGGAAATCTCAAGAACTGAATGTAAGATTTCAATCAAACTTGGTACCTGAATGTATCTTTGGAAGCCATTGTAGCCATCAGATTTTGGGGTCAAAGATCAAGGTCATAGGACTCATGATGTCGAAATAGCTTCTAATTGAAATATCTCAAGAACCAGTTGACAAATAACCTCAAACTTGGTACCTATAATTTGATTTTTTGGGGAGCTAATAAACTAATAAGATTTTGGGGTCATGAATTCAAAGGTCAAGGTCACTTATATGCAAATATAGCTCATAACTTTGATATGTCAAGATCTGATAGACAGATTAACATCAAAATTGAGTTGACAGAATAAATTCAGTGCATGTTAATTTGGGCTTGATATCTAAAGCGCGCAATGGCAGGGACATCATTTTTTACTGCGTGCAGTTGAAGATCCATCTAGTTCTCTTTATTTTCTAAGAGTTTAGTATAAATGGGGTTCAGCCCCTCTTCAATTTCATCACAATTATTGTTAAATGTGTAAATTCTGTGGCTAATTAACTAGAATAAAATTGCACAAAATATTTTTTGTCCCACTTTTTCTACTGTATATTTTACATGTACCGTTTTAAAAATTTATTTTACCTAAAAAGCAACACCACGGCACAACCAGAATGAGCAGAGCGACTGCCTCACTGCCGCGGGCAGCTCAGGGAAATGGAAATGGCTTCAGTGCCAATTGTCTCACCAAACAATCTGCAAAAAGTCAGTGACGATTGGATCTACTGCTGCAAGTCAGATGATGGGACATGGTCAAATCCTGCGTGAGATGGAACCCTGTTGTAGTCTGGCTACTGAGGCCCTCGGAACAACAGCATTCGAAAGTTTCATTTCGCTTGAGTTATTTCTCTTCTCTGGCGGTGAGCGTATAAAATAGATTGAAAGACTGGTTAGCTAACATATGTCAAGACCATTTCTTCATAACCAATAGACAAGCTTTTAAATAAACCAGTTATGTATGAATGCAATTTAGTACTTTAAATACACTTTGTATATGTTATTAGCTTGTGTATCAGGCAAACCATGGAATGGCTTAAATGCGTTGCAAAGGCATAATAATCTTTGTTTAGGGAATGTTTATAACCTTTGAGTAGGTGAGCAAACTATTTTTCATGAAAGGTAAAATTTATATTATCAAACTCAGTAGTTCATACTTTTAGCAGATCTACATGTACCTATAGTACTTCAAGACACTTTGAATTGGAACTAAACTCTCCTGCATTAACCTATCATCTCCTTGCGGACATTATACTCGTATCTTTTGTCTTTACGCGTTAGCTTATAATAATATTTAGTGGCATTGTCTCAGTTTGTCTCACTTTTTTTTAAAGGGTGAACTGTCAATTTTACAAAGTACAAAGTGGTTTTTGTGTGTCTTACGCATGTTTGATGCTCAGTAACAATTTCATGTCTTTTTAAACCAGATTTTATGCAGAAAACAGTATTTGGGGTGAATGCGTCCGTTCTTTTGACCGCACTGATCACCGGCACTTTCCAGCCTGCCAGACCCTTAGATTGGTCGGTCGAGGACTCAGTTACAGGAGCGACCATCAATTCAACCTGGTACACGGATCAGTCCGCCCTTGTCAGATTTCCTGCTCCGTCCATCTATGACATCACAGTCATTGCGACGGATGGCCAGGGTGATGTTCTTACAGCCACGGCAAATGCAACGGTGTTTCCCGGAACCACAATTCACTGTGCCTCCGATGCATTCGTCAGTGAAGAACTCTGGTGTGCCCTGCTCACCAATGCTGCATTCTACCAGGCAAATTTCACAGTAGCTTTTGATGGGATCACCGAAGTCCAAGTCACAGGAGACCCCGCCAGTCCTTGGTCGCTTGAAGATTTGCCTGACATGCTGGCTGGGAGTATCTCAACATTCCAGGGTCTTCTGGTCAGCTTCTTCAGCCACACTTTCAAGGAGTCTGGCAGTCATAATGTATCCGCATCGATTTTGGAAAACTCTGCAGCAAATATAGAGGTATGCAATGTAAGACCCCCCCTCCCCTTTATAATAGTGGATCCAAAGAAAGTATTTGTCTTTGGTTCAAAATGTTGTTTGACTGGTTAGAAACATCTGATTATTCAACTCTCCTCTGGTCGGCTTTTTTCAATCATGTTTGTTTTCTATGTCACAGAAACTTGATATCATAATTAAACTGCCACAATCATTGAGAACTGTGAGAACTTACAAATATGGACTGAATGAAATATCACTCCTTAATAATCTATAGATCAATCCCGCAATCTTTAAATTTGTATAGTATTGTAAACATATGCATTTACATCTCATCGCTAATTACAAAATGCAATGTGACTTTGAATAGGTCAACGTGATAGCAAGACAAACCTGTGTCGAGAGTTTCAAGATCACTAACGGATATGGCAACATCACCGACCCTTCCCAGCATGCAAGATCTTCAAACATCCATATCACTGCCAAAGTTCATCTTGACAAAGAGTGCATTGACCCCATGACCTCTCACTTCAGTTGGACTCTTCTTACGTCCACTGAAGATGGGCACGTAGAGACTGCCTTTCATAAAACTACTACGGTAAGAAAATATGAATAGTCAAAATATATTAAGCAAATAACTATCGACTGGATGGGTGATTGTAAAATTATACGTGCCGAGGTGATCTGCAAAGGTAGCCGAGGCATGATAGTACCTTCGCAGATCACCGAGGAAACGTACAGTTTGCATCCATCACCCGAGTAAGGAGATTTGGTTATTTGATTTATATCCCTCATATTATTTTGTTCACAAAAAGACCTATAACAAACATTAAGAGCTGAATATTGGGGAATATTGCGCAATTGATCAAGTCTTTTATTTTAATTTTCACAGTCTTGCACACAAGCAAGATAAATGATGAAAAGCCAAAATGATGAAAGTCTTTCACGCGTAAACTTTTCCCACCAACGCGCTTATATTCTGCACATTTGCGCGCCTAAGCGTATTAAGTGATCTCATTGGATGCGCATTGCCTGCCTCTGCGCACTGGGTTGCCATGGAGGCAAACAAAACTTGTCTGTAAACGTTCGCTGATTCCTAATTTACATATTGTTAAAGGGGACCACCAGGCAAAGGACAACATATTATTATATGTTTTGGTACCGTTTTGTGATATCAAATAGATACCCAACATTTTGCAAAGGGTTGTGTAATTCATAAACAAAGCAATTAATTTTCCACCACTTACGGAACCACGGCTATCTCGTGGTTCCACACGGGCCAGGCATTTGCGAGTGCGCCAATGCATAATAGTCTGCGCATTCAGACCGCATGACCGCATGGCTGAGAATGGTGATGCGTTTTCCAATTATATATTTTTTTCTGAAAACATATTTTTGTGAACTTATTGAAGGAATGGAATACTAAAGATGTTACCTTTCTATAAAAAGATTATTATTTTGGGGTGGTGGTACCCTTTAATAACGTGTCCTATGGGAATTACATGCGTATCAGCACTTTACTAATCCCATCCTCGGCAGAGCCAAAAAGTTTGCTACCCCTGACAAAAAAGTTACTTTACAAAAGTACTATACCTCTCTGGTCAGTATGGGAGAAATTATACTTGAACACATGATGGCATTTCGACCAATCACATGGCTAGAACATTCTTATGAGGGATATACATATATAGTCAAACCTGCATATAGTGACCACCTATGGGAAACAAGAAAACTGACCACTGTAGACCAGTGACCTGGTTTAATAACACTGATTTTCTCTACAGGAGATCACTTGTGATGGCCACTATAGTCAGGTTAGCTGCTTTACACAGGTGGTCCCTAAGACAGGTTTTACTGTATGTTTCATAACAGTATTAACCCTAATAAGGCCGGGGGGGGGGGGGGGGCCATAGAGTGGTGAAGTGTGATGTCATCAATGATGTCATAAACATCTTTTTTTGGAATTTCCAAATTTGGACTTCATTTTCAGAAAGAGCATAACAAATAATGTCCAAATACCGAAAATCAATTGAATAGGTTACGTATTGGCTGAGATATGCCCATCCGAATGATTTTTGTTGTCAATGGGCAATCAGTGTTATAGTGCTTGCACTGGTTCATAACTTTATGAACAAGTGCACTATAACACTGATTGCCCATTGAAGTAAAATTCATTCGGATGGGCATATCTCAGCCAATATGTAATATATTCGTTTGATTTTCGGTATTTGGACAGTATTATTGCTACTCTTACGGAAAATGGAGTATTCTATACACTTCACTCATCATGTGTGCAAATTTTCACGGCGATCGGCCGCTCCGCGGCCCAGATCTTAGGGGGGGGGCCATAATGGCCCCCCGGCCTGCTGAAGACCTCAAATAGCCCGGCCTTTTTAGGGTTAAGGGTGCCAACAATTATTTGTTGGTAAACAATCCAGTTGAAATATGTTTCTCAAAATCTTAAGATAGTCACTTCTACTTAAGATGTGAACATATCATTGTTATATCATAACTCTTGTTTAACTCTGTTGTTTTTTGTAAACTTCCAAGATGACTATGTGATGTACATTACATTGATGCATATAAACTAACACTCAGGACTCTGGAAATATGATGACATAAACGGTACCCCGGGGTACCAGACAAATCCGCCATTTTGTTTAATTATTTATTAAATTTTTAGGGCTGTACTGTGGGTATAGCGTGCATACAATCAGGCGCTGAACTGCATGCACAACGCAATAGCTGCGGTATGGTTGGACGCAAGATGGCGCTACACAACGCGGGATACTGGGGTACAACGGTACCAAGGGGTAGGTACCCCGGGGTACTGCGTGTGTCATCATATATATAATGTCTAAAGTTGTTAATGCATTGTCTTGCTATAATTCTCTCTGAGAGTCAATATAGGGCCTACATTTTTGATCCTAGCAGAATCTTCAAAGGAAAAATGACAATGGTGCATAGAGAACCTTATACTACAGAGCTGCCAAGTCTCCCTGATTTCGCAGGAGACTATCTGAAAATAGACCAAGATTACTGCATCGGATTTTGATAATCCCATCAGCTAATCTCCCTGATTATCTAAAAATTATTTTCCTTTAGGTTGTATGCATTTGATAGACATCTCCATGATTTTTGATGAAATTACCATGATTGTTGAATTTCAACGTTGGTAGCTCCGATACTATATGGACGTAATATTATAGACAGACATAAAGACAGATTGAAAAGGAAGCAGAGAAATGGAACAGTAAAACAATTGTGAGAAAGTGAGTGGCCATTCAAACTTGCCTGGGATAGGAAGGGATGCAAACATATCAGAAGGGGAATTATGGAACGAAAACTAAAGTACTTTGGGCACATCGTTAAGAGAACTGAAGGAATTGAGAAAAGTATACTGCAAGGCGCAATTGAAGGAAAACGTGGCAGAGGTCGTCCACCTACATCTTGGACTGACGATATCAAGAGAGTGTCCGGGGAAGGAATGAAGGGTGCAACACACATGGCAGAAGACAAGAGTTGCATGGCGTGCTCTCTTGAAGACCACAGCAGCGCTTTACAGCGCCACCTGAACTTGATGATGATGATCATCATTCTCCGTATCACCTTTCACTCAACAATCCCATGGATAGCTGCTATTGCTCGTGCCACTATGGTTTATAGTTTTCTCGCTCAAGCAGAAAAAAGCGCACTGCGCCTGCCGTAGGGTATAAATACCCTTACTTACAACATATTTGTATCACCTGACGAAGTGTTGCAGCGGCGCACGAAACGTCGTGATCTTTAGATTCCTTGTTGGCCATACATTGCGAGACAAACGAATATCATTAGCGATATTATTAATGATTTTCCGCAATGAGTAACATATTTAGCATGGTTTATATTATTTGAGCAAGTGACAGAATTTAACACAATGGGATGAGCGCTTGACTTCTAATCACGTGACCAGAGTTCAAAGCCAATCAATGGCCTGGCATTTTATGCCCTTCAGCGGGGCATTTAATCCACATCGTTGCTCTCTACCAAGGAGTATAAATTGGTACTTAGTCTGGTGATGAAATGCCTGTGATGCCCTGTATATAGTAGAGCAGCTTGGGCTTATATGCCCCCCCCCCCTTGAGGTGAGATGGTGCGCAAGATAGTTATGTGGGTTTTAATGATATCCGATGACCAGTATGTCTATGATGATAATGCACCTCTGAATAGGGTACCTAGATACATGTACATGGCGCTCAATAAATGCTATAAATATTACTCATCTAACTTTTTTGTAGGCCCTTTTTGTTTAAAAGTGAGAGTGAGAATTATATTAAAACATTTACTCATCTATTTTTGTTGTTGTAGGCTTCTGAAGTGACCATACCCAGCCACACATTGGCCTATGGAAACTACACTATGCAGCTGCAGCTGAGAACAGTGACCAAGGGATCAGGTGACCTTGTAGGTTATGGTCATGTGACCACCTGGCTGGAGGTTCTGCCCTCCCCGCTGCTTGCCCACATCAAAGGAGGCTTCTCTCGTTCACACAGTAAGTGTTCAGAAATTATAATACCAATGCTAGGAATTAATTTGTTTGCCTTGAAGCTGAATTGGGCAGGTAATTTTTTTTGGTTAATTCTAGTGGCCCCAAACAAAGAAAAACTTTAGATATTCTGGTATATTTAGTTGCCCATTCAAATGAACTACTGTAAACGTTGTTATTTTCGCGTGATTAATATTTCGCGCCAAGCGCCGCCAAAACACATTCGCGGGTTTTTAATTTCGCGGCCGATCATAAGACCCTCATCAAAATTATATTATTAATTAAATGAAAATGAATCAAATTGCATATTCGCGGGATTTAATGTTCGTGGACGCCGAATTCAGTGCGAAATCTGGGAAAATTAAAGCACCGCGAATATTACCACGTTTACAGTAGTTGAATTTAGCATAAATTAGATGAATTTGCCTCCTGAAGCTAGTTTTACGTGGCCCTGGGCCAGAGGGCCTGTGCTAATTTCAAACACTGATAATACTAGACGGCTAGATTATCTACATTCATACTGCAACTGAGTGATACACAAAAGAGCCGTCTTCATTTTAAATGACTATTCAAGCGTCCACACTAAATTGTATCCTTATTGACCCGTTCGTGAAAGTAAAATCTTAACTTTTCAAATCTTACTTGCCTGAACAAAAAGTTTATTGCCCGCTTAATACTTCTAGATGAGATTTAAACCAAAGGAATAACATTATTCTCTCATAGTTGACCAATAATTAAGTTGCCCGATTGGGCAACCAAACTAGGTCATTTGTGAAATTTTACTTGCCCGACATACATTTTCACTTGCCCGGGCAATAGGGCAAGTGTAATGTTGAGTCCTGGATTATTGCTCCTTCAGGAAGGTTTGTCCTACGAGACAACGTCCTAACTAGCTGTAGGGTGCAATTTCAGATACTTGATAAAGATCACAGATATTGATTCACAAAAATATTAAACTTCTATTTAAACTAGAACCCTTTTCTGCAGTAAAAACATAGGATAAGAAAGAACAGTTATGATTGCCTAACCTGTTCATGAAGGACTGGTCCCAAAAATATTTGGGCTGGGTTCTATGAAAAAGACATGTTATATCAAAATCAATTAGTGCTGAACGCGTCAATATTTACAACATAGTAATATTCATAAAAACATACATTCTGGTACTTAATCAAATAAAATGATAACAAATTTATATTTTTGTTTTCCACCTTTCTAGGTGTGACTTCAGTCCTGGCTATCGATGGATCTTTATCCAAAGATCCTGATGCTGTTAGTACCAGTACCGAATCTTTTACCAGCCTGGCCTACAATTGGTACTGTGTCTTAGTTAGACCAGATTACTTATTGGTCTCAGTAGAAGATACTATGCAGCATACAGGTAAGAAGTTGTAAGAGCTGCACATATTTGGTACAACAGTATACCAAAGATCCCTACGCTTTTACTATTATAGAATCTCCGGACAACCTGGCCTACCATTGGTACTGTGTGCTAGTTAGACCACATGACCTGTTGGTCTCAGTAGAAGTGGCTATGCAGCATACAGGTAAGAGCTGCACATATTTAGTCCAACTGTATACCAAAGATCCCTACACTTTTACCATTATAGAATCTCCGGACAACCTGGCCTACCATTGGTACTGTGTCTTAGTTAAACCACATGACCTGTTGGTCTCAGTAGAAGAGGCTATACACCATACAGGTAAGAAGTTGTAAGAGCTGCATATATTTGGTACAACAGTACCAAAGATTCAAATGATATTCAATAATCCCAATGATTACTGGTACAGAATCTCTTAGTAGCCTGGCCTACCATTGGTATTGTGTGCTAGTTGGACTAGATGACTTGTTGGTCTCAGTAGAAGAGGCTATACAACATAAAGGTAAGAAGTTGTACGAGCTGCACATATTAAGTACGAGTACAGTATACCAAAGATCCCTACGCTTTTACCATGATAGTATCCATGGACAACCTGGCCTACCATTGGTACTGTGTCTTAGTTAGACCAGATTACTTATTGGTCTCAGTAGAAGATGCTATGCAGCATACAGGTAAGAAGTTGTAAGACCGGCACATATTTGGTACAACAGTATACCAAAGATCACTACGCTTTTACCATAATAGAATCTCCGGACAACCTGGCCTACCATTAGTACTGTGTGCTAGTTGGACCAGATGACTTGTTGGTCTTAGTAGAAGTGGCTATGCAGCATACAGGTAAGAAGTCGTATTAGAGCTGCACATATTTGGTGCAACGACGCCTAAACATTCTCAAACAATAGAAGGTTACTCAGCTCAGTGATTCCAACAGCTTTCACCAGTAATCTTCTCTACTCATGCCAGTTTAGCTGAAGAAGCAACCTGGATAGGTTGTGAAACTGTACTACTCCCAAATGAGTAAGTCCAGTTGAACAGATTGAGTTTGTTGCACCAAAGATCCTGATGCTGTTACCGGTACAGAATCTCTCAGCAGCCTGGCCTATATACAATTGGTATTGTGTGCTAGTTGGACCAGATGACTTGTTGGTCTCAGTAGAAGTGGCTATGCAGCATACAGGTAAGAAGTTATCAGAGCTGCACATATTTGGTGCAACAACGCCTAAACATTCTCAAAGCAGAACTAGAGGTCACCAGTACAAACTGCAGAAGAAACACGTCAATTTAAAGTTGAGGCAGTGTTCTTTTTTCACAGAGAGTGATTAACGAATGGAACAGTCTACCCTTGCATGTTGTAGAAAGCTCGTCCATAAATGTTTTCAAATCCAACTTGGAGAGATTTTGGTCTGTAAAAAGAGACAAATTCAGTCTTGATGAAGGTTTTGCCTGCCCATGTTCATCATCTGCTGTACAGCGTCACTAATCGCACAGAAGTTCAGACCTACTCTGATGTCAACGAGGGGCAAATAAGTTTGTAAAACTTTATAAGCCCACCTCCAAGGTATATATCCAAGGTATATAATAGAAGGTTACTCAGTGATTCCAACAGCTTTCACCAGTAATCTTCTCTACTCAAGCCAGTTTAGCTGAAGAAGCAACCTGGATAGGTTGTGAAACTGTACAACAAAATGGAATAACAATTTAAATCAAATAAAAACATATTAATCATTTTAAACAAAATGTTTTTTATAGCGCCTAATATCAATCATCTCTAAGACTAAGCGCTTAACATTATTACCCTGGTCATTGGACACACACTCGCCATCAATTTGCATATGACGTGCACGTTTTGCTCCCTTGGGAGCAATGCATATTTCAACAATTATTTTGGTTTTGATCTTTACTTGTCACTTAATTGCTCCCACAGGTGAGCCATGCTTTACTGACGAGTCGATACAACTAGAGTCCAGTTCATCCAAGCTTGAGTTTCCAGTCGATTCCTTGGTCGCAAATAGAACACTGAGCTTCTGGCTAGTTGTGTCCAGCAATGGCAGGACAGGCGGGACAGCGCAACAACGAGTTACACTGACTGAAGGGGCTTCACCAGACATTGAAATCGAGTAAATACTTGCTTTTATTTTTTTGTAAACTCAAAATATAAGTATGTTAGCGATCAACTGATAATAAATAAAGTAGAACCGTTACAAATCAATTAATTGAAATTGGCAAAATTTACAGTATCATCTGTCATTTTACAATTTTCAATGATCACACCGAAATGTAAAGTTACAAGTGCAAAACAAATGGTATTGCTAGTACTCAAATGATTTATCTGCATGGTCAATTATAAGTAAGACGTAATTATGATCTTAGCCAGGAACTTTCTAGTATGATAAACTTTTTCTTCCTTCCCTTCAGATGTGTCAAAAACTGTGGCACATACATCAACACAGCCGAACGTCTTGTTCTACACGCATCATGCACAAACTGTCATAGCAGTGACACGGCTTCCTTCGCATGGACTGCAATGACTTCACAGTCAACTGTGTCGCTGGCATCAGACTGGGCTTCTCTTACAACAACTGGCCTACAACAAGCCTATTTGGGCCTGCAATCCCAAGCCTTTTCAACAGTGACAGAGTCAGGGAGCTGCTTACTTAGAGTTACAGGTTAGCTAGACTTTCTTTTAACTTGTAAATTGAGGTTATTACATGTATGGAAGCGATAAGTATAACTTGAAAATAACTTTTAAGATACAGATTTACAAACATTAAAACAGGGTGCTGGCGTGCCATAAACTGGCTCATCAACTTGACAGCATTTTCTTGTCATCAGAACTAATTTTCTCTCTTTCTAGATATAGATGTATACGTCAAGTTATTTATCCAACTTCAGTGTGCCTGGTTTTGCCAACTACAGTCTTCAGTTTAATGCCCCACCTACATTGGGACAATTTTACATCGCCCTCAAAATTGACAACACAATTCATGCGAAATTTCATGGTCAAGTAAACTATCGTGTGCCTAATTTTTTGTTTTTTCCTTGCCTTTGTTTCAGGTATTTCATCGAACTTCAGCATGCCTGGTTTTGCCGACTACAGCCTACAGTTTAACGCCCCACCAACACCGGGACAATGTTCCATAGCCCCTAATTCCGGCTACGCAATTCAGACAGCATTCTCCATCCACTGTGAGGGTTTTACAGATGAGGATATGCCACTTTCCTACCAGATCTATGTGTACAGTGATATCGAATGCTCTAGCTCTAACGGCATGCTGGGAACAAGTGGAGAAGGTATGACATTTTGTTGATTATTTTTACATTAAACAGAATGGAGTTTTGCAAATCCTAAATGGAGTACATATCTCCAAATACATGTATCTCATACATCATTTTCTTAAAACTGTCAGGATTTTACCAATGAGGATGTGCCACTTTCCTACCAGATCTATAATATGTACAATGACATTTAATGTATTGATTGGGTGCTTGCTACAATGGAGAAGGTTCAACAGCTTTACTCAATTTCATTTCTTTTGCAATGTAATTAATGTTAAACACAATGTAATATTGCAAATTCAATTCTAAAAATCAAATAGTAATTCTAATAACTCTGTGGTATATGACCATTACCCTCACTTATCGCTTCAGCCATCAGTCATTTCAATACCAACTCGTAATAAGATGGACTACTGCAAAAAGCCAAAATGTTAGTTGTATACTGTTCATGTGCAAATAAGAAGCTAGAACAAGAATGCGTATGATAATGTATTTTGGTCTAATATAACAGTGGTTTAATTCTCACCCTTTCGGCAAAATAAAGATGCATAAGCTATGAAATGTTAATGTTGCTTTCAGGGGTAGATGTAGACATGTTTTTAGTCAATTTAGTTCAAATGATTGAATTTATCTTCGTAATTTGTATTTCTTGAGGTAATATCAAAATGAGTGTAGTTTTAGTTCAAGTGTTAAAGGATTTATATTAAAAGATTTGTTTTCTTTAAAAGTGGAAAATGGTATTTATTTCTGGTGCAATTAAAATGATGTAAAATGTTAATATACCGTAAAACTCCGTGTATAAGACGCACTTTTTTTCCGTCGGAAAATTTTCAAAGTAGGGGGTGCGTCTTATACACAGGTACAGCCAAAAAAAAAAAAAAAAAAAAAAAATTTTTTTTTTTAGAAATTTTTTTTTGGGACACCCGGTAGTCATGTTTAATGCATATTAAACTGGTCTAGGGCATGACAAGAGCTTGATATAAGAGGGAACATTTATCAAAATATACCTTTTTCCTACATAAATTATAGTGGTTAGCAAAACAAAATGCAAGTTTTTAGGCAGTAACACTGCTACTAATTGAATATTCAGATATTCATGAGTAGCAGCACTCATTTAATATTCAATTTTCTAAACAGTGGTTATACATTTTTTTCAACAAAAAAGTTATTAATGAATTTAGTATTTTGCATATTTAATGAGCATTTTTTTTTTTTTTTTTTTAAATAGAAAGTTGGGGGTGCGTTTTATACACGAGTGCGTCTTATACACGGAGTTTTACGGTATACTGTATTCTTCTTTACAAGAGAACATTAGGTTCAACAATGAAAATGAGTGTCTTCTCTCTATTTTTCATAATTAAACATTAATTCAATTACTGTCTTTTGAATGGGTTGCATAAACTAAGAAGAATATAGACACTTATCTAGCTCTGCACTCCTGCACCCATACGCCCCATCCCGCTCCCTACGATCTCAGTCCCAGAAACTTCTTCAAGTCCCAAGAGCACACACACAACACTACGGTCAATGCACTTTCAGCATCTCAGCAACAACCCTGTGGAATCAACTCCCATCCAACATCCGTGCCGCACAAACCCTGGACACTTTCAAGAAACTGTTAAAAACCCACCTATTTAAAAATTAAATTTGTTTAGATTTTCCCCTTAGATAGCACAATGATGTAATTCCAAAATGTGTATAATTATGTGTATGTAAGTTTGATTTATATGTTTATGATAATTTTGTTTCTGTAATTTGTTGTAGTATATTCCTGTAAAGCGCATAGAGATGTTTATTCATATGATGCGCTATATAAATGTAATTTGTTATTATTATTATTATTATCTGATAAGTAACTCTTTGATTCCATGTTTTTTTAGGAGGGGGGGGGGGGGGGGGTTACCATCAATGTAATTCTTTTGCTATTTACATTTCTTGCTCTTACCTTCTTGAATTTGATATTCAGGGTTTCAGCTTTACGAGGGAACTGAATCGGAACTAGTAGATCTATCTTTGCCTGTTGGGGACGAGTCTTGCGATCACCACATCCTACTGAAGGTCATTGTTCAAGATAACTACCAAGCCGGTACTTCAGTACTTATGAATGCCACTGTAAGTATATACCTCTTCTATTTTTTATGAATGTAATTTAATACATTTCTAGATTGTAAATAGAAGTACATGTTACCACTTTAGCAATGATGATAATTAGCTGACCAAAGAAATTGAATCGGAACTAGTAGATCTATCTTTGCTTGTTGGGAACGAGTCTTGCGACCACTACATCCTACTGAAAGTGATTGCTCAAGATAAGTGCCAGGCCGGTACTTCAGTACTTATGAATGCCACTGTAAGTATACCTCTTCTCTTTTTAGTGAGAATTTATTTAATTTCTATAGATTATAAATAGGAGTACATGTGACCACTTTAGCAATGATGATAATTAGCTGACCAAAGAAATTGAATCAGAACTAGTAGATCTATCTTTGCCTGTTCGGGACGAGTCTTGCGATCACCACATCCTACTGAAGGTGATTGTTCAAGATGGTACTTCAGTACTTATGAATGCCACTGTAAGTATAAATCATCTTTTTTTGTGAGCGGAATTTATTTCTAAGTAGTGTAAATAGGAGTGAATATAAGCACTTAGCAATTGGGATTTCAGCTGTACCAAAGAAGATAATAAAATATTTTCCTGTTGGAGATAATTTCTTGCATCTCATTGTTATTTTTACAATGTACCAAGCTGCAATTTTTGATCTTATGAATATCATGAGAATATCTTTCTTCAATGCCTATATTGTCTTTGCCATTGCACTTGTAGTCGGTTGATAGAAACGCTGAAAGAAAATAATTTGTAGCATGCAAATTACAGAATTAAAGATAACTAATTGTATTATTTATGTCAGCTATTCAAAATGATCATAGCAGAGATGAGATGGATATATTATGATTCTAAATAAATCGATTGCTGTTACAGGTGTATCCACCAGCTCTCAATGCTACCCAGAATGCCACAGAGCTGTTGACTCTGTCATCATCCGTTGAGTCTCGTGTGCAGGCCCTGGTTGCCGAGGGCGATACAGGGCAGGCTACCCAGCTCGTCACCGCTCTGGGCTCCGTTCTCAACACAGTAGTTGATCAGGAGGAGGAGGATGGGGAAAGTGAGGCGAAAGCCATGAGAATTCAAGTGAGTATGAAAATAATTTTGTTTAAGTATTGTCAAAAGTGTCTATAAAATTCCACTGACAGGAGACAGAAAGAGTGGTCTTTATTTTTCAGGTGGTCTTTATAGACAGGCTCATTAACTTTGTTGAAGCCATTTGATTTTGATGTAACATTTTCTGTCATCTAAATCCATTTTACGCTCTAAATTCGATCACTTGTTTGATGAGTCAAGCACACTTATGTTTGTATGCATTATGAGCGACATTTTAAAATGTGATAATGCGCTCATTGAACAAATTAAGAATGCAAGCGATAACTAAATACATGATTCTATTTACACACATACATTGCATTAAATTGAAGTTAAGGGAAGCTTTTAGTGCCTCTTTACATCTACGGAAGTAACCAATCTTGTGCGAAGCGCAGATATATTCTCTTGCCAAAACTGATTGCTAAGTTCTGCTAACTTCAGTTTTACTGATCTTCTGTGTGAATACTACGGCGTTGTGGAGTGGCGCTTGGCCCCTAATAATACATCTGGTTGCAACATTGTCATCATATTCTTCAAGCCTAATGTTCTTTGCTCAATTTAATTTTGTTCCTACATTGTTCAGATACGATCCAGCCTGGTAGATACCCTGGCTGAGATCCCAGTGGATTCTATGGTGTCCCTCAGACAGAGCTCTGCTGCACTCTCGGTTGTAACTAGCAACCATCAGGAAGTCACCTCTGATATGCAGGTATTTTATGAAGCACTATAGACAAAATACTAGATTATGGGGTATATAATTAAGTGCAGTATGTTTGTTGCAAATCATCCCTAAAGAACAGTACCATTTATACTTGGTTATGAAAAGTGCACATCATCATCAATCATACAAAATGTTGCACTTTTCCTCTTCCCAGCGAGTTTTTTCCCACAGTTTTCTGCTAGGCACACACAATGCTGTATGGTAGGTGTACTACACATTGGCACTGCTTTTTGAAACCGGCACCCCGCATATTATTTGTGTTTGTGCATGTTGTGAAAAATCGCCCATCTGACAGCCAAAAAAACAATGCGTGAGTTCAAAGACAATATCTAAAAATATAGAATATATAATCGCAAATTTGATAACTGCATTAAAATCTGCACTATTTTGTTGATGTGTGAGTCAAGTTTTATAAAATGTTGATGATTTCTTAAGTCTCAACCTGTCGGAAATATCAGGGTGCCGATGTGTAGGTGACCCAACCATATTAATTTTAAGGAGTTAAAGAAAAGGACCAATATATTCCACTAACTCTAATTATTCTGTCGCTGCAAACACAATTTTGCATATGACATCATTCCTGATAGTGGCTTCTGAAAAGTGAAGGTTAAGGGTCAATAGAAGCAGCAGGATCAGTACTGTTCAAGGGTATATCCAATAACTTGAATATCAATATACACTTAATATAGGCTGCTGACACATTATTTTACATTTAACTTATAATATTATCACAAACCCTTTGTAATCAATTGCTTTTTCTTCCAGTTAAAGGCCGCTGACACAATATCTCACATGACATCATTCCTGAAAGTGGCCTCCGAAACTGGAAGTGAAGGTCAAGGGTCAATAGAAGCTGCAGGGTCTGTATTGGTCGAGGGAATATCTCATCTTCTGGCCGCAGCAGTGGTCACTGAAAGCCACCAGTCAAATGGCTCCGCACCTGCTTCACAGGGGTATCAAGAACAGAATCAAACTAACAAGGTAATTTATTATAATGCATTTCATAAATTATGTGTCCATTGGTGATGTAAAAAGAAATTATTTGTCTTGATATTTGCTTATCAAAATATTGTTAAAAAAAACAAACACTCAAAAGCAGTGTTATTAAAGAACTTTCTCTTATGCATCTCTCTCACCAGTTTGAGCACTGAACAATTAGCTTATAAAAACAAAAACTTAATTGTAACCTCCCTTTATCTTAAATTCTTACAGAATACTTACAATGCATCTGTGTCAACCATCAGTGACATCCAAGATGCTCTTGTAGCCGGTAAAATACCCACTAAAAGAGCCACCATGACTAAGCGTCCTTCTCACCATTGTAAAATTGCATCATAATAAAAAAGTGCATAATAACTAATCCTTGTAATCTCCTATTATAACTTTATACAGAATTTTTCCAGTGCAGCTCTGTCTGCCATCGGTGACATCCAAGACGCCCTTGTAGCCGGTAAAGTACCCAGTGAGAAAGCCACTGTTATCAAAGCACCTTCTCTCACCATCGCTGTGACCAGCGTGGGTGAGGACGGACTGCAGGGCGCCTCCCTCGGAGGGGCAGAGAGTGGGGGAATGGAAGAAAGTGGCGATACAGGTGGATTCATGATGCCTGCTGACCTGGAGTTAGCTGAGCTTTTGGGGAACAGTAGTGGTACGGCAATCAGTTTGCAGGTGAGAGCAAGACTTAAAATGAATTCATTTCATCGGGATGCAAGTGAAATGCTTTTAACGGCATGCCACATAAACACTTGTAGCCTTCAAAATATATTATATCCCCAAGATGATTCTTATCCTTTGGGTTTATATCAGGTTTATAATAGCTTCTGACCACACGAGCAGCGAAAACCAAGGGGTTTCAGGGACGGGCACAGCACTAGGGTTTTCTATAGCTCTGACGGTAGAGCACCAGTCTATCAATCTGGAGGTCTTTTATTTGCTCTTTGTTCTTTTTTCATTTATATTCAAGTAACAGATATCAGTGAGCATAAAGTATAACACTGGTAGAAATTGCATTGCTAAGTCTAGGGTTAGGGTTAGTTTTAGTTTTGTTTGATTTAATTCTATTAATTATTTAATTTGTGATGATACATATCCTATTGGGCACTCTACAAATTCAACCTACTATGATTATTATTATTATTACAGATGTCAGCCTTGAAATGGAACCCATTCAGTTGGAAATCGGATGAAACCTCAATCAACTCCTCAGTGATAGGTATACAGATGAAGACAGGAGGCCAGGCAATACAAGGTAACTATACATAACAATTTGCAGCTTGTAGAAGCATCTGATTTGATTTGATTTATTTATTTTCCACATTTTCAACAGATTCTTTCATTTTGCACTGTTTTATCTGAGGAAGATGTGAAAGTATTATTAATTTGATTTGATTTATTTATTTTCACACCTTTTTCACTAAACATGGATATGAAAATCACGTGACTGGAGACCTTTTTAGTTATCCTTCTCTTCATTTGTTTCTTCTTTCACAGCACAAGACTTGTCATCAAGTATCGACATCTTTGTGCCCGTGGCAGAGTCATCGCGCCAAGGAGGTACTCAACTTATTGCCATCACCCGTGACTTCTCGGCGTCCATTCCACTTAACGTGTCTACCTTGTCACAAGGGGGCGGCCTACACATAACAGCGATTCCACAAAACGTACCAGCCGTAGCACTTGCATTCTGTGCAGCCAACATCAGCGTCAACTCCACTGGTTGCCTTGGAAATGCTACTGATGTGTTTGTCTCCCGTGAGCAGAGTGAGTGGGGGAATGCTTCCTATGCCTGGACTGTTCCTATTGAAGAATTGACAGGTAATATTGATATTATACTACTCTACCAATTAAACGAAGTTAACATTCAAAAAATATATTTAGTTCTTCTATTTTCACAATGCCGTTATGACTAATGTTATATAGTAATATTGTGTATATATCATATTTTATTTTTTCCATTCATGTAAACTTTGATGACAGTTCTCAAAAAAAAAAGATATTTTTTTCCAAAAATAGAAGTCATTAAGTTTTTTAAATAAGCACTTCATTCCCTTATCCACATTTCTTTTCTTCCATCAAAGTGTGAATGGCATAAAAATCAGCTTATCTGAAAGCCCCAACCAAACTGTAGAAGATAAAGCCAACATCAGCCTGCTAGTCTCCATCCAGACTTCAAACTGTGTGTTCTAGGACGAAGACCAGGAGGTCTGGGGCAGCATGGGACGTTCTATATTTTATTATGGTCATTCGCCTCCTTCTTTTCTTCTTACTTCACGGTGTGGTCGGCATAATGATCAGCTTGTTGGAAATCCCCAATCAACCTGTAGATCTAGAGGATACATCCAAGATACATTTGCTAGTTTCCATCCAGACTTCAAGCTGTGTGTACAAGGATGAAGAGTAGGAGGTGTTAGACAGCATGGTATGTTCTGTAATTATTATGGTAACTTGACTCCTTCTTTTCTTCTTACTTCAAGGTGTGGACGGCATAATGATCAGCTTATCTGAAAGCCCCGACCAACCTGTAAAAGATAAAGCCAACATCAGCCTACTAGTCTCCATCCAGACTTCGCGCTGTGTGTTCTGGGACGAAGACCAGGAGGTCTGGGGCAGCATGGGATGTCAGGTATGGTAAAAAAGCTCTGTAAACTTGATTCAAAAGTGGTGCCCTCTTGTGAACACTGTGCGCACAGTGGGTAATGCACACTGACTCATTGTGATGTAGCGCACACAAACTAGCCTTTTTCAAATTGGCAATACAAGGTGTAGCATCGCCATGTGGCACACCACACATTGGAGGCACACTCTTTGTGATTCTTTCTTTATTTCCTTTTAATTGTTATTGATTGTCTTTATCAAATTATTTGGGGTAGCATCGTACATCGGATTTTAATAAGCAGTGGGTTACCTGTTTCAAATGTGGGCAGAACTGAAAGATATATTATTTTAGATCATTCTATTTTCTGTTTCGGTGTTCTATAGTTGAGGGTGTGATTATAACTCTCTTTAATTTGTGTAGGTTTGAGAAATTACATTACAATCTTGAAAGTTTATATTGCAGTAATTTGAAAAGTTGGTTGGAAATTTGTTAGATAAAACAAGTTTTACTTTTACAATGAAATATGATCGATCCCTTGGTTATATTAAGTACACTATGATCGTCTTTTGTCTTGCTGAAATAAGATTATGATGAAATTAAAATGTTAATTCAATCATACACAGGTTGGCCCTCTATCTTCACCTATAACCATCCACATTCGTGCCTCATCAGGATCAATATCTTCAAGCTCTTCCTGAATTTTTTTGACAACCCTTTTGTCTTATTCAAATAAGATAATAAAAAATAAAAAACATTTTTATTCAATCTTGCACAGGTGGGCCCTCTATCTTTACCCAGAACCACCCACTGTCTCTGCAACCATCTCAGCTTCTTTGGTTTCTCACTATTCATGCGTCTGAACAAGATCAACATCTTCAAAGATGTCATGCTCTTACTAAATTTAATTGGCAACACATTTTCATTAAATCCTCAACAGGTTGGCCCTCTATCTTCACCCAGAACCACCCACTGTCTCTGCAACCATCTTAGCTTCTTCGGTTCCTCGCTATTCGTGCCTCCAAACAAGATCAACATCTTCAAAGATGCCAAGCTCTTCCTGACGTTTGTTGACAACCCCATCGTGGTGACGTTCGTCGGCTGCATCCTGATACTCTATGTCATCGTCGCCATTATGGCTAGGAGAAAGGATAAGAGAGACGAGGAGAAGGTATTCCTTTGATTCAAATTGAACTTACATTTGAAATTAAAAAATTAATTGTATTCATCGATAGGTGGGAGAGCATTCAAACAAATAAAACTCTTCTGATGTTTGACAACCTGGGGGGTGTTTCACAAAGATCCTAAGTTGAACTTAACTCTAAGTTGGACTTAGTAACTATGGAAAGCCGTTTGTAAAAATTGTAAAATTTATTTTAAAAGGCATAAAAAGTTGATTCAAATCATTGATATTTTCTATTGTCAAGAGAATTTCATGGTTTTGATGTAAAATTTATGAAAAGTCTAAAATTCTTGCATCTTTAAATTTTGAATCATATTTTATTCCGAGGCTACTAATGGCTGTCCATACTTTTTAAGTCCAACTTAGAGTTAAGTTCAACTTAGGATCTTTGTGAAACACCCCCCTGGTCCGTTGTCAGCTGCCTTTTTATTTCTTTGCTATGTTTGTGGCAGGATGAAAGATTGAGAAAAGCTGCATGTACTTCAACATGCTAATCCTACATTTATTGATACACATATACAGTACATGTAAATTTTGTTGCTTATGTTCAAGTTTCTGCTCACATTTCTTTTTAAAAAGGGATCTATGTCCTTCTGTTTAGCAGGCTTTTAACTTACGTTGACATACATGCATATTTTGTAGGCACTCAAGACTTTTTTGTTCAATAATATATTTCCTTATTCTTTTGCCAGTATTATGGTTTAATACATTAAACAAAATCTATCATTCATCATCATGTTCTGTTTAATTGATCTCTGTTGACAACAGGCCTCAGTGATCATCCTGGAGGACAATGACCCCTTCCACCACTATCGCTATGACGTTACCGTGGTAACGGGTATGCGACGTGGGGCCGGCACTACAGCGATGGTGACCATGACCCTGATTGGAAAGGAAGGTCGCAGCGAGCCCCACATCTTGCACGATAAATCTGGACAGGTCTTGGGCCGCGGATCAACCAACTCGTTTCTGCTGACCACTTCCGAGAGTCTTGGAGAGGTAGATGCGGTGAGACTGTGGCACAACAACTTTGGAGATAGTCCTCAGTGGTAAGCTTTCTTCTTCTTCTAGTAAAGTCAATGAAATATTCGACCTTACAGTGTTTTGAAAAGATATTTATTTTGTATTCCTCCATTAACATTGGAAATATTACTATTATGTTAATCAATATTATTTATCAGTTTACATGTTTAATTTTAAAATTCAATTAATGTTTTTCTTTATCACTTGTATGATTTTGTATCATGTCTTAGATTATGTTGAAAATAAATAAATGAAATAAAATCAAATCAAGTCTGCCTCCTTCAATTTTGAAGGCTCTTGCAAATTATAACATCTTTGATGATTAAATACTGACTTTTGTCAATCGAAATCTTGATACAAGGGAACAATTGATGATGTATTATTTTTGTTAATCCACCATTGTTCATATGCATAAAAGGAACATAAAGCAATTTTAAAATTTGTATCACTACCTCATAAAATGCATTATTGCATCTGTATTATTTTTTCTTGTAAAAAATAACAATATTTGTGTAGTCTAAAACAAGATATTCCAGACCCATTTTCTACTTTTATTTTCCACCAGGTATGTGAGTCACCTGATTGTTCATGACCTGGAGAAAGATGTGCGCTTCTACTTCCTGTGTAACAGCTGGATGCTAGTGGGTGGCGAGGGGTTCGGAATCGACAAGACGTTCCGCGTCGCTTCGCCTCGCGTCCTCCACAAGTTTGGCCACCTCTTCACCTCGCGCACCGTGCGGGATCTGCGCGACGGCCACCTGTGGCTCTCCGTTGTGATGCGACCGAAACACAGCAACTTCACGTGCCTCCAGCGGGTTTCCTGCTGCCTCGCCCTTCTCATGTGCTCGATGATGACCAGCATCATGTTCTACGGCATCCCTGACGACCCTGGTGACCAGGTCATGGACTTCGGCACCTTCCGCATCACCATCAAGGAGATCATCATCGGCATCGAGAGCTCCATCATTGCCTTCCCCATCAACCTCCTCATCGTGCAGATCTTCAGGCACATCCGGCCGCAGGAGAAGCAACACCGGACCCGCATCGGCCAAGGAGGACAGTACACTGACACGAAACGCAAGCGCAAATGGGCACAGTCCTTGTCAAGCATCAGTGTGAATATAGAGAATGAGTCAACGCAAGCAGGATCTCTCGTGAAAGGGGGCATGGATGAAGAGTACAAATCTGGATCTCTTGGGAGTGTAGAGAAAAATGAAGGCTACAATGTAAATGCAAATCATCCACCCCCTGTCAGAAACACTGCTAATGTTAATGCACAGAATGATGTAGATGGCGAGTCAAGCACTACACACCGACGTCCAAGACTCCGATCCAATAAAAAACGTGCACGAGAAGCTCCAAGTAGTTCTGATACTACTGTGTACAGTGTGGAGGATGAAAGTATGCTCACATCTAACAGAGACAAGGATTTCAACAGAAAAGCAAACACCTCAAAGATGCTAGCCACAGGTAGCATCATTAGCAAATCTGAAACGTCCACTGAGGACAGCAGCACGTCTGTCGAAAGCGGCCCACGAGCCAGCGGGCTTGTAGCCCAATCCCTGACGCGTGTGATGAGAAAATGGGTAAGCGACAAGCCACTGGGTGATCAAAGTACCACTGATCCGGACACAGCAGTTCCCTCAGAAGACAGCTATATGACATGCCAAATGCCAGCCACAGATGACAACATAAGCAAATCTGAAACTTCCACTGAGGACAGCAGCACATCTGTTGAAAGCGGCCCACGAGCCAGCGGGCTTGTAGCTCAATCCCTAACACGTGTGATGAGAGAATGGGTAAGCGACAAGCCACAGGGTGAACAAAGTACCATTGATTCTGTCACAGCAGTTCCCCCGGATCGCATTGACACAATCAGTGCCAAAGTTAAGAAATTCTCGATCGCAGATGAAATACCCAAACAGATGATCGGTGAAACTGACCGTGACAGTATCGCATCTTCTTTGAATGCGGATAAAGCAACGAGTCAGATAATCGGTGGAGGTGACCATGAGAGTTTTGCATCCTCTAAGCACTCCGATGAAGACGGCGAAAGGGTCACCCACAACTTCTTCCTGTACTCACGTCTGATGGGCATCGTTCAGGAACTGTCGGCGTTCCACTCGGACAAGTTTGCTGCGGCCGGGGAACAGAAGCAGGCGATGCGAGAAGCCCAAACACTGGTGATGACGGCTGTCGCAGAGGACACTCCCCCAGTCTCAGCATCAGAATCTTGGGGCTCACATTCGAGTCTGAGAGAAGATCCCTTCGCCAAGCATAAAATGAAGGTAGACAATAACAAATGTCATATCAATATCTATTGCTACATTAAACAACACGTACTATCACAAGTTTAATTTTCAGTTTGAAAAATATTAGCATATTTTATTTCTACTATTGGATATTAAAATTTATGATAATTGATACAAACATTTATATTATTATTTTTTTTTTTACTTATTGTGACTTTTGTAAAGATTATTTCAAAACGCACTTGAAAAGGAAATGTATATTCACCATGGTATGCACTGTATACCATACTTTTTACAGGGACTGCCATATCCATTTGTGTACGTTGGCTGGCTGTTGGTATTCTTCACCGTCGTGGCATCGTCGTACGTCACCATGCTGTACGGTCTCAAGTATGGCAAGCAGAGCAGCATAGACTGGCTCGCATCCGTCTTCATCTCCACCTTCCAGAGCATCTTTGTCACGCAGCCGATAAAGGTCCTCTTCATGGCCATCTTCCTCTCCCTAATCTTCAAGCAACTCGAGCCCGAGGAGGACTTTGCAGAGGATATAGAGGAGAAAGAAGTCGGTAAGTTTTCCCCCTTCAAAAAGAGATCTGAGACTTATTTTTGTAAGTGAAACCATTACCTCAAGACAGTTTTGTTAGCAGCCCGATCAGAGCATCTTTTGTCACACAGCTGGTAAAAGTCCTCTTCATGGCAACGTTTCTATCCCTCATCTTCAAGCAACTCGAGCCTGAGGAGGATTTTGCAGAGGATATAGAGGAGAAAGAAGTTGGTAAATTTTTTAGAAGAAGATTTATACAACCTTTTGACTTTAATTCAAGTATTAAATTGTACCCAATACAGATGAAAGTTAATTTTTGGCAATGTCCAATTTTCTTCGCTCAGTTGTACTTTTCTGATTTATTAAGTTTCAGTTTGGCCCATATGTTTGACTGATTCCGGCCTACACAGGATGAGCACTGATCTAGCAATCTGGAGGTTTTGGTTTCCATTCCCATGCCAGCAAAGCCCAAATTTATTGTAAATTATTATGGAAACCTCCCTCCAGGCATTCAGGTATGTTCCCCAATGACTTTTTCTGTATTTAAAAAATAAATTAAAAATAATAACAAACTATTTGATATTTGTTTACAACAGAAAATGCCAAGGAAGCCCGCGCCAAAGTTCTTGAGAGAAGAAACACGCTGGCCTACTACCAGCCGCCCGAGACGACCACTGTGGAAAGCTTCCTCCACAAGAAGCATCTCAAGGCTCGCATGTACTCCCTCCTGTGGCAGATAGCCGGCTACCTCTGCTTCTTCTACCTTCTCATGACGATCACGTATGCCCAGAGGGACAGGCAGGCCTTTTACCTCACACAGGCAACAAAGGGGGTGTTCTTCAGCAACAAAGACTATCGAACAGTGAGTACCATACCTTGTGGTAATAATATTAATAATGTAGAGCTTGTATGGAGAGCTATGTATCTAAGCACTTTATTCAGAGGCAGATACTCGGCTGCCTCTTCTTCTTCTACCATCTCATGACGATCACGTAAGCCCAGAGGGACAGGCAGGCGTTCTACCTCACACAGGCAACAAAGGGGGTGTTCTTCAGCAACAAAGACTATCGAACAGTGAGTTCCATACCTTGTGGTACAAAGGTGTAATTGTTTATACGACTCTACTCCGTATGTCTATTATATATGCCCAGTGCGACTGACAGGCACTTTTTCTACTAGTGAAATCTACAGAAGTGGGCTGCTCCTCTGGTAGCTCAGTTTGTTTGAAACCCGTACTGCATTTTATAAATGCCTTGCAAAAATCTGCGCCAAAGAAGGCAGTAGGTTTCATCTTTAAGTGTGTGGTATTTGACATGACTGCGTGCTGAAACCCACAGCCTCCCAGCCATTAGATGGATGGTCTACCTCGGAGTGACCGGCATGATGGCTTAGCGGTTAGAAAGTCCGTCTCATGCATGAAGGTCCCGGGTTCGAACTCTAGATCAGTTAAAACAGAAGACTTTAAAAATAGTACCTTCTGCCTTCTAGCCAGGTGTTCAGCATTTATAGAATGGAGAAGGGAAAGTTGAACACACAGAGTTGATAGAGGTCTAGCCCCCTTCTAGTAGATTTATAGTAGACGTGTGGCCAAGGACTATAGAATCAGAGGATAGCTAGGGGCCGCCATATATGCCATGGACAGGAAGCACTTTAACTATAACTAACTGTCTCTGATCAACAATGACTGCCAATAGATGGGTGCTGATAAATTGATCTTTGGAATTCAGAACATGGCAATACCTCAATAATTGTATCAATCTTCTATCTTTGCAGATGAATGACTTCAAGTCTTTCTTCAAGTGGGTGGATTCCACGCTCCTTCCCGGTCTACTCGGTGAAGACAGATGGGGAGCAGAGAAGCAGTCCACACTGATAGGCGGCGGTCTCAGATTCAGACAAATCAGGGTCAAACCAGGTAAGTTTGCTGCTTTATTGTGAAACGACAGTTGCCGTCTGCTGCCAAAAATTGTTATTACCTATAACAAATTAAATCTTTGGAATCTACTTGGTAAAGATGGATAGGGAGCAGAGAATCAGTCCACACTGATGGGGGGGGGGGTCTCAGGTTCAGACAAATCAGAGTCAAACCGGGTGAGATTCCTGTTCCATAATTAGCACCAGGGGGTTTTGTGATCAATCGCATATTTCAATTTATCACAAAGTCACAGATTCGTAAATTAAGGCACATTTTGTCAATTGCGCTTAATCGCAACTCTTTATGCAACACCCCCAGGCCTGCTAGCCTGGAGTCACTAGAAATTAGTTTCAAGTCACCAACATTACAAATATCCTAATTGTCCTTGCCCGATAGAGCAACAGGCAGACTTTTTAATATTTTTCTTTGTTTGGAGTAACCTGATTGGTGATTATGTTTATTATTCAATTAAAAGAAAATTATTGGATTATTTTGACAAGATTATCACTTTCATATCACTATTCAAAAATAAATTTTTCATGTCTGCATTTTGCTTTTGCTTCATTGTGAAATTATAGAATTAAAAAAAAGAACAAGTTAATAACAGAATAAAAAAAAAAACGTTCCAGTTTAACAGAATATTCTGATATTTACACGCTTTTTACAATCTAAAATTGTTCACGATATAATATATTATCTGCCAAACTTGTAAATTTATATCAAAATATTATTTCAAAATATATAAACAGCAGTGCAACTTGTAAATGAAGTAGCAAACAAATTAGGGTTGATGAAAGTGCACTCTGCTTGGTTCGACCCCATAGATTCCTGCAAGACCCATGAGCTTTTTGAGGACTACATCAGTGACTGCAGAACCTCCTACAGTGAAAAAGCAGAGGACAGGTCCTTCTACAACGGATCCTGGAATTCTCCCTTGTTCAATAGCTCTTCTGATCTCTTTTCTGCCATCCACCTGCATGAAATGATGCTACCCTCACCGTGGAAGTATCACCGGGTTAGGTCCATGGGTATGTGGGGTTACACCGGGACATTCCCTGGCACTGGCTATGTGTGGCCTTTGGGAGTAATCTTCCAGGAGGCTAAGGAGTCCTTGATGAAATTGAAATCATCTCGTTGGATCGATGCGCGGACCAGAGCTTTGTTTGTGGAGTGGACAGCGTATAATGCAAACACGAACCTCTTCTGTGTGGTGACTATTCTGCTAGAGACTCCCGAATCTGGAGGTATCCTGAAGCTGCCAGAGATTCAGAGCGTCAGGCTTCACCGATATGCGGCAAACTACAAGCTCTTCATCATCATTTGCGAGGTCCTCTTTGTGTTGTCCGTGTGGTTTGTGTCGTATCGTGAGTTTGTCCGCTACAAGCCCATCGGACTGAGGAAATACCTCGAAGACAAATGGAACGTACTGGAGATAGCAATCATCCTGAATTGCTGTATAGCTGCCAGTTTGTACATCTATCGCACCGTCATCACTGGTAAACTCCTGGGACGGATGAAAGATGATCGCGACTCGTTTGTCAGCTTTCGAAGAGCTGCGAGTGCCGACAACGCGCTGGGATATAGCTTGGCAGTGCTCATCATCTTGAGTACCTTTAAGTTTCTCTACCTGCTGCGCCTGAACCCTCGCATGTACCTGCTCACCTCCGTCATTTCACAGCGCTTCAGCGAACTCACCGCATTCCTCTTTGTGCTCTTCCTTTTGATTGTGACGTACGGGCTTCCTATGACCCTTTTGTTTAGTTCTTTGCGAGACTATCGCAATATCGGCCAAACGTTCATGGAAATTATCAGTGCGCTACCGGATAACTTTGTCTTTGAGGACTTGCAGAGTGTTAATCGTTTTCTCGGCCCACTGATTCTCTTGACATTCCAGTACGTGGCCTTTTTTCTGATTCTCGATCTCTTCATCTCTGCTCTGAATGACAGCATGGTGTCCATCAGGAGACACCCGCCACCTCCGTCAGAGAGCAGGATGATTGGCCTGCTCCTGCTCTCAAATATCTTCTCCATGCTGGGCATTCCTCAGTTGTTCCACTATGAGGTTGACTAGTAGTTCGATCAGACATTTGTGATTTGTGAGCCATGATTACATGTCTGGTTAAGTATACATGTATAGATTTCTAATCCACTTCTTATTCACTAACTACATGTGATGGTTGTTTAATGGATACACTCTCTGCTTTGATATTTTGACTGCAGATTCTTGTGAGACACATCAGCTGCTCAAGGGTCACATCAGTGACTGCAAGGCTTCTTTCAGCGCAGGTGTGGAAGACACAGATTCCTACCATGAGTCGTGGCATCCGATCGTGATCAATGTCACTGACTTTTTCTTGTCCAGTGATCCCTGGGAGTTGGTGCAGCCGTCCCCTTGGAGATTCGCCAAAGACAAGGCGATGAGCTTTTGGGGCTTTAGGGCAGTGTACCCTAGCAATGGCTACATGTGGATTATGGGACCATCACACGAGGAAGCCAAAGAGTCTCTAGACAAAATGGTAGCCACTCGATGGCTGGATGATCGCACTAGAGCGCTGTTCATCGAATGGACCTTGTACAATGCCAACACCAATCTTTTCTGTGTGGTGACCCTTCTCCTGGAAAAGCCTGCTTCGGGCGTGCTCCTAAAACTCTCTAGGGTCCAGAGTGTTAAGTTGCATCGTTACGCTGCCAACTATCAGCTCTTCATCATAATGTGTGAAGTACTCTTTGTGCTGTCAGTGTGGTTTGTCGCATATCGTGAATATCTCCGCTACAAGCCCATTGGACTCAAGAAGTATCTCAGAGATAAGTGGAATCTTCTAGAGATTGCTATCATCGTGAACTGTTTTGTGTCTGCAAGTATCTACATCTGTCGCTACTTCATCACCAAGGCGCTCTTGAAGCGAATGAAAGAAGTGGACAGCTTTGTGAGCTTCCGTTCAGCTGCGAGTGCTGACATCGCCCTGGCCTACAGCCTTGCAGTAATGATCATACTGAGCGCGTTCAAGTTCCTCTACCTGCTGCGAATGAACCCCCGCATGTATCTCCTGACGACCGTCATGTCGCGGTGCTACGACGAGGTGTGCGCGTTCTGCATCTTCATTCTCCTGCTGAGCCTGACTTACTGCTTCCCGATGACCCAGTGGTTTGGCCAACTCACGAATTACCGCAACATTGGTCAGGCCTTCCTCACCGTCTTCATCAGCTCCACGCCTGGCAACTTCAGCTACGAGCACTTGAGCGCGGTGAGCGAGAGATGGGGACCCATTGCTCTCCTTACATTCCAGTACGCGGCCATCTATCTCTTCTTGAACCTACTGATTGCAGTGCTGAATGAGAGTATGGTGTCGGTCAGGCAAAACCCGCCCCCTAGGTCTGAGAACCGCATGGTAGGACTGCTCCTTCTGTCAAAGATTTTCTCCATGCTGGGCATTCCTGAGAGATTTCATTTTGAGCCAGACTAGATCTAGAGGCAATCACAAATTATGTCTGCAAGATTACCAATGTATTCAGATATTTTATTAGAAAAGACTACTTATCTTATGTCTGCATGAAACCCTTTCAGTGAAAAACTTTTGCATTTGTCATGAAAGTTACCAATTTCCTCATGGTGAATCTTTAGAAATTCAAGAAATAGCTCTTTATTCATACATTACAAAGTTAGATTTATGCAAACAAGTTAAGTAATGTTATGAGATTATATGTTTTAATATTCTTTTAATATGTAGTGGAATAATGTTCTTCTTAATTATGTTCCAATTTACTGTTGAAATTCATTGTTACTCCTATTACAAACGTATGTTTAATAGAATAAATTACCTTGTGTATTAAATTTAAATCATTCAATAATTAAGCATATGCCCGTAGACAGCAGTCTTTAATGAGTAAAATTACCTAATGCCCCAAGAGATTTTAATTGAAAATGTTTAAAATGTATTGATTGCATGTGTATGTGTTACTAAGATTATATATTACATTGTGCTTTGTACACAAACCACTTGTTTATACTAATTATGAATCCATGCGGACATAGCAATTGAAAATGGGAAAGGAACTTTTATCCTACATTGAATTGATGAACATTTCTCTATTATAAAGGGAAAAACACACATCACATTGACAAAAGACTGAATATTGTTGGTTTTAAATTGCTTTTAACCCATTTCTCAACAATCAGTAGAATTTGTAAACGGCATAGGAGGAATTGGTTTCCAAAGTGGATGTGATTATAGTCACGACTTCAGAATATCACATTTGAATCATGACCTTCTGACTAATGTTAGACGGGACTTGAAGAGATCTAATAATTTTGTTGACATGTGCAAAAGCAGACAAAGGGTGGATAAAATGTGTATATTTGTGATCCTATATTTCCACTGAGTGATGTGTGAAAATTCAATGGTAAATTAATGTCATATGACCAAGAACTGAGCTAAAAATGCGAAGTTATATTTGCAACAAGTTTATCCACAGGTGAAAGTCTCCAAGGGAATTTTCCAAATCAGAACATTTTGATCATAAATATCTTGAAAATATAATGAAAGAGAAATTTGGAAAAAACAAAACCTGTTTCATGCTTATATTGGTAATATGACAATTAGGTATGCAAGAACTGCTCGGGTACTAAGTAATTTTTTTTGGATTTTGAAAATGTTACTAGATCCATTTAGATTGCATTTAGATTAGGACTTACAGTAATAACTTCAGAATACCAAATCCTTATTGACAACTTTAAAGTGTTTTTGCCTGTATTAATAATTTGATAATTGAAAACTCCAGTACATTTTCTTGCCATTTTGCCACATTTGAAATGCCTATTCTTGCTTTACAAAAGTTTTTTTATTAAAAAAAGATCTATAATGTAATGTCTACACGTGTTTCAGTTTGCTTTTTAAAATTTGTTGTGTCTTGAAAAATGACAAGTACAAAAATGATTGTTAATAACTTTATTATTGTGAAAACGTAGTCGACAGTTAAATGAATGATTGCATGACAATGATAAGATGTCTGATAAATTAGAGGGTAAATGAAGTTGATTGATTGGTGGTTGGAAGGTTAATTGCTCATTAGCTTGCTTGCCTGATTGATTGTTTGATTAATTGATGGCTCACAGCTTGTTTGAATGATTTATTGATTAATCTGTTGATTGATGGCTTGCTTGCTTAACTCCTAACGTGCCAAGCTCGCATTTTTGCGAGTTATAATACACACAAATGCCATAGAGCATTAAAATCCCTGGCACGTTAAGAGTTAATTGATTGATGGGTGGCTTACTTGCTTGATTGATGGCTTGCTTAATTGATTGGTTGGTGATTGATTGATTGATTGATTGATTGAGTGAGTGATCGATCGATTGATTGATTGATTGAGTGAGTGAGTGATCGATCGATTGATTGATTGGCGGCTTGCTTATTTGATTAATGTATTGATTGTTTGATTGATTGATTGATTGATTAATTGATTAATGGATCGATTGAATGATGACTTGCTTGATTTATTGATGGGTGGCTTACTTGCTTGATTGACAGCTTGCTTAATTGATTGGGTGATTGATTGAAAATTTCAGTTGAAAGTATTCACAAGTCATAATTTTAAATGTATAGTACATGTACTTGACATGCAACCAATTTCAAGCAATCGTTTCATAATTAAAATAAATTAAATTGATGAATTCATATAAATACAAATTGATGAATTCATATAAATACAAATTCTACTAAAATTATAGTTCTGAGGAAATTATTTAATTTTTTTTGGGACACTGTATTTCTTTATTTTTCAAAAGATTTATTGTGTGGGTATGTGCCCCCTATGCCAGGGAGGGGTACTTCTCAAATCTCTAAATATCGCCGTTCCGCAGACCCCCAATCCTAATCCTAACCCCTTGCTGGTATAATGACTTTAAACAGCCGCCAGGCATTTCTGTTCCGCTGGGTCCGCTTGTGGTGACCCGCTCGAAAGACCCCCCTTTTAAACGCAGCGATCCGATCCGGAGCCCTTAATACCTACCCAAAATTTGATGAAGTGCCCCCCCCCCCCCCCCCCCCCCCCTTCTCCCTGTGCCCTCTCTCCATCTCCCGTGCCCCTGCATTTCCCGCCACTGCAATTTGAATGCAATTTGACTAAAAATACACAATATTAATTTGGTCTACACAATGACCTCGATAATTATCTTTCATTTGCACGGTATAATGTCTGTGCGACGCGCGCCCGTGATTGGGCGAAAGTTTTCTTTTTCAATTTACCGAAGATGACGACAAACATGCGTTATGACGTACGTGCGCGCGCACGTGGATATAGGCTTGACAAGTTGACATTATGTTGTGGATCGCTAGCTACTGCACCTACGTTTGACGTCGGCGGATCTCGCAATCTACCAGTTGATTTTCATCTCTGCGTTGTACATATGAATAGTGGTGACCACATCATAAGTTATAACAGCAAAGACCTTCGTGTTTCTTGTAGCGAATTCAATACTAGGTAAGATTTTAGGATGATTTTGTTTTCTTGTTCTGCAGTAACATTAATAAACAGGTTAAAAGCTTTCAATTTCAATGTTGTGCCCTTGTGCTTCGCCGTGTGTAAGACAAGAGGTTTGGGCTTATTCTTGCCAGTTCGGAACCTCAAATGTAATCGCTTGCGCGAAATACTTTCAGTATCGCTGCGTTTTTGTTGTGTTGATCCGCCCTGCGTATTTCGCTGAGCTTCTTGGCGTATACGTTATTTTTATATGAATGTATCGGCGAAAAGTAATGTGTACATACACAGTTCTAAATGTTACAACACGTGTATCCATTTTACAAGACTAAAAATTTAAATACAGTCGGACATGTCTCATGACAGTTGTACTTGTATCCACACATACACTCATTGCCATTCACTTACGTGGTATGAACGTAAGGGAACCATGCACTACATCTTCCGAAAATTATGCTAACTTAACACAACCAAAGTCCAAAGCATGAAAATTATGCTTCACATTCATACTCTAAGAAACATGTTGAATGCATTAACTCACCATTTTACTCCTGATGGCACTTTAATTTGGGAAAATATTGGCAAAAAGGTAGAAATTAGCCCATTTTCGAAGATACATCAACGTATCAAGCCTCTTTCTAGCATGCTTCCTGTGTTATAATGGCGACTCAGTATTTTTCTGGTCCGAGTCAGAGTGCGCTCTCTACGCCACAATTACGTACATGCGAGACAATGCATTGCCTGGCGATGTTAGTTACGTGACGCTGGTCTCTTCGAGCGTTGACCATTCGAGATCGGATGTTGATCTTCCATCAAGACGTTGACTATTAACGCCGTAATTATGTGAAGCCTGTCATCACGCTCTGCTACCAACATACATTCAAGTACGCTTTGTAAAAGACTAGTAAACAAACTTTCATGATATCGATATAGAGCTACCGTACCGCGCGATATGTTATGCCATAGCCAGCCATAGGTGGCGTGTGTACGCGGCCATTTCCTGCCAATTCCCGAAGGAAGCCGGACCCACAACATTTTACCGCTGAAAATGCAGATTTGGTGAGTATAGCAGAACGTATTGTATTCGCATTTATATAATAACAAATAATAAAAAAGTGGCACAATACATTCATGTATTGATGGAGTGCAAAAGAAGTGAGAAAGAGAAGGTATGTGAGAAAGAAAAAACGTAAAAGTTACTTCGACCGCGATTAGCACTAGTGTAAGGTAAATGGTTACTGTATGTATATTACAGAACCATCTTACAGTGTAGATGTGCTTGTATCGAGAGGTGGGAGGACTGAACTATGATGAGGTCTGTGGCACTGCACTGTGCCATGGCTGTGCCGGTGTGGCAGGAATAAGTGTCCATGTGTGTCCGGCCAGGGCAAATTTAATCAAGGGATATCCAGACCATACCTGTACTCGGTGACATTTAAATTTTTTGAAGGAACCCCGACAAACTTGTATCGTTGGAAAACTTGTAAAGTGAGAAAAATAATGGCGCTTAAAGTTAAATCAACTCATTATCTTCAATATTAGTGGAGATATTCCAATTTAAGAGGAAGAAGGTACAAAGTTTTGTTCTGCCAGTTTCAGGCGGTGAACGGTAACTATACTATAGTCTATACTCGGCGGTGTGCGGCAGCACAATTACTGGAAAACACATGTCTTAATTATTACATGGTGGAAAATATCAAAATCAGAACATGGGCAATTTGTTTACATTGGATGATCGCAGCTTAGCACTATTACTAGCCCCACAGTAATAATATCTTGCAACGTGATCAGAAAACTTCACACTTTCATAAAATACTACTTTTTCATACCTTTTTCAGATTCCTTCTTACAGTTTAGGACGATTAACAGCAAATTTCGTGTTGAAAATGATGCAAAAATGTCATCAAAACAATCCTTCAAAAAAGTTTAATTTGCAAGGTGAAAATGTCAAAAAACTATGTCAAATTTGGTGTCGGTCGAAAGCTCACGGTCTCCTCTATAAGAAAATGGCCTCAAAATGAACGTAGAGGGAGTTTACAAACCCTGTAATCTGTCATCGAAGTTGAAAGATTTTTGGTCGTGTGCAGCAAAATGGCGTCCTCAAGTGCAGTCGCTACCGCAGAGTCTTTTAGTTCTAACTCGCTGCGCATTCAGATTGATTTTGGGGGTGTTAAACATCGATTTAGGAGAATCTAATGCCATATTCAGAAAGAAAAATTTCTCAGCTGCAAGAGGATAGCAAATTTAAGGTAAAGTATTGAAAGATATTACTTTTACCGTAAGTTTTTGTTAGAAAGTTTTCACACAGTAGCAGATAGGACTACGTGATTGTGGTATTCTGTCGTTCTCGCTAATACCTGTTCTGTCATAATAGTCATATAGTACATGATACTTTTGTTCTCTATAAATAATACCGGCAGCATCGGTCGTAACCATTAACAACTAGGTCAAAGTGAATTCGTGAAAGTTTTTCAGTGTTTTTTATGAACAGTACAGTACTTTTCATGTCTGCATTTTCATTGCAGAATTAATGTGTAGTTGCGGAAACTTAGCTGAACCGACACAATTTTAAGAGATGACGTCGAGACTGAGCTATGCCAATAAAATGATCCTGGCTCCCATGGTGAGGATAGGCACTCTCCCGACAAGACTCCTGGCTCTGGATTATGGCGCAGACATCGTATATTGCCAGGTACGTGTTTAACTCTTTGAGTTCCAAGCTCGCATTTTTGCGAGTTACAATATACACAAATGCCATAGAGCATTAAAATCCCTGGCACTTTAAGAGTTAACATACATTTAGTTCAGCGAAACAAGTTGGTACATGAAGTAAGCAACCTTCTTTGCACAGAACTTTACGTTTTGATCGAGTGGTGCTCAAGTTAAACTTTACGGAGTATACCATCCAGAAATTGATTGTATTAACACGACTCGGGGCTCTTGATTAGGCCAAAACAAAAAAATTGTTTGATTGGAGTAACGGGCAACCAACAATTAGGGTAGGTCGGTAGGGATTTTTTTTTTTTCTTTTTTTTTTCTTCTTTTTTTCGCACAAAAACGCACACATAACACATCGCAATTGCAAATTCTATTGCAATTTTTAATTTTTTTATTTAATTTTTGAAATAATTTTTTTAATAAATAAAATTCAGAAAAAACCTCTAGGGTGTCGGCGTGCATTAGCGCCGGTATTTTTAGGGGCGGGCGGGTTACGCCAATCCAACCATTTATTTTTCATGGCCTTATTGCGCAGACATTGTCTATTGCCAGGTATGTGTCAAACAAAAATACTTGAATGATACTTGATGTAGTAATCTCTTGAAGCAGCTACAGCTGTTGAAACAGTTGATAATTATAAGCAAACTGCCTGGTTAAGAGTCCTTTATGTTTCAAATTCAAACTTCCATGCAGTTACATTCTGATTGAGTGCTCCAGTTGAGCTTTGTATACTAGTAGAATACCATCCAGATCCAGAGGATTGGTGGAATCAAATTTGATATACTTTTTATCAAGTAAAACAAAAATGGGGTGTCAAATTTCAGGGTAATTTTGCCCTGCACATGGTGCAGACAAATTGTTGAGTACTGTATGGTATGTTAAAAGTGGAAGAGTAAGACAAATAGTACATGGGGCAGGGTAGGAAATATACGGGGGCTGAGGGCGATTTTGCCCCCTTATTTTCATAATAGCCCCCTGAAATCAGTAGATAGCCCCTAAAATTACCATAATAGGGTATTATGTGAAAAATGTCTGGATATTCATCAGATTGGAAAAGTAGCCCTATCAAATTTAAAATTAATTCCCACATTAAAATGGGGGCCTAGGGCAATTTAAATTGCCCCAAAAGTTATGTAATACTTTAATTACTCTCCCTCTATAAAATATTGGAGCATAATGTCACAACAGAGAAATAGTACAATGTATGAAATTCTAGATGATGCATCATTATACAATACTAAAGACTAAAAGTGGAAGGGTCTTGCATCTATAGAGTCAGATTTAATTTTTCTTTCCGGTGCACAATTTATGAAAAAGAAGAACAAAAGCATCTAATATAAATTTATCTTCCTTCTTTTAACAGGAACTAATTGATTTCAAGATGCTCCAGTGCACAAGGAAAATGAATAGTAAGTAAACTAACTAGGTCCTGCAAATCTGCAAGACACAAAGGCCCGTATTCACAAAGGAGGTTTGTACAAACCCCGGTTCAAACCGCGGTTTACATCTATGGAATGCCAATTTTAAACTGATGGAGAGAGAATGTGTACCATCAACATTGTTAACAAGTAAGGAATTTACATTCTCTCTCCATCAGTTTACAATTGGCATTCCATAGATGTAAACCACGGTTTGAAACCGGGGTTTGTACAAACCTCCTTTGTGAATACGGGCCTATGATGGTGATGATAGATAAGATGACATGACATATTCTCTAGCATCATTTGCTATGAAATTAGCATTGACGAACATGTGTTATTTGTCCTTCAGCAAGACAATTTATCCACTATTGCTGCTTTCTATTTGGGTGTATAAATGGGGACCCGATTGTGAGTGTGGATGATCTCAAATCTCAATGCTCATGAGCTAGATGGAAGGGAGTGGAGAAGATGCACACAATGTGTATCCCATGGCTGGGAGTAATAATTGCAAGAGGCTTAGACATATCGTCGCTGGGCTGTTTAAACCTCGTATCTAAAAAAAAACAAATTTTCAGGAGAGCGAAAAAACATTCTTATTTTAACAAATTATGTGCGTAGGCTATGTTATTTGAACTTAAGACTATGTTTGATAATCAATTCGATATGAAATGGTTGAAAGGCACGAAAAATAATTTGGAAGGTGGGAAATTGAGTTACGAGGTTTTCGAACTAAATCCTAAAATGAGATACGAGGTTTTCAAAAAGATGAATTTTGACATTATGTTTTAAGATATGTTATTAGAAGATGAATTACACCTTAAACTTCACATTTATCAAAAAAAGTAATTTTCACCAAAAATTTGAGATACAAGGTTTTAACAGCCCAGCGACGATATGATTATATTTAGGACTTGTTCCAAAGAGATAAATAAATGGACTTGTCCTAATAAGAACATCTAAAACTCGGCTGACTTTCATGCAATTGTAATATGGATTTATGGTATATTGTGACACAGACGAAAAATGTACATGTACAGATTTGTTTTTTCTTTGTGTACATGTATATAGGAGATGTTTTGGCCACTGAGCTGTGTCACTACAAATTATGTGATTGTGTTTAGGACATGTTCTAAGAGACAGTCAGATTTTCAATCAAATAAGGACATCCAAAACTCAACAGACTTTCAAAAATGTATATTTCAGTATCTTGCAACATAGCCTGGGTGACAGGTGTAAACTCATTATGTAAAGTATTTTCTTTGATTGTCTTGGGGACCTCAATTATGTGAATATTTTCATTGATATCTATAGATGTTTTGGGAATGGTAGACTTTGTCAAGTATGACGTTTATGACGTGATTGTGTTCAGGACCTGTTCCAAAGATACAGATAGTTTGGTCCACCAATAAGGTCATCCAAAACTCACCAGACTTTCAATAAATGCTATTGTATTACTGTATCAATTTTTGTATCCGTAGATGTTTTGGGCACTGTAGACTTTGTCACCAAGGATGACGTGATTGTGTTCAGGACCTGTTCCAAAGAGACGGATAGACTGGTTTTCCAAATGGGAACGTCCAATGCAAAGCGGGCACTCAAGGTTGCCAAGATGGTGTAAGTGTTTTACTTCATTTATTTTATTTTTATTGGGATATGAAGTTCATACTTGTAAGTTAGAATTGCATCTTCAGTTATTGTTCCAGGCTCCCAGCCTAATGGGCTTCCCAAAGGACTTCTCTCTGAAAGGAACCGTTTTTCTCACAAGTGGTATAAGTCATTCTGACAACCCCCCCCCCCCCCCCCCCCTTTCAATACTATTATACTTATTGCTTATTAGTGTGTTATTTCTACATTGTTTTGTTTAACATTTATTTTGCTTTCATACATTTGTTGTTATTTCCACAGTGAGAATTACGTGTCGGGCATTGACATCAACATGGGCTGCCCAAAGGACTTCTCTCTCAAAGGTGGAATGGGAGCTGCTCTCCTCACCAAACCAGACACAATCAAAGATGTGAGTTAATTTCCAAAGCCCATTGCTTTTAACCAAATGCGTGTGTCCTGTATTAACTCTATTGCAAAATCCAGTAGGGAACAGGTTAATACATATTTTGGTTCAGCTCTAGGTAGAGAGTCTGTCCAATGAGTCAGATGCATAATTTTTGCAACCAAACAAATGTTCTGATGAAAATCTAACCCATGAATAAAGTAATTTGATGAAAAGTGGCTGCAAAGACTTTTATTAGCAATTTCACTGATAGGAAATAAGATATTATTAAAACTAGGCAGTTGTGAAAATGGTAAATTAATAAAAAAGTTTAAGCCCACTAAAATTAAGTTTACATAAAACTTGCCCATCCCTTTAATACTTCCTACTGCCTTATAATTATAATTATTTGTCTATCTATTTTCTCCAGATTTTAACAACTCTGGTGCAGGGAGTGAAGATCCCAGTCACCTGTAAGATACGCATTCTCCCCAAGGTGAGTAAAAATACAAAACTATTCATTCAACAAAATCTGTTATTGTAGTTAGAAGATACCAAAGGTCTGGCTAATATGTTATGACATTGAATGTGCAGCAGCAGCAGTCCCAGCTATTCACAGACCTTGGAACAAATAATACATTTCAATGTCAATTTTATTTCACATCTCTAAAAAACATTGTTTACACAAATATACATGTACATTTCATTTCAGAAAGCTGTTCATTGTAAGTAACAGTTCCTGCATAGTCATTTTCTCTTGTCTGATGTTAAAACTTTTGAAAATGCCATAATTCTGTAGATGATAGAGAATGTATACTGTCTTGTAGCTGTTGTGCCAATGTTGTCACTTGTTACTTTCAATTAAATGACACTGAATCTCTGACTTGGTTTATAAAACATATTGCTTAAAAGGGACTTAGTAACATTGTCCAAATCCTCAAAATAAAATTGTAATTCTAGCGGTTCCATCATACCTTGTTGTATTTGTATTAAAAATAAAATCATGGGACCGGTTTCGGTTTTTCAAATTTCCCTTTTGTTACAAAGATATGTACGATTGAAGTATTCACCGTGTACAAAGTGAGTGCAGTGAGTTAGTGAATATCACTACGCAGTTTCGCTCATTACTTGGCCATGCAATGTCCATTTGACTCAAAATTTTCACACAATACCCTGTGGACATATGAGATAACAACAATATACATTGCATCAACCCTTCATCACTTTTTGCACATGTCAACAAAGTTACTAGATCCCTTTAATTTGGTTGTAGTTGGAAGACACCATAGCGCTTGCTAAGATGAAAGAAACGACATGTGTAGCTGCCCTGGCTGTCCATGGATGTCTCACAATCCCTGCCACTGTGACGTGGCAAATGTTGTCTTTAGTGTTGAATTAGATTACTTACTTAATCTCACAGTGGCTGCAGATCGGCTACAGGCCTCTAGTATCATTCACAGATTGTATGGCCTGCAAAACAACTAAACGTTTATTTTGTTTTGTTTCGTTTGTAGTTGGAAGACACCATAGCGCTGGCTAAGATAATAGAGACGACGGGTGTAGCTGCCCTGGCTGTTGGTCGTCTCACTGACGAGAAAACAGAATCACAATCTAATGAGTTCATATTAAAGCAACATCCTACATTATTAATTAATCTATTATCTATAATTTATAGTATCTTTTAATGTTAAATATTGTTATTATTATTATATTGTAGTTAGAAGACACCATAGCGCTGGCTAAGATGATGAGACGACGGGTGTAGCTGCCCTGGCTGTTTGTGGTCGTCTCACTTAAGAGAAAACAGAATCACTATCTAATGAGTTCGTAAGCAACATCCTACATTATTAATTAATCTATCTATATATTATAGTATCTATTAATGTTAAATATTGTTATTATTATTATTATTATTATATTGTAGTTAGAAGACACCATAGCGCTGGCTAAGTTGATAGAGACGACGGGAGTAGCTGCCCTGGCTGTCCATGGACGTCTCACCGTAGAGCGCCCCAGCCATCCCTGCCACTGTGACGTCATCAGAGCCGTGGCCGAGAATATCTCCATACCTCTCATTGCTAAGTATGTTACTCAGGATAGGGTTTTTTTGTCGTGGCAATTTTTTGGTTTTACTCTTAGCCAACGAGTGATGTTTGGGTTTTTTTCTAACCAAATTTAATAAAAATCATTAGTAACAGTTTGTCGTTAATAATAATAACAAATACTGTTTTGATGTATCTTAAGATATTTTTGCAATTAGAATTATGCTAACAGGGTTTCTTATCGTGTCATCAGAACCGTGGCCGAGAGTATCTCCATACCGCTTATTGCTAAGTATGTTACTAAGGGCAGGGTTGGCAAGAGTTCCTTTTGCACCCCCATTAAATTGAGAAAAAAATGGGTATGACTTAGGATGATATAACTAATAATGATATGGTATATAAAACCTAAGGTTAGAGGCTGAATAACGCAATTTTGGGGGTACAAAAGGAACTCTTTCCGCAGGGTTCAACATTAGCACTTGCCCAATTGCCTAGGGCTTACCCGATGCCTTGGGCAAGTAAAAATTGATATTGGGCAACTAAGGTAATCATTCAACTAACTAGGAGAGAAACTTTTATTAATTATGTGTAATATGTCACTTGTAGTAAGTTCGGCTAGTAAATTTGCCTTTAGGTCAAGTAAAATTTGAAAATTTTGAAAATTGTCCACATTTTCCACAAATTATTAAGCATTCAATAAACAAGTCATGAACATAGTTACTTGCATATAATGAGTAAAAGGAATATAGTTCATTGTAAGATATTCTAATTCATTAATTCATATTTAAAAAAACTTAAAGAACAAGGATACACAATAATTTGCTATTTTATAGTTTGTTTCAACAAAAAAGTGGAGGAGCCATACTTGGAGGCAGAGAAATAATTTATACTTTGTTTCTTAGCTTTGGTTCTATATCAATAATTAATTGGGGTTACTAATATATTTTTGGAAAATTAATGATTAAGTGATAAGCGAGATGACCATTCAATTATGATTGCCTCGGAGGGGCTATACATTATGTTATGAAATCACATTTTTTTGGTTTTTTTTGTTGTTGATTTTCTCTCCCTACAGTGGTGGTTCGTTGGACATCATCAAAAGTTTCAAGGACTTTGAGAGATTCCGTGAGATGACCGGGGGCATCGTCGGTGATGATTGCGCGTGAGGCGCAGTGGAATCCGTCAATCTTCAGGAAAGAGGGAAGCTACCCATGCTGGACGTCATTAATAGTTACATCAAATATGTAAGTATTCGTTATTAACCCTTTGCTTATGGGAAGTGGGTGGGCTGTGTACAAAGTCTATGGAGATTTCATAATCTCGAAGGGAACGAGTTAAAGGGAACCAACACCCCAAAATCATTTTCTTATAAATGAAAGACCTACACAGTTTCTGTAGTCCATTCCACCAACAAATTCAGAAAAATATGTTTCCAGACAAATCATATTCATAGAAAAAACTCATCACCATACTAAAGTACCCGAGTTCATGGGTCTATTGGTGATTAATTGTATTGTTTATGTATTACACAAACCTTTGCAAAGTGTTGGACATCTATTTAATATCAAACAACGGTACCAACACATCTGAGCCTGTGTTGTTCTTGGCTTGGTGGTCCCCTTTAACCGTTAACGTTGAGTTACATTTTAACCCTATGATTGCTACTGTCGTCCAGCGTGATAAGCGCATCGCATACCGTATTTGTCGGTGTATTAACCGCACCTTTTTTCAACAACAAAAAAAAAAAAAAAGAGTGCGGTTAATACACGGGTGCGGCTAATACCGTATTAACTGCACTTTTTTTTAATTAAAAAAAAAATTTTAAACATTTTTTTTTAGGGGGTGCGGTTAATACACCGGAGCGGTTAATACACCGACAAATACGGTACCACAATTGTAGGTGCAATGCCCTTTGATAATTTTTGTTTTCTTTTTCGAAAAGAGCTGCACTTTGAATAATCTGGTTTATCTTTGGACAGGCAGCTTTCTAGTACAATGAGTACATTGTGACATGATGTTCTTCATTAAACTAGCAATACATGTATTGCCTTTACAAGCCTTCGCACTGACCATTCCTTCTACTGGCCCATTAGGGCAAGTCAAATCATAAATCATAAATGTTGAAAATTTGACTTGCCCAGACCGATGTTATACTGACCCTTCAACTTCTAGTTGAGATGTACATGTGATGACACACGCAGTACCCCGGGGTACCGTTGTACCCCGGTATCCCGCGTTGTGTAGCGCCATCTTGCGTCCAACCGTACCGCAGCTATTGCGTTGTGCATGCAGTGCAGCGCGCGATTGTATGCACGCTATACCCACAGTACAGCCCTAAAAATTAAATAAATAATTAAACAAAATGGCGGATTTTCGTCTGGTACCCCGGGGTACCGTTTATGTCATCATGTAAGGAATTACATTCTACTCTCCTAGTTAAACAGAAGAATGTTTAACATCAATTATTACTTGCTCTTGGCAAGTGGGGAAGTTCTTGTGTCGAGCCCTGCATGTAAGGTAAATATCTTGAGAGAATAACTAAAAGCTTTCCAATATATTACAGACTATATCAACAAACAAAAATGTATGTTTTTTATTCCTCCCTTTGCAGGCTGTTGACTACGACAACATATACACCAACATGAAGTTCTGCATCCAGCAGATCATGCCGTGAGGAGGTGCAGTCAGATCAGGGGCAACTCCTGCAGCACTCCAGAGAGTGTACGCCAAATCTGGTAAGAATACTGCTGTGTGTCGTAGGCAATGCATAGACAATGCATGACTGGGCATCCAACTTTAGACATGCTAGACATGCATTGTCTATGTACTCTATATGACCAGGAAAAAGTGGTAAGAATCACTCATACAGACATTTTTACACTGCTGTGTGTCGTAGGCATTGCATAGACAATGCATGGCAAGCATGCAACTTTTGACATGCTGCACATGCATTGTTTCATGTACTCTATACGACCAGGAAAATGTGTCCATGGCGGGGTTAATGGTCACACAACTGAGCTTACTCACCTTCCATTGATGGGGTAATTTTCACCTTTTGCCAAGCGGCTTTCTTAGAGAATGTGAATATGCATATCTGTAGGATGGTTGTGAAGAAAAAATTATGAATTTTAATATTCATTGATGTACCTTTCCATTTGCCTATTAGAATACCGATCACATACGCAAACACTAAGTCATAATCATGTATTTGTTTTCCATGTACAGTGTGGCAATGTATGGCAAGATTGCTAGTGATTTTTCAGTTGGAACAGCAATATTCAATTCAAATCAATTCAAAGCTTGATTTGAGACTCAGTGACACATATCACTGGTTATATTGAGCAAATACAAACAGGATGATTATGATGTACAAATTACAAAGAACATTCATGCTAAGTCATAATCTTAGAGATGATATTGTATCGTATTAGGCGCTATATAAATCAAACCTGTTATTATCTTTCAAACAATTATAGAGAAACTGACCAGAAATATATAATGTGATTGAAAAAGAGCAAAGAAAATGGGATTCCAACGGGATTCAAACCCGAGACCTCCGGATTGCTAGACTAGTGCTCGTACCGACTGAGCAAATCCCTAGTACGGCGTTCGTCCCTGAAACCCCTTAATTTTCATTGTATCTTTCATTTGTTTTCCATGTACAGTGCTGCATTTGACATGACTGACTACCTTGACGCAGCGATAACAAAGAGAAGAATCATACGGGAGAACCTGGAGGAGGATGGTGGCACGGAGAGTGCTCCCAAGCGTCGCAAGATGGAAGACGGTTCCTACATCATAGAGGCACCTCTGAGGATGAGCAGGTATTCATAATAATAATAATAATACAATATTTATATGATGCAAAAATACTGCTGAAAACTGCTTATCTACTATAATAATGCCGGGTAATAAAATGAGAGTCAATATAGGGCCTAAATATTCGATCCTAGCAGAATCTTCTTCAGAGGCTATAAAGTGACTTTATAGCCTCTGAAGAAGATTCTGCTAGGATCAAAAATTTAGGCCCTATATTGACTCTCACAATATTTATATAGCGCATAATAATAATAACTTATTCTCTATGTGAAAATTACACCAAACAAGTAAACTACAACATACAATTTACCAGAACCACATTATAATTAATGATACGCATTAACATCAAGGGATAAATTACATTAGAAACCCTAAAGCTGGCAATTAAATGTGACCAGCTATAGCAAACACTGCACTTGTCGGTAATTCATGCTTTCAAGAAATGGGCGTTTTAAGTTCACATAATGTGTGTAAAAGACCTACGATTGTAAAATTGAAACAATCATATCTTCGAAAATAATATCGCTAGTGATATTCGTTTGTCTCGCAATGTATGGTCAACAAGGGATCTAAAAGATCACGCCATTTCGTGCGCCGCTGCAACACTTCGTCAGGTGATAGAATCTAATGTAAGCAAGCGTGTTTTATACTCTACGGGCGGCTCCATATCTTCGCCAATTATTGACTAATAAGTTAGAACAAAGCATGAAATGAAAGCTTGTGAGGAGGCCTTTCTAAGGGTATGAAATCTATGTTTTCATTATACGACAAGTGCAGGGTTTTGCTATAGCCAGTCACAAATAATCCCCCAGTTTCAAGTTTTATTTTCTAATTTCCACCAAATTTATTTGCAATACATATTATGTAACATTGTATAATCTATGTACATGTTATTGTTATTGAAAGTTACAAGTTTATGGGATATAAAATATGCTGAACTTTCCTTTCATTTTCACTTACAGCGCATAGAGAAATATATTAGATTTTGGCATCATAATATATAAAATTATTATCATTAAAGGATCTAGTAACTCTGTTGACATACATGTATGTGCAAAAAGTGATGAATGGTTGATACAATGTATATTGTTGTTATCCGATATGTCCATTGGGTGTTGTGTGAAAATTTCAAGTTAAATGGATGTTATATGGCCGAGTAATGAGCAAAAATGCAAAGTGATATCCACTAACTCATTGCACTCACTTTGTACACATTTTTGACGATCCAGTGGATAATTTAATATCTGAATCCATCCCCCCTCAATGCTATTCATGCGTACGTTTTGAGACTATAGAAACCCCGACGATTCGCTTGCTCTGGACAAAGGTAGTCTTCGTACATGCAAACCCGTGAACTCATGCTTTAGAATGGTGATGCGTTTTCCAATTATATATTTTTTCCTGAAAACATATTTTGTTGATGGAATGGACTACTAAAGATGTTACCTTTCATTTATAAGAATATTATTTTTGGGTGGTGGTACCCTTTTGCTTAATCATTTGAATCTATGTTTTCTCTTGCAGGAAAGAGTTGAGAATGGTGAAGGCGTCATACAAGGGCTTGTTGCTTCAGCATGCACACTCCATGAAATGGCCGCTTCCCAAATATTCCTCGGTAAGTTGAAATTTGTTTCCATTCTTTATACCAGGGCTCCACACTTGCATTTTTAGCTCATCCGGCCCGAAGGGCCCGATGAGCTTATGCCATGGCGTGGCGTCCGTCGTCCGTCCGTCCTTCCGTCCGTCCTTCGTCCACAGTTTTCAAAATGCTTCTTCTTCGTTATTTTTCAACCGATTTTGATTCTGATTGTTTCATAAGATAGGGCTAGGAGGGGGATTTAAAACTTCTACACAGAATCGTGAAATTCATTATCCATGGTAATTTATGCAAATTTATTCAAAATCACAAAAAATGCTTCTTCTCCTTCATTTCTCGACCGATTTTGATTTGGTTTGCTTTATCTGGTAGAGCTAACTTTAGTACACTAAACTTCTACACAGAATTTTGAAATTGTTCTCCATTAATTAATTATGGTAATTTATTTATTTGTTATTTATTTATTTTTTTAAAATTATTTTTATTTTTATTTTTTTTTATTTATTTTTTTTAATTTATTTTTATTTATTTATTTTTTATTTATTTTGTTTTTTGTTTTGTTTTGTTTTTTTTTTCCATGTCCCTTCCGTGGCTCAAATTTATATTTTTTTCACTCTAATTTTAATTTTTATAATTTTTATGTCCCTTCCAGGGCATCAAATTTTTATTTTTTGACCAGTTGAAAAGTGCCATGTACCACATGAAATTTGCGATATTTGATGTTGCGAGATGCCGGATGAGCGCTACGTCATTGACGTTCTGGTTTGTTAGTGGCCCCCCGGTTGGGCCAGTGAAATTATTTCTTCCCCTTTTCTGGGCCCCCCCCCAAAAAATGTACTGGTTTCAAAATTGTATTTCATTAGTAAACTTTTTACGTTTCAAAATATCACTCTTTTCGAATCAAACATGTGATTATATGTGACCGTAGATTTTCATACCATTACAAAGGCCTCATCACAAGCTTTCATTTGATGCTTTGTTCTAAGTAATTGGTCAATAATTGGCGAAGATATGAATGTTTCAATTTCACAATCATAGGACTTCTACACACATTGTGTGCCCGTTTCTTCAAAACATGAATTACCGACATATGATGACACACGCAGTACCCCGGTATCCCGCGTTGTGTAGTGCCATCTTGCGTCCAATCGTACCGCAGCTATTGCGTTGTGCATGCAGTGCAGCGAGCGATTGTATGCACGCTATACCCACAGTATAGCCCTAAAAATTAAATAAATAATTAAACAAAATGGCTGATTTTCGTCTGGTGCCCCGGGGTACCGTTTATGTCATATATGAAGCACGACACGGAGGAAAACAAGATTTTTCTAATTTTGTCAATGTCTGGTTAACAAATCTGCTTGCCCAATTGGGCCACCGAAATATGACTTTAATATAATTTTGCTGGCCCAAAGTGCAATTTCACTGGCCCCTGGCAGTGGGAGTGTCGAGCCCTGCTTTATTCCATCCCTCATCCTATTGTCAATACAGGGGAACCCCTTTACAATAATAAAAAGGTATCAGATATAGCAAGGTAATTTCACAGGTCAAGGTTCTAAGTATTGTATTGTTTTTAAGCAGTACACGATATCTGATATATAACAAAGTCAATTCAATGGACCCAGGTGCTCGTTTTAACAAGTTTTCACTGTATTACCAATGCCAATATTTGAGTGTGTGTCTTTAAATGGTTATGGTTATGATTATTATAGAAACAAATAATGTTATTGTTATTGTAGTTATTATTATTGGTTGCATCAATAAGTTTACTAGTTATGCAAATTGACACCAATGATGCCTACATATGAAACCAACAATTTTGAGGAAGAAAAATAAATAAATAGAGGACAAGTTTCACATTTGTCCTCCTCATAACTCAGTATTTCCTTTAGTCACATATTTTCTGCTGCCCTAATGCAGGGCTCGACACTAGCACTTGGTAAATGACCTAGTTTGGTTGCCCGATCAGGCAACTAAATAATTGATCAACTATGACTATGAAAAAATACTGTAATTCTTTAGGTCGTAAATCTCATCTAGAAGTAAGCGGGCAAGTAAATTTTCTGTTTTGGGCAAGTAAAATTTAATAATCCATGGACGGGCCAGTAGAGAAAAAAAGTTAGTGTGGAGTCTTGCCTAATGTTAGTTGAGGTTTACTGCAAGACTGCAAGCCTCCACACTAAGTTTGTTTCTCAGGCAAGTAAAATCATAAATTCATAAATGTTCAAATTTTTACTTGCCCAAACAGAAAATTTATTTGTCCTACTTACTCTTTGATGAGAATTTACACATCAGGAATTTGATTATACACTTGTAGTTTTATACAGAAATGTCCATTGCCTGATTCGGTCAACCAAAGCATACCATTTATGAAACTCTTGTTTGCCCGACATACTTTCTAACTTGCCCATGGCAATCTGGCAAGTGCTATAGTGTCGAGCCCAATTTACTATAAATCTAATCTCTTTTCTATTGTTTTTACCAACATAAGTTAAAACTTGACTTCATCTGTATGTGTACTTCACAGGAGGAGCACGAAGAGCAACGGCTGTACAGGGCTGTGGTGACCTTCAATGACCAACAGTACACATCAACATTGTGGTAAGAAATACATAATGATAATTATTATTATTTTATATCTATAATAGTGCTTTATCACTCGTAGCGCTCAGAGCATTATTACCTTGGATTTAGCCGAGCTGCCGAGCATTAAAAGCATTTCAAGGAATAAATTCTTGCCACGTACCCATTTACTACACCTGGGTTGAGAACAGCAAATGTGGATAAAGTGCCTTGCTGAATAACACACATGCCGCGGTCTGGAATCAAATAATAATAATAATAATAATAATATAGTTACTTATATAGCGCTAAATACATAAGTTTCATAGCGCTTTACACTATTATTACCCCGGTCATAGGATACAATGCAGACCAGCACACATTGTGTGCACCATCTCCACTCCCTGGGGAGCATTCCTTCGTAATGTAAGACAAAGGTCCAAACTAATATACCATGACACTCCCATACATGTGTTACTTATTGCTTGAAATCAGCTCAGACCCACTTGCCTAGTGCCATTCAAAATTCATTTTGGCGAGTAACATGTCATGAATGGGTTAATCAAATTTTACTGCCTGAATGGCTAGCCAAATGTAACATAATTTGTTTAAATAATAGCATGGAAGTTCTTTTTCATGAAAAAAATGTTTAGATGTTTTTATTCATTTATTAATGTATGGCCCATTTATACTACATTATTCAGGAGTATGAGCAAGAAGTATGCCGAGCAGTCTGCTGCTGCAGTCTGCTCTCAGGAACTCAGCCTAGCTCTGGAGAGGAGGAAGTCTGCTGCCTCATCAAGAAACCATTATAGGATTATTTATTGATTTATTGTCCTTTTATTCTGCTTTGTTCAGGAGCATGAGTAAGAAGTATGCCGAGCAGTCTGCTGCCAGGAACTGGGCCTAGCCCCTGTACAGGAGGAAGTTGATCATCAAGAAACAAAGACATTATGAATTAATGAATTTATGAATTAATTAATTTATTCATCCATTTATACTACATTATTCAGGAGTATGAGCAAGAAGTATGCCGAGCAGTCCGCTGCTGCAGTCTGCTGCCAGGAACTCGGCCTAGTCCTGGAGAGGATGAAGACTGCTGCATCATCACAAAATCGATCTCAACAAGTTGGATCGAATAACCCCGCGGGAGATAAAGCAGTCAACGACAAGTACCAAGTTTCACCAGATGCAGCCCAGGATACATCAGGAGGAACCAAGGAACATTATGGTGACGTATCAGAAGATAGCAGAACAGAGGTTTCAGCAGGAGGTGATGCGTCGTTGCAATCCCAAGATGCATCATTAGGGTCCCATAATGCATCGGCCCAGTCGTGACAAAGAAGAGGGCAGGTGACCAAGTGCACAAAGATTATTGCTAACGTTGATAACTAGGAGATAAGATATCAGCCCCATGATGCAACATTGGAGACCCACGATACAACGGTGCAGTGTGAATAAGATGAGGGCAGGTGATGAGAGTACTAAAATAAAAGATTATATTGCTATACTTGATAACTAGGAGACAAAATGTCAGCCCAATGATCCACCAAAACAATACTATCATGTGTCATTACACTTCCACGATGTATCAATGTATCTATATGATGTTTGCAGTTATAATGCAATCCCAAGATGCATCAGTGAAGTCCCATAATGCATCACCATAGTCCCATGATGCATCTGTACAGTCTGACCGAGGTCAAGATGACCAAGGAGAGTGCGGATGACTAGTGGGTGTAGGACACAACGGTAATGACTGAATTTGATAACTAGGAGATGAATTTAAGTTCCCTGATACATGATCAAAGTCCCATAATGCATCAGTCCAGTACCATAATGCATCACTACAGTCCCATAATGCATCTGCACAGTCTGACCTAGAGTTACCTACATAAAGAGAGAAGCGACAATTACTTCTGCACATGCGCCATGTTTTAGCCAATGTGATGGGACCGTGGCGCAGCGCGCGCTCACCCGAAGGCAATATACGTTATAAATTGGAAACAAAAAGTTAGATACAACAATATAATTTATTTCTTGTGACATATGGCACAAAAATAAACAATGCATGTTACATGCCATCCTGCACAGAATAAAAGCAGGAAAGAAAAACAAAATTACCAGAAGTGTGAAAACTAAAAATCATGGATGTGGAAATTTAGTCCATTGCCTTGAAGAAAAAGAAAAAAAAGAAAAGAAAGAAAAAAACAAGTGGAAAAAAATGCAACTTCTGCAGGTCTACTTTTGGAATCTTGTCCCTGATCAGTGATATCTGTAATTTATAAACTGGCAATTTGAATTAGAGTAAAGTTAATATTGCATGAAAATTGCATCATCATTATCTCTAGAAGTACACATTTATTTTTGGCTGGTGTCGACTCGGGTGTGTGATACACTGAAAGGGGGAATTTATTTCAAGAAGCCCCTCCCCACAACAGTCACACGAGACAAGACCCTCTGGGCTAGATCCAAGGAAAACCTTGTCTGCTTTCACCCTAAGACCACAGTCCATAACTTTGCAGTTTCTGTGTCCTCATTCAATGTGAGAATTATAATAGAACCTTTTAGCAGATAGTATCATCCGATTAAGTTTGTTCCGTAGACGGCGCCACTTAGCTTTATCATTTGCTATAAAGGCATTTTCCCTTTTATCAAAAACATCTTTTACTTCAGGTGTCATCCAAGGTTTATCATTTTTACATATTTTGACTTCTTTAACAGGTAAACACTTATCCAGTTCAGTCCTGGTAGTATCAATAAAAAGACTACACTTTTCTGAAGGGTCTGAAATTTGTGACATTTCACTCCATGAATGACTTGTGATCCATTGACCAAATGAACGCAAACCACTGTCTGGAAGAGGGCGAACAAACTTTTTCTTAATTTCATTTTCCTCTCTAAATATACATTTTAATGGAGCTAACAATACACAATTATGGTCACTCCTGCCAAGAGGCGACATCAATATTACAGGTGAATAAAATCTACTGCAATTAGTAATTATCTTATCAAGAATATTATTCTCTCTTGTGGGTAAATGTATAACTTGATGGAAGCCATCATTGTTTAAAATTGGTTGAATATTTAAATCATTCATATCTCCCACCACAAAAATACCGGCATCTGGATGTTCCATGAGTACATAATCAATAACTGAGGTAATATGATCAATATATTCATTTTGATGCTGACATCGTTGTGGGAAGTATAATACACACATAACAATACATGATATTTCACGTGGTAATAATTTTGGTCTCATAATAACCCATATTGCCTCAACTTCATCAGGTACTTGTATAGGTAAAGACAAATAATGAGGATTAAAACAATCTCTAACATATAACGCAACACCTCCACCCCTTCTTCCTATTCTAGATTTAGAAAAAAGAGCAAAACCGTTTATACGGAGTGATTCAGATGGAGTATTTTCGTCAGTCCATGTCTCAGTTAATGCAATCAAATCAACGTTTTTATTGTTAGCCACAACATCAATCTCATCAAGTTTATTATTAATTGATCGGACATTAGTTAAAAGAATACGTGGTATATCAAATTGTATGTCGTTGGTTTTTTGCAATATAATTGGTTTTAAATTGTTTATACATACATTGCATATCGTTTTTCATTGTTCCTTTCTTTTCTTGTTCTAATCAAAGTAAATATTGGTGAGTTAGCAACATCCTTAGTTGCATATATGGTATGTTGATGCTGAAAAATCCTTGATCTGGCATTTCCTTTGCTTCCGCGATGTGTTTTACGCTTTTTGGGGATCCCCAGCTCATGGATTCGCTGCCAAATTGCGTAGCTGAGTTTGAAGCCATGACCTGGATCGTGACGTGCGGCACTTCTGCTGCGATATGAGGTCCCTGGGGTGGGACTTCTGCTGCGATGTGAGGTTCCCGGGGTGGGTCCTGGGTTGGGTTCAATATCTCCATAGATAGGTGAGGGATATCTGGAAAGTTTGAGATGAGTTGGCATAGTACTGGATACGTACTCCCAGATATTTCAGATGTTTGATCCTACTCTTCACTGATGTGGGTGGTGTATAGCTGTGATGTGTATACGTACATGACAATGCACTTTCCCTTTTGTTCCATTCATGACGAGTTGCACATAATAGAACAGTCAGAATAAAGCCATAGATTAAAGCTGGCATTGAGCTGCTGAATGAAGTACTTTCTATAGATGAAAGTTCCAAGTCCTATTCATAACCAGTGCACAAACTTGGCACAGGCTGTATGTAGTGAAGTCACTGTATGTCACCGAATAGGGCACTTTCAATAGATGAATGCTCATTGTTCCATACATTGCAACGTACTGCACAAACTTGCACTAGTAGTATGTATGTAGTAGAGCCAATATGGTGATCGTGCACTTTACACAGGCAAACGGATCAAATACTTGATATCAAAAGTTCTCAACAATAACTTTATAAAAATTCAATCAAAATTGTCCAGCAGGTACTTGGAGGCTGCAATTACAGCATAACAACATCATACGTTCTTTGAAGATATCATATGATGGCAAAATGGGCAGTGTTCGCGTAACAAGTGTTGGCCACCGGAAAATCTATCGTGTTTTCCAGGGCAACACTGTCCGGATAGCGGAATTCTATCGTGGGCGACTCGTGGAACCCAATCGGTGGCATATTCCTCACGCCGGTAGCAAACTGCAGAAGGTCCTCCAGTTGTCCTCCGTCTTCTAACTCTTCAAGGAGATCACGCCAATAGGTGTGTACCTGCTCCTAGGGCCTCCACTGGTTGCCCCCTCCCCCCCCCCCCCCTTGCTGAAAAGGCAACCTTAAAGGTTGTCTCCAACCCCTCTGCGGAAAGAGGTGTCCGCCTGTAAATGAAGGCCTCCTCCCACACCTTGGGGTGTGCCTCCATGCAGCCTAGGACCCCAAGTGTGCGGAGCCCATTCCGCATCCTAAATTAATTCAGCGCATAACTGTTGGTGTTTACAATTGACACATTGTGCAGGAGTGTGACTACGTTACTCATATGATGAGATCCCGCCAATAGGCACGGACTTGGCTTTTCCTGCTCCCACGTGGAGAAAACCTTAAAGGTTGGCCTCCAACCCCTCTGCAGAAAGAGGCGTCTGCCTGTGGATAAAAGCTTCCTCCCATGTCTTGGGGTGTGCCTCCATGGAGCCTAGGACCCCAAATGTTCGGAGCCCATTCCTCATCTTCTCAATCGCCTCTTTGTGCTTGTCAATACCATGATATGTAACAGTTGTAATGCTAGAACCAGTGTTCTAAGTATGATTATTTGACCACCGAGCAGATTACGAACCCAAGGCATTGCCATGATCTAGAACTACCCAGCAATGTTACACTGGGCAAGCTTATGTTGGAACCACACATAGAGAGCATGACCAACTTCCTTCTCCTTTCCGTCCCTTTCACATTTGCAATTCCTCTTCCCCTTCTCACAATCTGTCATGGGGATTTAAGTGGTAATATAATCAGGAGGTAAGCTCCTGGGGATATAGTGCATGTACAATTCAAATTACTTGCTCTTCTACCTATATCAGTCCAAAGTTTATCATGGAATTCACTCATTGAATCTACTTCTTCTTTTCTGCAGGAGCTCTGCCATTGGTGGAGGTGGTCTTGGGGCAAGCCTCTCCCGGATTCTCCACGGATCTCCTGGCAGTGGATCGGCGGAGCTATGTAGTGGCTCTCGATCCCGCATTCTCCTCTCAAAAATCTCTCCCATCATGTCGGGCACATACGCGTATTGCTTCTCTGATCGTACCGCACACAGGACCCAGTCCCCGGCATGTTTAGACCATTTGGATCTGTACCTGTAAATGAAAAATATATAATAATTATTACATGTTATTATAATGGTAGTTTTACAGCAGTAAGATCACCTATTTATGAAGGTAAATGTTTGAGCCCTGATGTTTGAGCCCTTTTTCATAGCCATTTCAATTATTTGTTTTCTAGTTTCTTGATCAAGGAATCGACCTTCCCAAACTGACGTTCGCCAGATATGTTCGTGGCAGAACAAGAGGCTGCAGACTGTCTGATTTCAGGTGCTACGTCCCAGAATTCGCCGCCTTCGAGATGGTCCTTTAGTTGTCGCTGCATTACAACGATTTTTACACGAAGGTGCTGCTGCATGATGTTTGTCATTAGCTCCCTCTCTTTAGGAGACGGTTGGAGATATCCATTGGTAGTTGGCTTGATACATGTACCTTCAAATGCTGATGTGGTTCATGTGACCGGATTTCGCTCCCATGTTTCCTCATTCAAACCGTTCAAAATCGATGATTATAAGTGGAAAACTTACTGTCAAAAATGAGATCCACCGAAGATCGGTCGTACGTTCATTCAACTCGACAACGATATAGGAAGTATGCGACACTCATTAGTAACCTATGTACCAAAAATTACGGACATACTATGCCCATAACCCACTCAAATATGTCACATCCCATGGGCTACTTTCCCATGCTATCGCATAGCGAACGGTAGAAAGTGCCGCTGCTGTGGTCGCAATTCATCTATGGCAAAATCTGACCCCGCGACGCGCACCCTCTGTTGGGTAATGAACGTGCCTACTCCTGTGGCATGACTGCTTCCTGCATCAGAATTCCGTACTTCAGTTGTATCCTCCTGTTCGGCTTCTTCGTGCAATGCACCACTACTATCAGTATCAGATCTTTCCTCTTCATCTGTAATGTTATGTTGACTGACGTATGAAGGTTTGATCCTGAAACCACCAATAATCAGGAACAAGACAATGCAATATAAGTCTGCAGTTATTTATTGGTGCATCTTGAGTCTAGCAGCTCACAAGCTAGAATGAATCACACTGAATTCTCAATGTACTGTCATATATCAGTATGCATGGCCTAGACATTTCTACATGCGCCCACATATGTGGGTCAGCCAGTGCACTTACTAACTCAAGGCATAAACAAGATTCAGACCCCCATTGTTTCACATAAATTGACCGCAACCACTGTGCACATGCATCTTTCCCATGCTCCTTCCTGTAATCGAGCACCTGTCCCTTAGATAATTCAAAAGTTGGGGAAGGGGGCTGAATTGATTGCAGAGGGTGACGAGGTGGAAGAAAAGCGCTGGGTGGTTGAGCATGAGATGAATGAGAAGGGGGTGCTGCAGGGTGAAAAGGTTGAGCATGAGATGAATGAGAAGGGGGTGCTTCAGGGTGAAAAGGTTGAGCATGAGATGAATGAGAAGGGGGTGCTTCAGGGTGAAAAGGTTGAGCATGAGATGAATGAGAAGGGGGTGGTTCAGGGTGAAAAGGTTGAGCACGAGATGAATGAGAAGAGGGTGCTTCAGGGTGAAAAGGTTGAGCACGAGATGAATGAGAAGAGGGTGCTTCAAGTTCAGGGTGAAAAGGTCGAGGTTGAGATGGTGAGGCAAGAGGTGCGTGAGGATGAGGTGGGTGAGAATGAGGAGGTTGAGAAGATGAGAGCTCAGCGATAGGTGGGTTGGAAGAACTAGACGCCATGTTCACAAACTCCTATTTTTTACACATACAAAAACAAATATTCTTTTCTTTTTTTCTTTTTTTTTTACACACAATGGGTCAATTACAATGCGATGCCTGTATCAAGATTATGTGTGTGTGTGTGTGTGTGTGTGTGTGTGTGAGCTAGCTACACCCAGTGTGCGAGCGGAGCGTCAGCACACTTGCACTACATATGTCCAATAAATACAGGTTATTTACACAATCTTATACATACACGTGTCTTCAAACTAGCTCGCAACATGCAATACTCTCATGTGGTAGCGTTCTACTACTACGGACACTGTATTACCAATGGCAGAGTGTTGCATTCCTTCTGGGCCACCCTATATATCAAAAATCGTAAGCAGAATTCTCAAACTATTCTTACTCCCACAGATTCTCAAAATAAAACATTGCCAAATGACAAGTGCCACTTTCTGTCCATCCAATTGTTTATAATGAATGAAGTGCCGACTTCACTTCACCTTTGCTGCGAGCTTCCTCATGGCCATGCTTTTGCTACCGAGTTCACTGAACTTTCTTGTTCTTACGGATGTCTTACGGATGTCAGTCCGCAGCTTGCAGAAGATATGTAAGTGTGAAGTGATGAGCTTCGTCATAAGTTTTGTGTCGATCTTGTAGTACTGGAAATACGACATTGGCAGTCAATTCTTCTGTTTGGTCCAAGAGCACTGTTTTGACATTTTGCTCTTCCATGAGCCGATTCTCTTCTTCCAGGAACATTGCCTCCACAGTCAAGAGCATGCTGAACACCTTGTCTGATGTATGGACAAGACCAGGGGCGGCACTTTCCTCTTTTGGAACCTGCACATCCCGTTGCAGGAAATCGGCCAGAAATTCTCTGTCATCTTGGCTGTAGCGCCCCGAACGTGGCAGCTTGAGAAACTGGGCAGAACTGATGATCTTCAAGTACCGTGCATGAATCTCTTTTGTTTGGGGGCAATTGTATGATAACGTGTCGTGTCAGCCAGATGTCGATTGATTTGTACAAGAAAAAAAATGAATTTCTTCAAATGGGACATAATCAAAAACTCGTTTGTATAATCTGTATTCATGATATACTTTACGGGCTACATGGTGGTTTCCTATCATGATTAGTGCAATTGGTACTGGTTTGAGTGGCCGTGGAAGAAACTTGAAATCCATGATGATCCGTAGTTTGATTTGTGACGAGGAAGAGACCGACAAAAGTTTGCAAGCTGTATTTATACAAGTTTCCAATCCAAATGATGCAGTCTTTTGAACACAGCTGACATGCATTTGCGGGTTGTCGGGTTGGGAAATGAACCCGGCCCGCCTCGAACCCGTATATATCGTCAACCTGGCAAGTTAACCCGACCCGTTGCGGTCCGGATTACAGCGTTAGCTAGCACGCTCTGCTGGTGGAAGATCATTGGCATTTGGATCGTCTGCTAGGAGGATGATCCCTGAGATGTTGTAAAATCTGTGGCTTACCAACTGTCCCCGCAGGTGAGCCCCAATTCTACTGGTCCACCCCGCGATGGGTGCCGATATACAGGTGTTCTATAGCCGTCTTCGACCTGATACCTGGGATACGGAGCACGCGATAAACTATACTCTGAAGATCTATACTGAACAGTCTCCATAACGCTACTAGTACTATACTGATTCTACTACTACTGGAAATACACCCTAAATGCATGCATGCTAACACTATAAACTGCTACAACTATAACCGGACAACAAAGACTTCTAAACTGGGTACTGGTTCTGTTCAACTCTCTGGTATAACTTTGGTATAACTCTCCGATATAGCTCCAAGACACCTCTATTTATACGGCGTCCGCTCCGCTCTCCTCTTTTGGAACCTTCACATCCTGTTGCAGGAAAATCGGCCAGTCATCTTGGCTGTAGCGACCCGAATGTGGCAGCTTGAGAAACTGGGCAGAACTGATAAGCCTGAGTGCAAATTTGAATTCAAGTGGGGAAGGTGCAGGTTTTCTAAGGCGAACAACTAGGAAGAGATTTTCCAAACAGTCTTGGGTTAGTCTTCCAGTGAGAAGCTATGTGTGAACTGCATCAAGCAACTCTTCAGCTAAGCTGAGAACTGAAGTTGTCGTCAAGATGACTCCTGTTTGGGATGGCTTCCAGTCACCTTTACCGATCTTCAATCCTTCGAAGACAGATTTGGTTGACTCAAGCGCGTCTTCGGGCATGGCGGGAAGCCGCGCATCTACGCACATGTCGTGTAGGACGCACACTGCTACAAAGATCGCGCACACCTTCTCCGGTGTGAACATGAGTGACCCCCAAGAATTGTCAATGCATCGGAATCTGGATTTCAGGACACCGAAGGATCTCTCGATCACCGACCGTCCACGTCGATGGCGTTCGTTGAAGTGGTTTTCGGCCTCCGATGTTGGGGCAAGTACGGGTGTCATTAGATATGGGCAAAGAGGGGAGCCGCTGTCGCCAAGCAACCATCCAGACACATCGCTGGCTTCAAACATCGTTTGCAGCGAGGAGTTTCTCCAGATGTACGCGTCATGGGTTGACCCGGGGAATCGTGTCATACATTAAAAAACTTGAGATTCGCGTCACACACGCACTGTATGTTCATCGAATGGTAGTGTTTTCGGTTAACATAAATGTCTTCCTCTGTTGATGGGGCCTTGATCCTTAAGTGGGTTGCATCTATCGCCCCAACAACATTGGGTATGCCAGAGAGGGCAAAGAAATCCTGTTTCGTCTTAATGATGGACCGCTAGTCGTTCGGAAAAGAAATGTACCGTCTCGCCTGCCTTGAGAGCGACTCCGCGATGCCATGGACCGCCCTGCCAACGGACCGCTTGCTGATCCCCTGAAGATCACCAGTGACTACCTGGAAACTACCAGAGGCAAAGTAGCGCAGTGCAGCAGTTACCTGAAAAGATGAAAGAAAATTCACTGTAAGCATTTTTATTTTTCTACATGTTAATTGATATTAAGCTTCATAAGTAAACCCTCCCCGGTGTGAACATGAAATACCCCATTAACACTGCAACGGAATTGGGAATTCAGGACACTGGCGTGCCGTGGCGGATCTCTCTATGGCCGCGTCATTTTCATTCTAAGGAGTCTATTTTGTCATGCAATTCCTCAATGTATTCAGCGCCGCAATTGTTATGCGTCTTTCTCCTTTGTATGGAATAGTTTACCAGATTTCTTTTATTGTTTCAGTCTTTGACATTTCCGTCTGAATTTGCCTGACATGCTTTTCATTTATTCTTTTCATTTGCCGACATTCAGACTGTAGCTTCCTACACTTGTCAATCATTCCTGCTGCGTATTTTGATCAGACGGGTTACATCTTTGAGTCGTCTCCCCTCCCTCCCTCTCCCCTCCCCCCTTACCACACTCCTTAGCGTGTTGTTTAGTTTAATGGCAAACAGTCAATGTTGACTATTGTTGCCAAATGGCCGATTTCCCAACTACCAGCCCTTTAGCCTGCTGGCTACATGCCTCGAGATCATTTATGTAACACATACTGATGTTATCAGCCTTCTCAATCATCACTTTACCAACCCTAAACTTCGATGTGTCTTTTCTCATACGTTCTTCGAATGTCTCCACCACACGTACTCTGATAAAGGTCGACAGGGTTATGGGAACGATCATAATTTGTTTGTTTGTTATAAGAGAGCAGTGCGTTCGAAAATAAGGTGCGCATGCGCTTATGTCATATATTAATTGGCTGGAGGTGTACCATAAGTTATATAATTAGTTAATAGCGCGCGTAATATGAATAGCGTCCTCATTTGCCTTGTGCCTTATTTCCTGCTCGTCTAGCATCGTATCCAGCGTTGTACAGTTTTGACATACAGGATCAGCTGCTGTACCTTCCTGTCGTATCTTGGGCACAGGTATAGCAAATGTTTCATTTAGATAATCTTCCCACCTTTCTCTCCCACTAGGCTTGTTCACACTCTTTCGAATGTTCACACATTTCTCCCTAGAAGTCTTTTGATCGTACGACAGAGAGAGGTGTTATTACACGCAAGAGTTTCTGCGACGCGTTCCCATGGTACCTGTATAGGCGATTCGTATAACCTCCTATATCCTTTTAGTCATGAAGAGGTCTGCTTGTTATAATATGAGACAACATACCTTTTTTTGATTGGTGGTGCACATGCTGCAGGTGCCTGCTGGCATTAAGGGTGGTCGATCTACATCTTGGAAACACGCACAGTGTCCCCGGCTTACTCCCTACTCTGCCTCCGCTCTCCTTTGCGCTTTCCAACCTAGAGATGCAGATGGCCTCCTGATGCTTTTTCTGATGGCAACGCTCCAAGTGCCTCACCAAGCGCACCATTGCCCTCTTACAAAGAGGGCATACCCGCTTTCTCTGCCCCGGCCCTGCAGGAGTTTGAACAAATATACAATGTATAATTATATTAAAATGTGATCTCATGGTTTCAACCTAGAGGATGATATGTACAATTCATAAGCCTCTTCCTTCAAATGGTACGATTTATTTTGCCTACTGAGTCCAGGTGATTGAATGGCGACAAACCAATGGCACTGCAACGTTCACCAGACCCTGCCATTTTCCTGTTATGGAGTAAAACAGTAGATCCTTTTCTTGGATTATAAATTATGTTTTTGTTAGACAAAGTATAGAGAAAATATCTAGTAATATTAATTACAATTACGAAGTGTACTTTAAGGGGGCCAGTCTGTTAAAATACAGCGAAATATAGCGAAATGCAAGTTGATGAAGAAATTCGAATTGTTTTGATCTAAAAATTCAAAAATGGATAGATTTTTTCTTTCAAGTTTGTAATATTCACTAATTAAACAATTATTTTTTCAAACTACATTTTAACTACAGACACTAACTAGTACAGTAAAACCTCTTTATAATGAGATGAGTTTATGAGTTACCTAATATAGTGAGGTAATGTCACAGGTCAAGGTTTTATGTATTTTATTATTTTTAAGCCCTGATACAACAAGAAATCTGATATAATGGGGTAAATTCAATTGGCCCAAGGTGCTCGCTATAATGAGGTTTCACTGTACATAACAGGGGTGTGAGACCTCCGATTTTACGCGGAATTCCGACTTTTTACCTCAAACAGCAATCTTCATTTTCCGCTTATTTTTAATTTCCGATTATTTTGAGTATTAGCACTCAATGGTTTAGCATATTTTGATGACATATCGAGTGCTACAGTGTACAACGTACCAATTTCGTATTTAGCACATGCGGAAATCGCACACGTGTGCATTCAGCGGCGAGGTTTAGCTTGCGGCGTGGCCTTTCACCTGACGGACACGAGCCTGTGCTACCCGCAGCGCTAGCATGCACACCGCCGAGTGACACGGCTGCATCGAGCCTTGAACCCCGGCCTAAGGTAAGGGACTTCGCACACTTCTTTTCATTTCAGATTTTTTTCTGATTTGTTTTCAATCTTGCTCTCACACCCCTGACATAAGTGGTAAGCTTTTAACTCTGATGTACAGATACAAGCACTGCATGACAAGGACGATAATACAATACATACATTTTGTTTTATGCTGTCCTCTAGTTCTCATAGAGGCAATAATAATTTATTTCAATAAATTATATACATATTCATTATTCATATACTACACTTTAAATACTTAAATTCACAATTATAATATTTCATAAATAAGTACATTAATCAATGACAAAAAATGTATTTAAATTAGTGTAGTAACAGGATATCAGATTGCACCCATCAATCTTAAATCGCAATTGATATACCTTGAATTGACATGGAGGAGCGCAAGCAAAAAGAGTGGGAGAACTCTGGAATGGTGATGAGAGCTGCAGGGGTTGCCAGAGGGACTGGCAGGAAGTGTTCAAAAGTGGCAGGAGACAAAGACCAAGGTGTTAGCCTACAGAACTAAAAAGGCTGTGGATATGTTGTATTATTCCACACACATATTATAATTATCGTCATATAATTAAATATATTGTCACAAATACATCTAAATGTGTTTATAATAGTTGAACATATCTAACAATGGATATGTTCGGCATAAAAGAAATAATGCAGAAGTCTGATCTCTAAAGGTACAAACTTCTGAAGAAAATATCCTATTAAACAGTCGGTATGCAGCATATATGGTGAAGTATAGAGAAAATGAAACAATACATTGAAAAAGAAAATGACATCTATGCCATATAACAAAAATCATATCAAACAAAATAAACTGAATAGCATCAATTCCACCCACTATTTTCAGAAGAAGTTTTCTAATAGAAAATTATCATTTAAACATATATCTCAGTCATGACCGGGTAAAGCAAACCCTGACATTAATTTGCTAAAATCAAGATTTGGCAGTTTTGTTTACATGGTCCTGGACATTTTGTTTACATGCTACATCGTCAGGATAGCCGGAGAGCTTCGAGAGAGGAGCTTAGCCCTCAAATTCTCTTCCACCACATGTGGCAAACTCAGGGCTGTACTGCGCGCGTTAGCCGAGTTTGTTTGAGTAAGGGAAACTGATGGAGGCGGAATTGTAGGAGCTGATGTCGGTCCGGTTGCCTGAGGGCAATTGTATTTCTTGTGGCCCTCTTCCCCACAATTGAAGCAGCGTTTTTGCGTCCCTGCAGTTCAAAGAAAGGTGGCCCCCTTTTCCCACAATTGTAGCAGAAGTCGCACCGTTGCTGCCCCATTGGCGAGCCTCCTATCCCTTGCAGGGTATTTCGCAGTGCGGCAAATTATTTGACATGTCTCCACTGCTTCGATTCTGAAGCTGCTATGGGCTTTCTCCAATGTAGAAAAGATAAAACCTTACTTCTGCCCTTGGCACCGAGCTTCTCAGCCAACTTCTGTGTACAAAATGAACTAGTAGAGCCTGTATCCAGGAGTGCAAACGTATTCACCACTGCAGTTCCATTAATGGCTCTGACCTCCACTGGAACGATTAGTAGCGCAATCTTTGAAATCCCGGGCCCTGTGGCATGACAGATTTGGTTGACTCAAGCGCGTTACACTCTCCTCTAAGGAGTATATTATGTCATGCAACTCCTATGTATTCAGCGCAGCAATCGTTATGCGTCCTTTGTACGGCTAGTTTCCCAGTTTTCATTGATTGTTTCAGTCTCTGACATTTCCGTCTGATTTCGTCCCACGTTCATTTGCCTTTACATTCATTCTTTTCATTGACTAACATTCAGACTGTAGCTTCCTACACTTGCTTTGCAAATGATTCCTGCTGTGTTGAAGTCTTGTGATCGGACGGGTTACATCTTTGGGTCGTCTTTCCCCCCCCCCCCCCCCCCCCTTACCACACTTGATTTTGGGGTTTTGTGCCTCCATCTCCACTCTTTTAATGCCATCCTCTTTTGTATCGCTTTCCCTTTCTCCTTGTGCCTTATTTCCTGCTCGTCTAGCATCGTATCCAGCGTTGTACAGTTTTGACTTACAGGAATTGTCTGTAGTACCTTCCTGTCGTTTCTTGGGCACAGGAATAGCAAATGTTTCATTTAGATATTCTTCCAACCTTTCTCTCCCACCAGGCTTGTTCACACTCTTTCGGACGTTCACGTACGTTTCTCCCTAACTCTTTTGATCGTACGACAGAGAGAGTGGTGTTGTTACACAGGGGAGTTTCTGCGACGCTTTCCTATGGTACCTGTATAGGCGATTCGAATAACCTTCTATATCTGTTTGGTCATGAAGAGGGCTGCTTGTTAATAATGAGGCAAAGTACCTTTTTCTGATCGGTTGTGCATACGCTGCAGGTGCCTGCTGGAATTAAGGGTGGTCGATCTGCATCTTGGAAACACCACCCCTTCATGCAGGACAACGATTCGAAACACACTTCAAAGGCATCGCAGCAGTGCTCTATTCTACCCCCACTCTCTTTCCTGCTCTCCAGGCCAGAGTTCTGGATGGCCTCCTTAAGCTGTCTCTGGTGGCAATGCACCAGGTGCACCATTTCCTTCTTGCCCAGAGGGCACAGAGGCTTGCTGGCTGGCATTCAGCGTGGTTGACTTGCACCTCAGGAACACGCACGGTGTCCCTGGCTTACTCCCGTCTCTGCCTCTGCTCTTCTTACTGCTCTCCAGGCCAGAGATCCGGATAGCCACCTTATGCTGTCTCTGGAGGCAACGCACCACAGGTCCTTCTTGCACAGAGGGCACAGAGGCCTGGTGGCATTAAGGGTGGGCGATCCACATCTTGGAAACACACACAATGTCCCCGGCTTACTCCCAACTCTGCCTCCGCTCTCCTTTGCGCTTTCCAACCCAGAGATCCGGATGGCCTCCTCATGCTTTTTCTGGTGGCAGCGCACGAGGTGCTTCACCAGATGCAATATTTCCTTCTTGCACAGAGGGCATACCCGCTTTCTCCGCCCCTACAGCAGTTTGAACAAATATACAAATATATATCAAATGTTTCAAATTATTGTTGAAACTGAAATAATGATATGAAAACTAACACATTTGATAGAAATAAATGTAAAAAAGCTGCTTTGATAGAAATGTGTATTTTAACTTACTGAATATTGACTTAATAGTAAATATTGACTTGTTTCACAGGTTGAAGATTAGCTCCTTTGTATACAAAGACTAGTCTACACTCAAGATAAAATCCCCCAACAACATATCCGTCACCACCTCGTCCCTTGTCATAAAGCATTCACTTTCAGAATTGTCATATGTTATTCCTATCTCCTTTTCTAGAACTCTTGTGACGACACCTTCCCAGCAAACATTGAACCCTCTCTCATCTTCCCATTTCTGCTTTATTTTTTTCTCCCTTGATGAAGTCAAAAATCAATTTTTCATCGATGGTATGTTTTAGCTCTTCACTTTGCCGCCTTCGAGATTCCTTTATTGTCGCTACATTACAACGATTATTACACAAAGGTGCTGCTGCATGATGTTTGTCATTTGCACCCTCTCTTCAGGAGGCGGTTGGAGATGTCCATTGGTAGTTGGCTTGATACCTTCAAATGCCGATGTGGTACATGTGAACAACAGTTCCGGATTTTTTTCCCATGTTTCCAGACTTGATACTGCAACATTGAACTGGTGGTTGGTTTCCAGGATGGTGTCCACATCTGACAGCATGACAAACCATGGTTGGGTTAGATATGACCTATGCACTTGAGTTGTAAGATTGTGAAGGGACATTGGAGAAGGCAGTGAACTGCTGCCTGGAGTTCGTTGGTAGGTCTACATTGGTGTACTTTTGACATTGGTGTACTTTTGCGCACACGGCCAAACTTTGGTTGGTGAAGGGTTATCTTCACGTACTCCTCGTTTCCTCCATCGATGACCTTGCGCGTGTCTACCTCCGGCGTGTCTATCTCTACTTCGCTCTCAGTTTCCTCTGTAAATTTTCTCTTCAATGGTCGGATTGGTCGCTTGATGCGTGGAGCTTCCTTTACCAGGACTATCTCCGGTAAAGATTCTTCGTAGTCCAGTTCCTCATCGTCCGATGAGAGCGAGAGTTCCGCCTCCCAACGCCTTTAGTGAACTGATGGTCGACTTGATCGGTGGTCGATTGGGCTTGGGTGCTGGTTGCTTGCTCTCCTTCTTCCCCTTCTTATCCTTTCTTCGCTCTGCCTCTCCTTTTCTCTATTCTTCACGGTAAGTTCCTCGCCCAATAAGGTCAGCTCTTTTGTTTTGGCTGCATGCTCCTCCTTCTTCTCCTTCCCAAGGTACGCCACTGATGCTGGGGTATATGAAATTGCCTTCACATCCTCGGCTGGGAGCTTGTGTGTGAGTCGATAATGCCTTCTGAGACTTGTTGTGTTCTTATGTTCGTAACTGCAGTGCTCACACTTCATCGTGAGCGGTGTTTCATGTACAATCTGCACATGACGGTTTAATGCTGATCTTGCAGTAAACCCAGCGCGGCACGTGTCGCAAAGAAACATCATGTCTGGAGAGAAAAGAAAAGAAAATATTGGCCTTGGCGTTAGTCTCGATATCTTCTGATATCTAATGGGGGAGGGAGGACACAGGGCATTGGTGGGATCGTAGGTAATTGGTGAGTTCATGCCTACATCCTGTGGCGTCGTCATTAAAAAGGGCACAACCCTTCCGTATGAGGCAAGTTGTGCCACTCTCGCCTCTGTAGACAGCAGGCCATACGTGTTATATGTGTCTATTTGTTTGATTTTGTGACCACCATCTATGGATTTTATTTCCTTTCATATGATGAAGCAGTATGACCCTCTAAACAACATATTTTATTTCACAAGCTCAACTCTTGTACATTAATGAGTTATCATGATTTTAATTTTTCATAATTAGCCATAACGACCATAGTAAACTTACACGTAGGAAAGTCGCGTACATATACCGTATTATGCATCGCAACCCTCGCACAACAATGGCAGCCTCTGCACAGAAATCCTCTCTCCCCACGTATGTGCACGTTGTACACAACGTATGGAAGTTCTATGCTCGCTGCCATGATACCCCAATGACACAACAGTGTTTGCTGGCACCAATCAGCGTCGCGCATTTCCGGCGTTGCGCGTGCAATGATCTAGTGTAAACTCTGCGAGCAATCGTACCGCTTAACGTTGCGTCAATTTGAACTCGGAACTCAATCTAGCTTTCATAATTTCTCTTTTATTTAGAAATTCAGCATTGTGGAAGAAATATGGATCATTTTACAACAAACTTCTTATCCTACTCTTTCTTATCGATATGTTTGTATTCAATGTAACTGAATATTCACATTTATATAAGACATTTAAAAAGGGGTTAAATATGACAAAAAGGCTTTCACGGATGAATTAAAAGCCTATTTTTAAGACGAAATATTGAAAAACCTAGAGTTTTCCCGACAAAGCGAGTGTCATAAATGAAATATTTGGGACCTGTTCTTGATTTCATTGATGGGTGTTACAACTCTTAAATAGTCAGTTTTTAGCTAAATTCCTCAGAAAAATTGTTAGCCGTAAATCTCATGAACAACAAATCATACGGTTCTGCGCGTAAGACCATACCCGAGCGCGTCGGCATCGCTATCCAGCTGCTTACGGCGGTCTGAATAATTTCACGTGCTTTGCCCCTCGTCATTGATTTACCGTCGAACTTTTCGAATAACACGAAATAACAGCTTTTAAAATGAAATAAATTAGATAAAACATCTTACCTGGATTAAATAGTAAATCTGACATCGATTTCACTAGTTTAAATGTAATTTCATAATCAGATAATAAATAAATTACCGAGTTTGTTGCTCATAACGCTGTGACGGCGTGAGTGAGTTCCGCGCACTCATTGGTTTAGATTCATGCTGGAATTTGCGTAATATGCAATGGCGAAGGATAGCCACGCCGCTAGACATGGCTAAACTCCCAATGGAGTCGCGCACGAATGTTGCTTCAGCTGCTTTTAGAGTGAATTGTTAATTTTATATCTAGAAAATAAAACAAAATAACGACAAGTTGTTTGTGAATTATTTATAAATACATATCTAATTTTCCTAAAACACATCGTGTATGTCCGTATTTCCTTCCACGGTCGATATAAAGTGCAATAAAAATGCGGCTGTCCGAATTTTTCGAAAATTTGATATTTTTCTCCTAACTTCAGAAAGTTGTAGCTTAAAAACTGACATTTAAGAGTTGCAACTGTCAATATGATGATGAAAATATAAACAAAGAACATTACTTCCATGAAAACCTAATTTATGTAAAAACTCTAGAAATTTGAATATTTAAATTTGAAAATAACCTTGAAATTTGGCTCTTTTTACTTGCATTTTCACCCAATCTTCGCGGCCTACTAAAGTCTTGAAGAAAAAAAATGTGTCCATTGATTTGTATATCATTTGAAAGCTGACGATCAGCTGATCGTAGCCGTTTTTGTTAACATCTTATAACTATTCTGATTGGATAAAGAATCAGAGAGATGTCTCAGTAAGCCAATAAGACAACTCGACATAAAAATCAAGAAAAATGTTACGGGAAAGGCCGGTCGCGTACCGTACATGGCAGCGCCCATAGGTTTTCCAGCGTGCACATACGTGTCCCCCCTCTCTCTCTCTCTCTCTCTTTAAATTAGAAGACTTGCGCGCTCACACAAAACAACGCATGTATACATACACACGCTCTGCACAGAAATCCTCTCTCCCTCTCTCTTTAAATCCTCTCTCTCTCTCTCTCTTTAAATTAGAATGAATATCGGGTCACATTGCCATAGCCCATGTTGACACGACACACGTGTACATGTACTACTCAGTTCGCACTATTTTTGTATCGTTCAATTCACCCAACGTACACACGACTCACCCCTAATGTTGAAGTGGTATCGCTCAAATCGCGAATTCCGTTCAATCCGAGCGAGAAATTCAATATGCAATACTTGAAAAATCACTCCACACAACTCCAATCCATGATGAAAAATGCTGAAAATATGTCAGTCGACAAGCAAAGTGTTCATAAATTGTCATTCAAATCATAAAATTGTGGAAACGAAACGTACGACGAACAAATCCCTCTGGTTTTGAGCACAATGCAGACAAGCGAGCAGGTCAAAACGTACCGCGCTGGAGGACAATTCGTACTCCTTTTGTGATTGGGAGAAAAGTTTGAAGAAAAAATGATCACTGGATTTTTGACCAATCAGAAGAAGTTTTATATCATCGGAAAGAGAATTTATCCAACTTTCCATAACCGTTCACCCCATGGTTCAACGAACTTGACAAAAGTTTCCAATTTGATGTTCTCTGTGCTCTCATCACATGCAATGCAGTGAAGTGTTTTTAAATTATATGAAATCAATTTCCCTGAGATATAGCAATATTCCTATGCCACCGCTTAATTCAACTTCATTTTAAAAAAGGTGCAAATTAATGTTACAATATAACAAATGTGTGAATGGTATTACAAACCTGCACCAGCTGGAAATCTATTATCTTATTATGGACCAGGTCCAGGAAGGTGTAGGCCCCATACTTGGCCGAATGGCCAGGACTGTCAGCCCGGCCATCTCCACCGATGGTGAGGGGCACTCCGGAGTCCACCAAGTCGGCGATGATGTGTCTCTCCCACACGCAGGACAGGGCTGGGAAGAGGATCATCTCCTGGTGGCGGTAGTATGTCCTCATTGCGTGGGTTGCTACTTGCAAGTTTCCAAGTATACGCAGGGTCTTGGTTGCACTCCCGCCTGCAAACAATATGGATGCAGACAGGAGTATGTTGCCTGCAGGTGCCGTGCCATACCACGTCTGGCTCTCTCACGTGGTCGGAGCAGCATTGCAGTCCCAGCACTCCCTGGTGACAGCCACCAAAGATCCCACCTCCCGCTTGCTGACACTGATGTTCCCTGACCCGCATGAGGGGCATAGGTTGAGCAGTTCCATTAGTTTGCTCTCAAATACAATGTATTTTGCCTCTTCGTGTGATTCACATTCACTCCTCTCCCGCTGCGTTCTGGCATACATATACCAAAGGCAGAGCACTTGTGATAAAAGTAGCATTGTGATGAATATAAGCCTACTTTTGTGCTGCAATGTCCTGCCTTTCCAAATAATTTTGGTCCATTATCCTGGACAAACGCCAGCAGCATAATTCTCACTTTTCTTGGATGATATGATAAACTGCCATTTCCTATAGTAGTCCTTCTTAAATGTTGCTTTAGAGTGGATGCGCGACGATTGGTCTTTCATTGCATAGTTGTGATCTTGTAGAGTGACATTCTGCCACTGGAAGTAAGAATTCTCCATCTTTCATTGCATAGTTGTGATCTTGTAGAGTGACATCCTGCCACTGGAAGTAAGAATTCTCCATCTTTCATTGCATAGTTGTGATCTTGTAGAGTGACATTCTGCCACTGGAAGTAAGAATTCTCCATCTTTCATTGCATAGTTGTGATCTTGTAGAGTGACATCCTGCCACTGGAAGTAAGAATGCTCCATCTTTGGTGCATCTGTCTGCATAGAGGTGTGAGTTATGCCCTCCTTTCTCTCATCATCATCATCATGCTGTGTAATATGCTGTTCACCATCAGCTGCCATGTCTGTAGATTTGGCCGGAGTGCGTTGTTATGATTGTGGTCTTCTGTTGGAACAATTTTTTTTGTTAAGAATATAATTAAAAATAAATCATAAATGATTAAAAACATTTTTCACTTCACTTCACTTCTCTGTCAGACAATATATTTTACATTATACTCCAATGGTTTTACAAAATGTAGGTTTTATTTGAGAAATTTATATTGTTCAGACCACCTCACAAATTAATGACAAATACCACAAAATACTGTACAACAGTAAGTAACATTAACATTTATTTTGAAAATGTCTAGTTATCAACTTTTGAGGGAGATGTTAATTGTATTAAAATTAGTCAATAACATCTAGCAATACTGTGTAGAACAACATGATCAATTAACTTACATTGTTCTTGTAACCCATGCACTGGACTGGATATGGATTGTCGGCAGTTGGTTTTCCGTCTTTGAAGTGAACTGAACACACCTGCGGGAAAGATGAGTTAAAAGCGATGAATAAGTTATGAAAATAAGTTTCCAAGTCCATGACAGTCACGGGTATTTAAATGATTTCTATCTCCAGTTTCTAAAATCAATTTATGTTTGTTAACTCATTACTCATTTTGGTAGAAAATTTGGTAAACAATAATAAAATTTCATATTCAATTGAATGTACTTTTCTAAGAAAAAATATACTAAACCATTTTAATATTTTCTTGAACCCTGAATTAATCTTTCCATTGAGAAAATAGATATTCAGACTGCAATTATTCCATAATTTTTAATTGATTTTTTTTTTTACATCCCGACTGTTGAACTTGAAGTGATGCATGAGAACATGCTTGACAATAAGTTTCATTTCAGAGCAGCAATATTCAATTTGAGGTCAAATGGTCTCTGTTGTCCTGTGTAAACACGGACACGAACTGGTCACTAAGTGATGTTGCCTTTTCCTTGCTGTCTGATACCTGTACATCATGATGTTTGAGGGAGCAGATGCCTGTAGATACCTGCTTTCTGGACCGTATGAATTTCCGTTTGTTTGGGGCCATCCTGTATATAATATACAGCCTTGGAAGAAATTATTAGACCAAGCAGTTTGGGGTTTTTAGTTTGTCATAATGTTTCTCTAAAATATGAAGAAAAAAAATAAAATAACGTAAATCTTTGAACAAAATTATCAAAAAGTGGTTGGTCTAATAATTTGTTCCAAGGCTGATTATAAACAGAGAAATTGAGAGAGAGCATGTGTGAAAGGAGTTATTTATTTTGCGCAAAGGCAAAGTGTGCCTTTGCCAAATCTAAGAACTCCTTCTACACAGCCAGTTGCTCTCGCTCAATTGCAATGAGCTCACTCTGTTCCTGTTCGTCTGCGCTGACTGGCGCAACTACTCTTTTTTTTTTTTTGGAGCCCTCTTCCTAGCTTTCTTGATAGATGCTGAGGTCGATGGTGCTGAGGTTGATGGTGATGAGGTGGACGGCCTGGAAGTGGATGGCTCGTACATGTCATGCAACATCTCCACTGCCTCCTCATTGTCCGTCTTAATGGTGGACTTGTGGAAATGTAAAAAGAAAGAAAATGTCTCATTACTTATAAATATCATCCTTCATAGCTACAATGCAACTTATATTCTGCATTGGCTGAGATATGCCCATCCTAATGATTTTTATTTCCAATAGTCATCAGTGTTATAGTGCACTGGTTCATAACTTTATGAACCAGTGCACTATAATGCCCTGTGCAGAGCCGACTCGACCCGATCCGACTGGTTTTCAGCCTGATTAACTCAGTATGCGCTGCCTCAGGACTCCGGTTTTTCCAGTCAAGTGCCAGTCGATTCAACATGTTGGATCGGCTCCGACTGAGCGGAACTGACTCTAGCCTGACTGAAAACCACTCGGATCGGGTCGAGTCGGCTCTGTCTGCGCCGGGCTTAACACTGATTTCCCATTGAAGTAAAATTAATTTGGATGGGCATATCTCAGCCAATACTTAACATATTCAATTGATTTTCGGTAATTGGAAGTATTTTTTATCCCGACTGTTGAAAGTGAACATGCTTGACAATAAGTTTCATTTCAGAGCAGCAATATTCAATTTGAGGTCAAATGGTCTCTGTTGTCCTGTGTAAACAGGGACTTGAACACTGGTCACTAAGTGATGTTGCCTTTTCTTTGCTGTCTGATACCAGTACATCATGATGTTTGAGGGAGCAGATGCCTGTAGATTCCTGCTTCCTGGCCCGTATGGATTTCCTGAAGGCCTTGTTCTTTTTGTCAGCCTCTGTAAACAACCTGTTTTGAAATGACCAGTAGTTATTTTTAAAGTTCTTTTCTGACTTCTCTCTGATACTCCTTGTATTTGTTCCAGTCGTAGGTCAACGTGGATGCCTTGGCCTCGTTGTATAGTCTTTGTTTCCTTTTTAACATCCTTTTTATTCTTGGTGTGATCCATGGATTGCAGTTCCTGGGTCCGACCATCTTGGTGGGAATATGCTCTTCCATCATTCGGCCTAGAACCAGTTCTGTTCCACGGTGCACCCGTCTGGATTGTTGTTGAAGAAGGAGTCTCTAATGTTATTCAGGTCAGCTTGCAGGTTTGTGTTGTCGGCCTTCTGATACATGTATATATCTTTCTCGCTTTCTTTTCCGTCACATTCGGCTTGCGACTCAATATGAAGGAGACAATATCATGGTCACTAATTCCAGCAGAGACTTTGCAGTTATTGATGAAATCCTGGTCAATTTGTATAAATGACAAACTCAGTAATATTAATAATAAAAATGTATACACCAATTTTCATTTGTAAAATATTGCACACCAATTATAATGACCTTTTCATCAATACGAACTATTATTTTATACATATGAAAAATCATATTTTCTATTATCTTCCAAAGGATTTTTACCGCTTTACAGCGTAATAACATTCACAACTTGGTCAAGATGGAAGTCATTGCATATATGGAGAAGTGTCATTTTCCTGCTTCGCTGGCATATGATTTTACAGAATTCGTTGCCCAGTCAATGTCTGCTAAATTATAGTCACCTGCAAATTGACGATGATCGCATCACCAGCATCCCTCTTAATGTCTCTAGTGAGGCTGCAAGTTGGTGGAGAGTGTCCCTTATTGCGATTCAGACTTGTTCCATGCTCATCATACTTTCGCACATTGTACCAGATGGCCCGTTTTGTGGGCACCTCCCTCTCAGGAAACTGGTTCTGAAAGGCCTCTTGAACGGCAATGAAACTTCTTGTTTCATGATACCGTGTCACCACGAATGTTCTCTGTTCAGTAGTCAATTGAACCATGTTTGTGAAGCATATGAACTGTGTATCTGTTTGGAAATGTTTTTGGTCAAATGTCTTACATAATGGTATTGATTATGTGACAGCAGAATTAAGTTCAATAAGCCCACACCCCAATTACCACACCAGGAAGTAACTTGTCACAGTGATGATTTTACCACCTGTCATAAAGGTCAAGTGTGCTCAGTCATGCATGACAGTTACATAATTTACTTGGTATCATTGGACAGAGGACTTCATGGACTACCCCTACAACAATAAATATTCTCTAAATATTTCACAGTTTTCTGATGATTAACCATTAAAGTTGGGTTTACTTTTTTTAAAGACACCGTGTACATGAGCTTGCGATGGTGTCTAGCGGGTGTAGATGACAATTTAACTCATTAAGAGTCTTACCCCAACACTCATCCACCTTCTTTATTGTTGCATGGTTTACTGCTACTCATTCATAGTGTGTGTAATGTTTGAAATAATTTTAGTTACTAGAACGACAGTATTGATAGTCCTCTTGGTTAAAATCAGAATATGTCTCTGCTAAATGATAACAATAACATTGCAGTCATGATGTGTAGTCACATGTATACTATTAATATGAACACCTTCTTGAGTGGTTGCATCAAAGCATATCGTAAGATGTTCTGTTTTCATCACCAACTCGGCACTTTGCAAGTCTGCGACACTGGTTCTGAGGTTCTTTCCTCAGGTTCTTGCTGCTTAGGTGTTAAAAATGTTGTGAATGGCTCATTACAGAAATTCACAAATTTCAGTTCTTGATTCTCTCTACCTAGACACCTGTATGATTCAAATGTTTTAATGATTGGTTTCATACGATTGGCAGTAGTGCATGTTGCTGGAAGTAGTTCACAGAGAGCATGGATGGTCTTGGCAACTGACTTATCATGATCACAAAACAATCTTCAAGTCTTCTATTTCAGGAGGGGCAGAACTATACACTTCCTTCAGATGTTGAAGCTGAAGTCCGGGCTTTGCAGGAGGTGGGGCTCTCCGTTTGTTTGTGTGAGGATTCTGAGGAAACAGAAGAGCAGTATTCTAAGTGTGGCCTAACAAGCGCGAAATAAGCTTGTTGATGGATCTTCTGGGATGTTTTCCGTAGGTTTCTGCTGATAAGGCCTATCATCCTGTTGGCACGCGCCATGATGTTGGTGATGTGGCCATTCCAAGAAAGGGTGGACGAGAACAGGAGACCTAGGTGCCGCAATTTGTCTTTGATTGCAGTCAGAGCGTGGTCCCCTAAACAAGTACACGTTGACGGTTGGGTTATTGCGGAGGGCAAATGAGATGTGACGACATTTATCCGTATTTCATTTCATTTGCCATGTATCCGCCCACCTATTAAGCTTGTTTAGATCTTAACATTTCAATGTCCATCATGTGATTCATTATCATTAATGTTCATGGGAATTTCTTCCTCACTTTCATTCCTCACTTTTAGTTTCCCTTGACTCACTATCCTCATTTATCCAAAGGGGCTGTAGGTTGCATAGCCCAGCAAAAACAGTCAAAATGTCATCAACATTTTGAAACATTGCCAGAATAGACAGCTTAAAATCTTGAACCACTTGAGGCGTTGAATAGCCCTCTCCACGTGGATTCGTACATTGGCTATTCTTCTGGTTTCTGTAACGCTTTCTTCAGGCAGGCGTCTGTCTTTAAATCCTTTTGTAAAAGCTGGAATTGATAGTTTTACTCAAGGTGGCAAAATATCTTTGATGGTAAACCCTCTGTGTGCAAGGACTTCATCTCCTGGCAACAAATGTTCACCAAATCCACTGTTTAAAAAAAAAAGAAGTGTCACTTGCCCGTCCACCAAAGAGTTTGGAAACATAGGTTACAAAGCCATTTGGGGCAATACAATAAAGTGTCTTGTAGAAGTTCACTACGAAAAGTTGATATTGAGTTGTAATATTGAATCCGTCTTCCGACGAATTTATGGTGGAAGAATTTGGTTCCAATCTCATGAACATAACCATCTTTGAAGTGGTGAATAGGCGATGTTAATTCAGCACATGTAAAGTCAATACAATTGTCGGCGCGCATAAATCATGAAGCTACGTTACTCCGGTCTCCTTGTTCGTGCAGTTTGACCACGCCTGAAGGGGCATTATCCAGACGTGTATTAGGCAAGCAAAATGGCGATTCTCCATGTATAATGTAGCAAAAGTGAATGTAGAAGACATAAAATCTAAAAGTTATTAGTTCTCACCAAACAGCCCGTGACATCACGTAAAATTTGTCCTGATGATTCAGAAAAGTTCAATTAAAATGTTGATCAAATTGAATAAGTCAAAAAGTGCAAATATCTTATGTAAAACAGACAACTTCGAGAGCACAAACATTTCGTGTCAGCCATTCCGGTGCGCACAACAAAAGACATCAGAATGGTAATGTTCATTAGCAGGTATGACTAGTATGATTTTACAGCATTTAGCATAATGATGAATACCAACTTACTTTTGAGCCGCAATGTCCGGCCTTTCCAAACAGCTTCTTGCCATTCTCCCCAACGTAGGCCAGCAAAGTTTGGATTTCCCATTCCGCGAAATCTCGTTTCCTTATGGACTGTAATGTAAAGAGAGGATACAAAATTCCATAACTTATTAAATGACTTAAGGCATATACTGTTTTACAGCAGTTGCTTTGTACTAGGCACTAGTTGAGGTGTTAATTTACACTAAGTCTTGATGAAGATCCTTGAACAGAGTCTGGTAAAAGTCCTGGAACCCCTGAATGTCCTGGTGTCTGTTTGGGGGAAAGAACATGGTTCAATGGTATCTTTCCTCGGGTTCATGCTGCTTAGGCGTTTAAAATGTTGTGAATGGTTCATTACAGAAATTCACAAATTTCAGTAAATGTGCCGGTGCGGTCTTATCACCTTTCTTGAAGATGGGAGTTATATTTGCACGCTTCCGATCACCGGGCGCTGCCCCGCTGTCCAATGATTGCTGGAAAATGAAAGCAAGAATGGGCGCAATCTCTTTGGTTTATATTCACTTGGTCTAATACCACTTGGTCCAATCATCAGTTCGTCTAACTTCACTTCGGCTAAACCTATTTGGTCTAATCATCACTAGGTCTAATGCCCATTTAGGCAACTGCCGTTTCGTCTAATCACCAAATGGGCTAATTGTCACTTCGTCTACTTTTTTTTCTCCTCGTTTCGTCTATTATCACTTCGTCTAATACCAGTTCGTCTAATTCTCAGTTAGGCTACTCTTCACTTGGTCCATATGCAATTGGTCTAATTACCGTTTGGTCTATAACCATTTGGTCCAATACCATTTCGTCTAATACCATCAGGTCTATTTTCCACTTGGTCTAAAAGCAGTTCGTCTAATTCCCATTTGGTCTAATGACCATTTAGTCTAATTCCCATTTGGTCTAATGACCATTTAGTCTAATTCCCATTTGGTCTAACGATCGCCAATTCGCCCACACTGACCTGTGTGGTGGCCACCGCCTGTATACCGTATACCGTATGAACGATTCCATAAGGCTGTAATTATGGTTACAGTCCGTTATTCGGAAGGTTCGTTATTCCGAAGGTTCGTTGATCCGAAAATAAAATCGGGTTCGTTATTCTGAAGGTTCGTTAGTCCTCAAATGAAATTAGGGTTATTAAAAAATACGACGTAGAAAAGAATTTGATTTTTTGAATTTGAATGTTGCCTAAAAAAATGATTTTGAGCAGTGTGGTCTTGGGAAAGGGGATCAATCTTATTCTAATTGCCGTGGCTGCATGGGGGTGTGGGAGAAGGGGAGGGGGCAAAGAGTGGCTTTACAATTCTAGTAAAATTGTATAAGAATAATTTGTAATATGTTGTTATAAACTTTCAGAAATGAATTTCCTCAAAAATGATTTTATTTTTCTTTGTAAAACAGTGCAATAAGAATGAGATATTTGAGATATATTTATATCTTTCTCATGTAAAAAAAAACATTAAATTAAACCAAAATCAATTTGATATTATATAATTATAATTATGTCATAAAGTTAGATTTTGCTGCTTGATATCAGTCCAAAATATCTTAATTCTAACATTGTATTTGTCTGAATTGTATGTATTTCATCATAAATAGCAACTAAGGGCAGGGGCGGATCTAGCTTTTTGCTAAAGGGGGTGTGGGAGGGGGTGCCCCCCCCCCCCCCCCCCCCCCCCCCGTTAAGGAGCTTTTGCATTGTTTTAATTGAAACTGTGCAATCTGAGTTTTCTTGTTTTACTCTCTTTTCTAATCAAATTAGATAAAAGCCATGATTTAAATTGATTTGGGAGGGGGCCTATGAAACACCCCCAATTTCATTTTCGGATTAACGAACCCTAATTCATTTTAGGAGTACCGAACCTTCGGAATAACGAACCCGATTTCATTTTAGGAATAGCGAACCTTCGGAATAACGAAGCGCACCCGTAATTATAGCTCTATGGATATTTAGCCACAGTGAGACGAAACCTGTGTATAAAAGAACAATAATTGGCCATTACAATCAGGTGACCTTCATACACCACCGAAGAGAAAATAGATAATATCTATAATAGATAATATCTATTTTATCTATTTTCCCACTATTCATCAAACGGTGCATATTGACCATAATCAGGTACCTTTAAAAAAAAACAGGTTCCATAAAATGGTATATCGTCAAACAGGCAACGGGAGGATGAGTGGGATACATCCCGCCTCACAAGGTGGGGGATGACATGTACAATTATCCCCCCCCCCCTTTTTGTATTTGTATACGAGTGGGAAAGAAAACATTCGTTGTAACACCTATATCATATCAAACTTCCATTAGACCAAATGGTCATTAGACCAAATGGTCATTAGACCAAGTGGGCATTAGACCATGTGGGCATTAGACCATGTGGGCATTAGCCCAAGTGGGACATTAGCCCAAGTGGGAGTAGCCCAACTGTCAATTAGACCAAACGGGAAGTTGATGAAATGGTGATTAGACGAAGTGAGAAACTGCCCATCTGGATATAGCCGAAGTGGGTATAGCCCTAATGGATATTAGACGTTGTGGTATTAGACCAATAGAATATTAGACAATCTGGTGATTAGACGAAATGGCATTAGATTAAGTGGGTTTGGACCAAGTGGATATTAGACGATAAGGGTATAGCCCAAATGGTTATTAGACGAACCGGCTATTGGACCAAGTGGTTGTAGACGAAATGGGTTTAGACTATGTAGGATTAGACGAAGTGGATATTGGACGAAGCGGGTTTAGACCAAGTGGGGGTTTACCATCTCTTTGGCATAAAGCTTCAATATACGCCCCAGTATACCATCTGGACCTGTCGCTTTGTTGGTGTCTATCGCCTGAAGGAGTTTGCAAATGCCGTTTGTTGTTATTTGAATATCTTCCATTGCTGGGTATGTCGATTGTCCTAAGTCTGGCAAATGGTCTCTGTCCTCCTGTGTAAACACAGACTTGAACTGGTCACTAAGTGCTGTTGCCTTTTCTTTGCTGCCTGATGTCAGTACATCATGATGTTGCCTTTTCCTTGCTGTCTGATAACATTACATCATGATGTTGCCTTTTCCTTATGTCTGATAACAGTACCTCATGATGTTGCCTTTTCAGCGCTTCTAGCTAGAGATACGAAATCTTGTGCTAAGGTCAGTAAACATAAGGCCAAGTCGAAGTCCCATTAGAACAAGCAAAATCTGATCATGCATTGCTATTTGGAAATATGGTACCGCGATGACAAAGTCTTGAGAAGAGAATTGACAAAAGCCCAAAACACAGGTGTACTCAGTCCTGTGTAAAACTTGACCACACCTTTTCCTTGCTGTCTGATAACAGTACATCATGATGTTGCCTTTTCCTTGCTAACTGATAACAGTACATTATGATGTTGCCTTTTCCTTGCTGTCTGATAACAGTACATCATGATGATGCCTTTTCCTTGCTGTCTGATAACAGTACATCAACATATTTATCTATTTTTATATGAATTATGAAAAATTGTTGGTGTACCTTCAACTTTTCTCGCCTCGCTTGCCGAATCTCCTCTATTCTGATGTTAGTTTCAACAGAGAGTCGTCCACGCTGACCCCTTCCTTGCCCTTGACCACCTTGGCCCCCTCTACCTCCACGTCCGCGTCCGCGTCCCCGCCCTCAGCCTCTGCCTCGTCCTCCACTTGGTCCAGGTTGGCTTTCGTCAGTTTCCTCATGAATGCTTTGGTGTCCTGTCCCATCTCCCTGACTCTGTCTTCTTCCCCTTCGGCCTCGACCACGTCCACGTCCACGTCCTCCGCGTGCCCCACTTGGTCCAGGTTGGCTTTCATCAGTTTCTTCGTGGCTGCTTTGGTGTCCTGTCCCATCTCCCTGACTCTGTCTTCCTCGGCCTCGACCACGTCCACGTCCACGTCCTCCGCGTGCCCCACTTGGTCCAGGTTGGCTTTCATCAGTTTCTTCGTGGCTGCTTTGGTGTCCTGTCCCATCTCCCTGACTCTGTCTTCCTCCCCTTCGGCCTCAACCACGTCCACGTCCTCCGCGTGTCCCGCTTGGTTTTCGTCAGTTCCCTCATGACTGCTTTGATGTCATGTTCCATCTCCCTGACCCTGTCTTCCTCGGCCTCGACCACGTCCACGACCCCTTCCCCTGCCTCTACTTCTCTTGGCTGGAGGACTTGCTTCCGCTGCAGAACTGCTGCTGTGTTCAAGGACCTGAATATTAAGATAATACGATGATAAAACTAAATGTCTATCATTTTTTGCTTTGAATTGAATCAACCTTTGTCTCCTTTTGTTTGCCAGTCTCCATTGTATTTATCTGGGCTGGTACCCTTTTCTTCTTCTTCTGCAAGCCCCTCCGTCTCGTTGTTAGCGGCCAGATTCATGCTCTCCAGGAGGTCCTCATCACTGGTTGATGGGTTGTTCAGGCACGGCTTCATGTCATTTCTTATACTCTCGTATGATTGGTGTGGTCTGACTGTGTCCTCAGCGCAACAGTATTTCTGGTGTACCCAATGGGTACAGATGTCACACTGGGCCCAGCTAACAATCACAAGAGCGCCGGGTCGTCTTCCAGGTGGGCTTGCACTGTTGCATAGGCAACAAACGTCATCGTCATCCTCGAGTTCAGTTGTGTCGCTATCGTTCAGCACAACTGGTGCTGATGGCATGGATGGCGACCGACTCGGTCCAGCTACTTCTTCTTCACGTCTTCTCTCTCCCTCTTCTGTTCCTTCCTCTCGTTCCGCGCCTTTTTCATTCTGCTTTTGTCCTTCTTCCACTTCCGTTCTTCCTTCTCTCTCTGCTTCTCCTCGCGCTCCCTCTCGGCCATGTTTATCTTCAGAAACATGCTATTGTCTGTGAGAGCAACGGCTCCTGTCTCGTACGCCGGTTTAACTCGGCGTTTTCTGGCCGGCCTGCTTCTTGCTCGTAGAGTTGGTCGTTTAGTCTTTAAGAACCTATAAATGGATGGTCGGCAGGTGGTTTTCCGTCTTTGAAGTGAACTGAACACACCGGCGGGAAAGATAAGTTATAAAAAGCGATGAATAAGTTATGAAAATAAGCTTTCCAAGTCCATGACAGTAACGGGTATTTAAATGATTTCTATCTCCAGTTTCTAAAAATAAATTTATGTTTGTTATTACTCATCACTAATTTTGGTAGAGATTTTGGTAAACAAATAAAACAATTTCATATTCAATATCTACTTTTCTAAGAAAAAATAAATCAAACCATTTTAATATTTTCTTGAACCCTGAATTAAATTTTCCATTGAGAAAATGGATATTCAGACTGCAATGATTTTTTTTTTCATCCCGACTGTTGAACTTGAAGTGATGCATGTGAACATGCTTGACATTAACAATAAGTTTAAAGGTAACGTTGAGTATTGGTAATTTCCAAAGTGCCCCCCCAAAATGAATTGTAACGTGGTTTAATCGTACCTTTCTTGGTATGGTGACAGCTCTTGTAGAACACTGAGTGTATACATACCGTGAATACGTGAGTTAACTGTGTAGACTGAGTGTGTAAAAATAGCCGTGACTCGCTCCAAAGGTCAAAAGTGCAGAATGTAGTCTGCGCACAGCTGACCCGCTTCCAAAATTAGTTAAAAGACTTTTTCTGTGCGCAAAAGCAAAATAAAACCGTCTAATTGGTCCAATGCGCGTTACACGCTAACAATGCGCGCGCAGTGATACACTTTTATAAATAGATAACTGAATATTCATGAACTAGCAATTAAAAAGAGAGTAACCGAAAGAGGATTACTATGTATGAAATCATTTACAATTAAAATAGAATAAAACGGAATTAGATTTTGGGGTTTCCGTCACACTATCCCCTCTCTTTCTAATTGCTGTCCCAGCAATTCAGCCATAATACAAAAATCTACAGGGTATACGAAATACAAATATATATGCGAAAGTTCAAGAAGACAATAATCTCATCGATATAAACAAATTCCTTTTCTGAATATGTCAGCTCATTAGAGTTCATCTTATGAATTAATTTTAAGAAAAACAAAAGCAAAAATAGCAATGTGCTAATGTTAATCATTGTCTATTCTTCGTTGTCTCTGTCCAGGTAGATTGTGCGGGTCTGCAAATCTCCTCTGTGCTCAACTCCATATATGTTTACAAAAGTTTCTGTGGTAACGGTGACCATCTTTACCCAAACCTGGCCGATGCCGTTTGCTCTCCTAGCAATGGAGAAAGTGAAGGTGTCGTCCTCGTATGACAACCCTTCGTCTTGGCTAGGTGGAGCATCTAACACAATCCTCACATCCTGTGGGGATCTGGGCGGGGACTCTGGAACAGATGTGGTTGGAGACTTCTGCGAGGGCGGGCGCGTGAGTGGAGACTTTGGCGGGGCGTGAGTGAAGACTTCCTCGGGGGCGGGTGCGCGAGTGGAGACTTCGGCGGGGGCGGGGGGCGTGAGTGAAGACTTCGGCAGCATGGAAACGGCTTTGGATGGGGACTCCCATTCTGACCCCGACATCTCAGAGAGGATGCTGAGTGCGTCCTCCTCCCTCTCATTTCCAACGCTTATCCTTAGCTTTGGAATTTTTGCAATCGGGGCGGGAAGTGGCTTCGGAGCCTTTGGTGGAGGACCCTCGGATGCCGGCTCCTTCGCTTCGGCACCACTCTTTCGTTTAAGTGCGCTTCGAATGAAGGCTGGTGTTGCCTCCGTGAGTTTACACCCACGTGTATCTCCGGCCGGGTGATTCTCGAAATTCCGGTAGTGGCGCTTGAGATTGCGCATTTTTACTGTCTCAAATGCACAAAGCTCGCACTTCCAGGTCAGCTGGACCTCATGTGCTTCCTCCAGATTTTTTTTTTCAATTTAATCTTGCTTCCAACAAAACATTACAAATGAATTATAATAATTTACGAAAAATAAAGATATACATATTGCAAACATCATCATCATCATCAGATAGAGTACTAAATGAATTGTGAAGTTTGGTGGTGTTAAGTGTAGTAAATGCCGATGTACTGATGTTAGGGAGACCGCATTGGCAGCATATATATCCATGTCAGACTCGAATTAGCGTACGCTGTATAGATGTTAAGAGGCATATTTATGTCTTATTGAAGACGCAGTTGCCGAGCGTGACCCGCATGAAATCGGGGAATACCCACATAGCTACTAAAACATGGCGCCTGTGTACGTATCTGACCCCAAATTTTTGGTCCCCTATGTCGCTACTCTCTTTATGTAGGTACTCTATTCTGACCGAAGTGGCCAGATGTGAGCACAAAGATCATTACTAAACTTGATAACAGTTTTAGGAGATAAAATATCAGTTCCATGATCCACCAAGACAATCCTGTGTCTTTAACGATGTTTCAGTGTACATTGGAACCTTGTTATAACATGCACCTCAGGCCTATTCTATTGAATTTACCTTGTTTTATCAGATATCCTGCTGTATCAGGGCTTAAAAATAATAAAATACACAGAACCTGGACCTGTGAAATAGGAGGTGGCTGATTTCTCCTGCCACTCTGGTAAAGGTTATATGTTAATTATAAATGCTATGTTAATTGAAGTGTGCTACTATTAATATTAAGTGTATGATCATTGGTATATATTGCATAACATACACATGTCTAAATTGTCTATCCAGTGTAGCGCTAGACAACATTTATAAATGTTCCACATTAATTAATTTGTTGGATAACTCTTGCAAGCAAACAATATTATTTCTGTCCAACCCAAGACAGATTTGCTCAGTAAAAAAAAGTATTAAATTGAAAATAAAATCGTCATGTATAGCTAAAGTGCCTTTAAATAAAAAAGCTTGATATTAGTATCAACCATTTTTTAAAACTACTTTATTCAGGGTATGATTTTGTGTTGGTGAAAAGTGAAGTCCTGTTTTAAGATTTTATATACCCTCATCTGTATTACTAGTCAATTTGAATGTGTGATATTTATTGACATCTGTGTATATAGCAAATCATATCTGACTTATTGTGTACATGTAATATAGAAGTATAACTTTTGAATTAAATGTGATAATTGAAAAATTGACTGATTTTTTTCTTCTTTTAGAGTAATTGAAAATCCTAGCTGCCCCGTAATTCGAACAGCAAAAGTGCAGCCCATTAGTAACACCTTGGTCACGCACTCAAATGCATGTACACACAAAGGCACACATATATCTGTCTGAATACAGCAAAACCCTGCACTTGCTGGTAATTCATGTTGAATGAAAGCTTGTAACGAGGCCTTTCTCATGACTTAAATTTCTTAATCTTTATTGACAAGTGGAGGGTTTTGCTATATCCAGTTTATTACATACACATATATTTCTATCCATCAGGGCCCATATTCATGAAAGCCCCCAAGCCCACTAGCTTAGTTCCTTGCTAAGTCTTATTTTCAATGGCGTGGCTACGAATTAAGCACAATATATTTTAGTTGCTAATTAGGGTTAACTTAGTGGGTACCTACAGCTAACCTTAGTTGGGGACTAGGAAAACTGTTTGTTGCTCAAATAAATTGCGTATTTAAAATACACTTAGCAAGGGAACTAGGCTAGCGGGGTTTCATGAATATGGGGCCAGGTGGCTAAAATATTAATTCAATAAGTAGAATGAGGAAGCAATTATGCAGACACGCAGTGGATAAGGATTTGTATCCATAGTGATTTTTTTATTCCCACAACAAAATATATAATTCCATAAATCTCAATACACATATGTTACATGTATTTGCGAATAAATCCACCATTATGATTAATGAACATATTAAAACCTAGTTTGCGAAATTACACAAGTTGAGCCACACATTCATGCAGCAAAGTACTGTTGTAGGTTCCAAAACCAAGTCAAATACAAATCATCGTGATTAGGGGTAAAGCACTTGGATAGTCAAAGAGGGGGGGGGGGGGGGGGGATGCATTTTTTACTATAAATGCAAGGGTGGCCATTTAAATAAAGAATGTTACATCAAATTTGTTAAGCTACTGTGCCCAGTTAACAACTTTGTCTTCTCTTTCTCTCTTTTTTGGGGGGAATAGACATATGAAATACAAACTTCACTATTCTAGTGTAAAAAAATATCTAAGTACCGTAAATCTCCGTGTATATGACGCACTTTTTTTTCCCTCGGAAAACTTTCAAAGTGGGGGGTGCGTCTTATACACAGGTACAGCAAAAAAAAATAAAAATAAATAAAAAAATTATACACCCTGTAGTCATGTTGAATGTGTATAACACATGGTTTAGGGTATGACAAGAGCTTGCTGTCAGTTGTAGCATTCAGCTAAATATACCTTTTTCTCACACAAAAAATATTGGTTACAGATGTAAAAATTGCAAGTTTATTGAGCAGTAATATTGCTGCTAATGAATATTCATACATTCGTGAGCAGCAGTACTAATTAAATATGCAATTTTCTAACCAGTGGTTATAAATTTTGCTTATAATTAAAATTAGTAAAATTAGTAAATTTAGAAAATTGCATTATATTTAGTGAGTATTGGTGCTCATGAATATTCATGAATATGAATATTTATGAGCACCAGTGTTACTGCTCAATAAATGTGCAATTTGTGTACTAACCACTATTTTTATGTGAGAAAATTATGTTGATGAATGCTACATTCAACATTAAGCTTTTGTCATGCCCTAGACCAGTGGTATAAGCATTCCAACAGCACTTTAAAAAAAAATACAGGGTGTTTTTTGCTGTGAAAGTTGGGGGTGCGTTTTATACACGGAGTTTTACGGTATGCAGCATTTTTAGAACTAACTACTGTATACATTTTAATGTCAAAATATATTCTGTTTTAATTTCATCAACAATTCTGTCATTCAGTATAAGCATAGTAAAGGTTCATACATGTTTATGAATACATGTATTAGCAATATTTGATTGGCTATTTTATTTTTTTATTACACAAACAAAATCGGTGGCAAATTTGCTATGATTCTGCCTTGAATTCATCTTGCATTGAAGTAATATGAACATACATAATACAAATTGTATTAAGGTATATAAGTGATCTACCTAAATCATAAAAAAAAAAAAAAATGATAAGAATATAGAAACAATCTTATTTACAAATCAAACCACACGCACCTAGTAAACGTGTTAGCTACATTAGAGATACAAAAATGTATTATTCATGTACAAAGAATCACTCTAGAATTAACGCATCCACATCATTTGGCTGTCGTCTACAGAATGATCCAACTTGACCAATCTTATGTATGTCTGTAATCAGGAAGTCACATTATAAAGGTCGTACAACTGATTTTAGAGGTCGTTATTCTTGTTTATGTAGTGTGAAATTAAGCTAGTTCAAAATGATGCCTTGCATATGTATGAAATACTAATACAGCTGAAATATCATACCAAAACATGCACATTTATGAATTCAGCATGGGAGCTCATCCATCCATATTACTAATTTTGTACAGAGTCGTTTCAACTTTTTAACTCATTATTCAAGTTTTCGCTTTAACAGTACATGTACTTCAAAAGAGGGGTGACAGTACAGCCTACATCCAGACTTTGCAACCACCACATATCCGATATAATGTAGCAGTCATCACAACAATGGCCGTTACATAATCTGTATAACCAAAAGCAAAATGATTTAAAATCTCATTACTACCAGAAGGCTAAAAAGCCAGTATTTAGTTTTCCTTGACAACTAATTTTTATATTCAAGTTGCAAGTTTTACATAATTATGGTCCATGAGGAAAGGAAACTAAATTTCTATATCAAGATGCCTTATTTTAAAGGGAATACAACAGTTTCTGTAAAGCTTCTAATATTTATATATTGCTACACACACAAATAAACCTACAATACCCTGCTAGCAATTTTATGATATTCTACAAAGAGCAATACTATGATATACAAATATGATAAGAATGAGCAAGTTGCAAATCTTAAAATAAGATCCATGAAAAAATATAAGCTCTATAAAATATATAGATGTTCAAAGAAGGAAGCTTTAACTTTTCATAAACGCAGCATTTGAACCTATTAAACTATTGATAGTATCAATAGAATGAAAATACTAACTAATGATAATAATGTTCCATTCATACAAACATTCATTACCTTGAATAAATTGTTAATGCCATGCAAGTGTTTATTTTATGTATGTAAAACAATGGAGCAAGAGAAACAGGCAATAATATAAAAATGTGAAGTATTTCAAAATAGCTATACAAATGTGAAAATGATCTAAACATGATACTGAACGAAGCAAGCAACATCTAGATAAACCATTCAGAACTGGTCCCCAAAATACTCGGGGTTGGGTCTATGGAGAATACATGTTATAGCAAAATCAATCAGTCCTGGGCCCCGTTGCAGACACAGATGCAATCGATTGTAAAGTTGCAATTAATTGTAAGTCAAATACATGCACATATTGGTAAAAATGTGCAAATTTACAGACTTGCAATTAATTGCAACTTAGAATTGATAGCATCTCTTTCTGCAACGGGGCCCTGTACAGGTTAAAACTGACAGTAACTATAGTATCAAAATAAACAATTTAAAATTCAAAGTTCCATTTCTTGGAAAAAGTGCAAACATTTTCATAGCAAAGTAATGTCCTGCAAGCTTTTCTTATCATTATGCATATTAAAAGAGCAAGTGGAAGAGACACAAATATTAAAATAGAAAATATCTTTAAAATGGCTGTAAAAACATTTCTAACAAAAAGCAGCAAAATGAGGTAAACAATGCTTGCAATTAGCACAAACCTGCTGGCCAGGGGCCAATCAAAAAATAACTTTGGCCAACAACTCTCTTTGATAGTTAAAGGGATAGTTGAGTTTTGGTAGAGAGGGTGCTACAGATAACATTTTTTTTGTGAGATAATGAAAAACTGAGTGTAAAATTTGAAAGAGCATAATATTTTAGTGACAGAATAAACTTTATTTGATCAAAATCAGTTCAGAAATGGCTGAAATATCCATAAACGTAACCATTTGTAATAAATGTGGGGCCCCACAAATATTAGCTCATTTTGAACCAACCGTTACAAATTTTTAAAAAATGCTTCCTCTTTTAAAAAATGTTCAAAAGAAGTTTTTTAATAGTTGTTGATTATCTCTCTATCTAATCACTATTTTTACGAACCTTCACATGCACAATATTTTATTTAAAATGGTTTAAACCAATGTGTTTTTAGAGAGCGCCATCTTGAGTTTGAACGCCTCTGTTTGAATGATAAAAGGCTTTTTACCCGGTCGTTTGTGATTTTGAATTCCTTTCAAGCATGGTAGAGTTATAACTATTAGTTTTTAATGTAATGGTGCAGGTTTTGGTTACTAAAATTCAGTTTGACCAAAACTGTACTCTCTTTTACCAGGACTCAACTATCCCTTTAATTCCACTGGCCCAAATATAACAGAATTGGTAATGTTTTGACTTGTTTGGGGCCACCAGATTAAGGTTTCAGGCCACTTGAAACTGAAAAAGCTTGTTTTTACTTGCCCATGCAACTGGGACAAAATGCAAACAAAAATAATTGTTAGCATTGAGGTAAACACATCTGTTCCCACAACATTCACTGTGAGGGGGTATCGCCAAATTATAATCTTAAAGTTAAAATGATAACGGTGCACGTTCAACAAGAGTAATTATACTAAACATTACATTTACCTACACATCTTTAACTAACATTGACAAAAATATAAGTTCTTGTGATTTTATATCTGTTATATCATATATTGTACTGAAGGCTGGAGACATTAGCATAGCTGCAGGAGGAGGTGGGCGTGTCCCTCCAATAATTTGCCCAAAACAATAAAAAAAAAAAAACATAAAGGGAAAATCTGTGTAAAAATAAGGAAATACAAAAGGTGAACCTGTCCAATCAGTGCGGCCATGCTACACCACTAGTTGGACATTTTAAAAAGTAAATACATACCAAACTAACAAAATGAAAACTGCAATCAAACCCTAAATTAAATTGTTTAAATAAACAAGAGTAAAGAGTGTTAATAACATCATTGGCCTGCCTTTAAATCACAGTAAATCATAACGTATCCATGACTGCTGATTTGATATCGAATGAAAGACGTTATTTAAAATGATATTAAGTTATTTAAAATAATATAAAGTTATTTAAAATAATATAAAGTTATTAAAAATAATATAAAGTTATTTAAAATAATATAAAAATAAAGAAAATATATATATGTTATATAGGCAAACTAGGACATAATTTAGAGGGTAAAATAGGGCTAGAACGTGTTCTCTCTTGACTACATGATTGGGTTTTTGTTGCACTTTTGATTAGAAGGACAAAAGATAAACAACACATGACTCGCTTTCATGCGACGGTCAAACCTGTCTCAGTGGCCACCTGTCTATAACAGCTTATCTGCCTATAGTGGCCACAGAGAGTGATCCCCTGCAGAGGGAAATAATATTATGGAACTTGTCTATAGAGGTCACCTGTCTACAGTGGCAACTTATCTTGTTTCCCTTAGGTGGTCACTATACACAGGTTTGACAATACATCTCTATTTCATCTCTCTCAAGGTACATTGCCATTTTATGTAGTTATTTGACCTAGTCTTTGTTGAGCCAAAATATAAATATATATTCCCATAGGTAATTACATCGCATGATTGGAATAATAATTGATCGCTTGCTTTCAACAATTGATGGCTTGACTTGAGTAAAATATCATAATCATGTCAAATAGTATTATTATTGAAGTATAACATAATGTATAAACATGCATATTAATAATAATGATAATAGTGGATTCGAATAATGTTGCGTACATGTCTGTCTTTACAATTTGGTCTACCATAAATTCTCTACTTACCGGACGTCGACGAAAAGGCTATAAACCATCCTGTATTAAATATACATTTGAAATCCAGAGAAGGTTCATCTACTGTTAGTATCATCTACAGGTTTTTAAATTTGTGCGTACTTTTTTACATAATTCCAATATTTTGCATAACCATACATAGTACAAGCGGTATCATAGTCATACTAGCCTTTATATATTCATAGGTTCATTCAAACCTTAGTGGCAACCTGTGTATAGCAACCAACCTGCCTATTTTGTTTCCCCTAATGTCTAGGTCTCCGTACGATGCCATGCACCTTTCGGTGAAATCTTGCGGGAATCTTGCCGCCCCGCAAGGGTGCCGTGGCTATCGCGCGGTCGCCTTTGCATTTTTCCTCGCCGTACGATGTCAACAAATTGTAGAAAATCCACCGTGGTAAAAACATTGTGTGGCGCCCGGAGCATTTGTGACCTAGGCATTAGGTGGTCACTAAACACAGGTCTATCAGTACTTCAATTTGCACAACATTGTCTCAAATCCAGTCCTGTATAACAGTCCTTTTGTTATATTGGTACACTTGAATCAAATTACTTGTTATCGTAACCATTTTCCCAAATACAATAACTAAATGTATATCACTGAGAATCACAAAATACAATAGTAATATCCCAACACCATTGTGCACAGATTCTCAAGGTTAATTTGAAAGAAGTAAACAAAATTGCACGTATATTTCTTTCATTAGCGAACAACATTACCCGTTTTCTTTTATATAATCATATTCTAATAATCTAAACTCGCCACTGACTTGTATAACTATCACTTGTCAAAAATACTGTTTTTGTTTGTATGTTTTGTTTCTAATGCTGATGGAGTCATTCATTTATGAGAACCGACACCTACATGTAAATCAATTATCTAGCACAATAAAATTCATGTCAGAATGTCTGAGTGTATGATTTATTTTTTTTACAGATTATACCGAAATTGCTTGATTAATGAAATATACATTTATAGCTGACTATATCCATGACTATTTGTAACTATAATTAAAAGCAGTCTAATTGAAACTTGTGACCCAATTTCCAATACATGATTACCCAATATATAAGATGATAATTTTAAAGAAAAGAGTTTGACCATATAAATGTATGACTAAATCCACGATTATTCATAAATGTATACAAAAAATATATATCTATTTTATATAAAATAAAGTTGTGCACTGTATGATTATTTGCAGTATACTACCATTATACTTCCTATCTATATTCCTTGTACATATTAAACCAGTCATCCCTGTGGCATTTGCAAACAAGCAATATAGCAATTACACGTAGTACAGACATAACACATTGAAGGCACGAAGTACATACCAATGAAGTCTTGCATATATATGCAACATACTCAAAATATAGCAACCATTTTCTGAGACATACATATACCTGGTATTTAATGGTATTTTGCAGTGATGCACACAATAAAATGTATGTGTATGATGTCTAGTATTGTTTGAACGAAATTGAGAACGAAATTGAACAATCAGAAAAAGACTGAACATGTACTAGGGTAGCAAACATTTCTGTGCAGCTACAAGATGATTTTTTGTTTTAATTTCTTATGGGGAAATCTAGAAAAAAGCAAGAAATATACCAAGCAGATCAAGCTACCTAGCGCAATCAATATTTCTTTTGTTTCACATTAGGTTTTTTCCGGGCAAGTAAAATTTTCTGTATGGGCTAGTCAAACTTGAAAATTTATTATTTTTGTTGCCCTAATGCATAATGGGCAAGTTGAAAACATATATTTGGTGAAGGCTTTATAAAACATTCTGGTCCTGGCAAACAATATAAATCAGCAATGCAGGATCTCTGGTTATGATTTCCTGCTTTTTTTTATAAAGGTTCAGTCAGTTTTTAATTGACTGGAGGCAGGCCGGCCTCATGTCAATCGTCCTTCTTGCTGTGGTCGTGCCGTTGCCGTGGCGACGACGTCCCGGATTCTTCCGTCTGCTGCGGGATTCTCTCGTCGTCTGGCAAGGGTTGGGAGGATGCTTCAGAGTCGGGTCGTCCCATGAAGTGAGTGAAGAGCGCGGCATACTCGGGCTTCTTCTCTGCGTATGCCTTGAAGTTGTCTGTGCAAGTAATAATATATTTTTTTAAATAAGAAAACATTGACTTATGTATGACCAGTATTTGTGTGATGGACAATTTTTTTTCTGCTGATTTCATGATTGTATTCATGACCTGCATAAACATGCCTTCCAGTTATTTGCCCCAAGTAATCACGGTATGTGTGCTGGTTTGCATTGTATCCTATGACCAGGGTAATAATAGTGTAAAGCGCTTAAAGATGATATTGTATCATATTAGGCGCTATATAAATCAAACCTATTATTATTATTATTATTTTCTAGATCATTTTCTGCCCTGACGAAGATCCTGCTAGAATTGGAAGCTAGGCTCCTGCTGACTCTCATTTTACTACACTTGCAATTTTTAGTAGATTTGTAGCGCTTCTACAGTGAGTGAAGAGTGCTGCGTATGCAAGCCTCCTTCCCTGCGTGCGCCTTAAAGGGGTACTACAGTTTTGGTAAGGCTGAACTTAAGTAACCAAACCTGGACAGTAACATTATAAACTACTAGTTATAACTCCACCATGCTCGAAAGGTATACAAAATTACAAACGACTATTAAGTAAAAAGCCCATTATCATTCAAAAGAGCCATTAAAACACAAGAGGGCGCTTTCTAAAAAGGCATTGGTTTCAACCATTTTTCATACAAAATGATGCATGTGATGTTTATTGAAACAATAATTAAATAGAGAGATCATCAACAACTATTTAAAAAACGCTTCTGAAAATTTTTGAGAGAGTGCAAGCATTTTTTAAATTTTTTGAAAAACCATCTAATTATTTGGGCCCCAAATAATT